>CM040403.1:15446978-15654478 GCA_022702515.1 Ilyophis sp. 1 JC-2022
TGAAATGCAGATGAGATGTTGGGACTTTTCCATGGGGGAGGCCCTCACAAAACGATCCCTAAAGGGATAACCGGAGGCTTCCGGCACATTAAGCCTGGCTGGGGGGGCCTGGCAGGGCCCCTAATGATGTGTAATTCAGCCATCAGCCCTGAGAAAGGTGTGTGAGGGAAGGGTTTTGGACTTTGGCATATAGTTCTTGGATTGTGTGTTGCAGTTCCTTTCTTCAAAGCCAGTAGGCTGGAAAAGACAAAAACATGGCAAACGTGATGTGAAAAAGAAAATACACCCTTTTTTAGCACTATGGTTACATATTATAATTATGTAACTAACTCATCTGGTCTTCCCCAAGTCCTACAGGTAAGTAAATCTAACCTCATCTGACAAATATAAAACATAACAGATTTTACCTTGTCATTATTTATTAATTCAAAAATAAGCCAACATACAGAGGCCTTCTGTGAAAAGGTGACTGCTTCCTTATTGTTTTCATATAAATTAAGATGGTACCGGTAATGAAGTGCATCGGATTAGTTGATAATCAAGAAGTGCTGCTACCTGTATATTAAAGCGGATACTTTCACAATTTGGTATAGCACATTCAGTTTTGTGTTACCAGAGCACGCCATCACCATACTGTCAGCTGCGCTGGTATATTTTTCAAAGGAAATGTACCATCCAAACCCACCCCTCCCCCCATTCCCAGTCAACGCTTTCTCTATCTCACGCTTTTTGGGTTTTTAGAAACTCGAGATCTGTGCATCAGCGCGGTTTAACGAACGCAAACTTGTGGCCAGGCCGTCTCTGAGTGGCGGTTATACAGCGTCGTCCAAGTGCGTGATTTTATTGTTTCTTGATTTCTGTGACGCGGAAAAGAGCTTTTCTCGCTTTCGCTGTCAGCTGTAATGAAAGTTAATCCTACGTGGAACGAATGCGTTAGGGGTCTATTTGTTCGCGAGCCAGAGCTACAGATTCTCATTAATGTATGCACATAGCAAATAAGCCTCAGCCCTTTATTTTGATTCATGAGACAATCAATGTGGCTACAGATGGCTGAGGGGTTTCCTGGCTGTTATTTTTTTATTTATTTGGGGGTTTGGATGGAAGTGCAGAGCTGTGCAGAGCTGTGCTGTGCTGTGCTGTGCTGTGCAGAGCTGTGCTGCAGGAGGGGGCTGCTGGTTCTTCAGGAGAAGCCTTGTCGTTTTGCTGCAGGGCAGAGTCAGTGTGTCAGAGACAGGGCTGGGAGTCGGGACCCCTGTTCAGCTCCCGTCCCAATGCGGCTGACTGTGTGTGTGTGTGTGTGCGTGTGTGCGTGCAGGGGGGGCATGCTTGGGTGTGTCATATTGACCCAAGAGACCCACCCGTTCATTATTCTTCCTAAAAGAACCATTAAAATTTCATCAATGCAATACAATCTTCCTGCAGTGGGCAGAGATGCATCACTTCCTCCACCACACCTTCCCCCACCCCCACCCCCACTCAGCACCAGAGTGTGTGGGATCCACAGACTGCGGCGATGCCGGTGAATATTGGCAGCCGCTGCTAAGGTATAATGTGTTCCCAGACGGCGGCGTAGGGCTGTGTGTTTGTGCAGTTGGGGGTTAACACGGTGCAATTGGATCAGAGTCCTTCAGGCTGGTTTGGCAGAGAAACCTCTGCTCTGTTTGCTGCCTTTAATCTCACATGTGTGAACAGGCTGGATGGCTTTGGGTGTGGGAGGTTGTTATGGATCAATAGATGAATTGTGTTGCATTTGAAAGGTTGCTCAAACTTCTCGGGGGCGGGGGTAAGGTTTCATGCATTTTTTTTGTTACCATTTAGCCAATTTATCTTATCCAGGCTCACTAAATTTGATGGAAGTGATTTTACAAAAAGTATAGAAGATTATGTTGTCCCTGAGGGGGTAATATTTAGTTTTTATTCAAAGCAAATGCAATGAAACCAGAAAGCTGATCCATTGATCAAAAATGATAATGGCCAAAAAATGTCTTTCAGCCTCTATTATTATTGATACATGGATCTGCTTTCTATTACTGACATTTCCCAAATGGCTTTTTGTTTGAATATTGATTTTGCGTTTGCTTCAGAGAGGAAACGCTTGCTGTTCCCTCCCCTCTCTTCTCATGTGTTGCTTTGTTGCTGTTCTCTCCCCTCTCTTCTCGTGTGTTGCTTTGTTGCTGTTCTCTCCCCTCTCTTCTCGTCTGTTGCTTTGTTGCTGTTCTCTCCCCTCTCTTATCATGTGTTGCTTTGTTGCTGTTCTCTCCCCTCTCTTCTCGTGTGTTGCTTTGTTGCTGTTCTCTCCCCTCTCTTCTCATGTGTTGCTTTGTTGCTGTTCTCTCCCCTCTCTTCTCATGTGTTGCTTTGTTGCTGTTCTCTCCCCTCTCTTCTCATGTGTTGCTTTGTTGCTGTTCTCTCCCCTCTCTTCTCATGTGTTGCTTTGTTGCTGTTCTCTCCCCTCTCTTCTCGTGTGTTGCTTTGTTGCTGTTCTCTCCCCTCTCTTCTCATGTGTTGCTTTGTTGCTGTTCTCTCCCCTCTCTTCTCATGTGTTGCTTTGTTGCTGTTCTCTCCCCTCTCTTCTCGTGTGTTGCTTTGTTGCTGTTCTCTCCCCTCTCTTCTCATGTGTTGCTTTGTTGCTGTTCTCTCCCCTCTCTTCTCGTGTGTTGCTTTGTTGCTGTTCTCTCCCCTCTCTTCTCGTGTGTTGCTTTGTTGCTGTTCTCTCCCCTCTCTTCTCGTGTGTTGCTTTGTTGCTGTTCTCTCCCCTCTCTTCTCATGTGTTGCTTTGTTGCTGTTCTCTCCCCTCTCTTCTCGTGTGTTGCTTTGTTGCTGTTCTCTCCCCTCTCTTCTCATGTGTTGCTTTGTTGCTGTTCTCTCCCCTCTCTTCTCGTGTGTTGCTTTGTTGCTGTTCTCTCCCCTCTCTTCTCGTGTGTTGCTTTGTTGCTGTTCTCTCCCCTCTCTTCTCGTGTGTTGCTTTGTTGCTGTTCTCTCCCCTCTCTTCTCGTGTGTTGCTTTGTTGCTGTTCTCTCCCCTCTCTTATCATGTGTTGCTTTGTTGCTGTTCTCTCCCCTCTCTTCTCGTGTGTTGCTTTGTTGCTGTTCTCTCCCCTCTCTTCTCATGTGTTGCTTTGTTGCTGTTCTCTCCCCTCTCTTCTCGTGTGTTGCTTTGTTGCTGTTCTCTCCCCTCTCTTCTCGTGTGTTGCTTTGTTGCTGTTCTCTCCCCTCTCTTCTCGTGTGTTGCTTTGTTGCTGTTCTCTCCCCTCTCTTCTCGTGTGTTGCTTTGTTGCTGTTCTCTCCCCTCTCTTCTCGTGTGTTGCTTTGTTGCTGTTCTCTCCCCTCTCTTCTCGTGTGTTGCTTTGTTGCTGTTCTCTCCCCTCTCTTCTCGTGTGTTGCTTTGTTGCTGTTCTCTCCCCTCTCTTCTCGTGTGTTGCTTTGTTGCTGTTCTCTCCCCTCTCTTCTCATGTGTTGCTTTGTTGCTGTTCTCTCCCCTCTCTTCTCGTGTGTTGCTTTGTTGCTGTTCTCTCCCCTCTCTTCTCGTGTGTTGCTTTGTTGCTGTTCTCTCCCCTCTCTTCTCGTGTGTTGCTTTGTTGCTGTTCTCTCCCCTCTCTTCTCGTGTGTTGCTTTGTTGCTGTTCTCTCCCCTCTCTTCTCGTGTGTTGCTTTGTTGCTGTTCTCTCCCCTCTCTTCTCGTGTGTTGCTTTGTTGCTGTTCTCTCCCCTCTCTTCTCGTGTGTTGCTTTGTTGCTGTTCTCTCCCCTCTCTTCTCGTGTGTTGCTTTGTTGCTGTTCTCTCCCCTCTCTTCTCGTGTGTTGCTTTGTTGCTGTTCTCTCCCCTCTCTTCTCGTGTGTTGCTTTGTTGCTGTTCTCTCCCCTCTCTTCTCGTGTGTTGCTTTGTTGCTGTTCTCTCCCCTCTCTTCTCGTGTGTTGCTTTGTTGCTGTTCTCTCCCCTCTCTTCTCGTGTGTTGCTTTGTTGCTGTTCTCTCCCCTCTCTTCTCGTGTGTTGCTTTGTTGCTGTTCTCTCCCCTCTCTTCTCGTGTGTTGCTTTGTTGCTGTTCTCTCCCCTCTCTTCTCGTGTGTTGCTTTGTTGCTGTTCTCTCCCCTCTCTTCTCGTGTGTTGCTTTGTTGCTGTTCTCTCCCCTCTCTTCTCGTGTGTTGCTTTGTTGCTGTTCTCTCCCCTCTCTTCTCGTGTGTTGCTTTGTTGCTGTTCTCTCCCCTCTCTTCTCGTGTGTTGCTTTGTTGCTGTTCTCTCCCCTCTCTTCTCGTGTGTTGCTTTGTTGCTGTTCTCTCCCCTCTCTTCTCGTGTGTTGCTTTGTTGCTGTTCTCTCCCCTCTCTTCTCGTGTGTTGCTTTGTTGCTGTTCACTCCCTCTCTTCTCGTGTGTTGCTTTGTTGCTGTTCTCTCCCCTCTCTTCTCATGTGTTGCTTTGTTGCTGTTCCCTCCCCTCTCTTCTCGTGTGTTGCTTTGTTGCTGTTCCCTCCCCTCTCTTCTCATGTGTTGCTTTGTTGCTGTTCTCTCCCCTCTCTTCTCGTGTGTTGCTTTGTTGCTGTTCTCTCCCCTCTCTTCTCATGTGTTGCTTTGTTGCTGTTCCCTCCCCTCTCTTCTCATGTGTTGCTTTGTTGCTGTTCTCTCCCCTCTCTTCTCGTGTGTTGCTTTGTTGCTGTTCTCTCCCCTCTCTTCTCGTGTGTTGCTTTGTTGCTGTTCTCTCCCCTCTCTTCTCGTGTGTTGCTTTGTTGCTGTTCTCTCCCCTCTCTTCTCATGTGTTGCTTTGTTGCTGTTCTCTCCCCTCTCTTCTCGTGTGTTGCTTTGTTGCTGTTCTCTCCCCTCTCTTCTCGTGTGTTGCTTTGTTGCTGTTCTCTCCCCTCTCTTCTCATGTGTTGCTTTGTTGCTGTTCCCTCCCCTCTCTTCTCGTGTGTTGCTTTGTTGCTGTTCCCTCCCCTCTCTTCTCGTGTGTTGCTTTGTTGCTGTTCCCTCCCCTCTCTTCTCGTGTGTTGCTTTGTTGCTGTTCTCCCCTCTCTTCTCGTGTGTTGCTTTGTTGCTGTTCCCTCCCCTCTCTTCTCATGTGTTGCTTTGTTGCTGTTCTCTCCCCTCTCTTCTCATGTGTTGCTTTGTTGCTGTTCCCTCCCCTCTCTTCTCATGTGTTGCTTTGTTGCTGTTCTCTCCCCTCTCTTCTCGTGTGTTGCTTTGTTGCTGTTCTCTCCCCTCTCTTCTCGTGTGTTGCTTTGTTGCTGTTCTCTCCCCTCTCTTCTCGTGTGTTGCTTTGTTGCTGTTCCCTCCCCTCTCTTCTCGTGTGTTGCTTTGTTGCTGTTCCCTCCCCTCTCTTCTCGTGTGTTGCTTTGTTGCTGTTCCCTCCCGTCTCTTCTCGTGTGTTGCTTTGTTGCTGTTCCCTCCCCTCTCTTCTCGTGTGTTGCTTTGTTGCTGTTCCCTCCCCTCTCTTCTCGTGTGTTGCTTTGTTGCTGTTCTCTCCCCTCTCTTCTCATGTGTTGCTTTGTTGCTGTTCTCTCCCCTCTCTTCTCGTGTGTTGCTTTGTTGCTGTTCCCTCCCCTCTCTTCTCGTGTGTTGCTTTGTTGCTGTTCTCTCCCCTCTCTTCTCGTGTGTTGCTTTGTTGCTGTTCTCTCCCCTCTCTTCTCGTGTGTTGCTTTGTTGCTGTTCTCTCCCCTCTCTTATCGTGTGTTGCTTTGTTGCTGTTCCCTCCCCTCTCTTCTCGTGTGTTGCTTTGTTGCTGTTCTCTCCCCTCTCTTCTCGTGTGTTGCTTTGTTGCTGTTCTCTCCCCTCTCTTCTCGTGTGTTGCTTTGTTGCTGTTCCCTCCCCTCTCTTCTCGTGTGTTGCTTTGTTGCTGTTCCCTCCCCTCTCTTCTCGTGTGTTGCTTTGTTGCTGTTCCCTCCCCTCTGTTCTCGTGTGTTGCTTTGTTGCTGTTCCCTCCCCTCTCTTCTCGTGTGTTGCTTTGTTTCTCGGTGCACATTCCCAGATTCAAGGGGGGTGCATCTGTGCTTAATTGAATGAGGGTCTGGCTTTGGTGTGATAGTCCTGTCAGACGCTAGTCCTGGACACAGTGGTCATATATAAGATCTTTGTGACAGCTTGTCTCTGTATGTCCTCTGGCAGTAGATTTAGGGGGTGGGGGGGGGGTTGCAGCCAACAGAGTGTGGCAGGTGGCAGATTGGAAACCCCCCCACACACACTCTCACTCACACAGACACACACACACTCACTCACACAGACACACACACACACTCCCAGGAGGCAGCCAATTATGAACCTCTGGGTTTGATTCCAGGACATAGGTTTGCAACCGTAATTAAAGGCTAGGTCATGTATCCCAATCAGATACCACCACCACCTGCTCCATTTTTAAATGAAACCCCTGAAGTTTGCATGCATGTTTTCTACTGAATTGATTTTCATTGTGATTAAATTCTGTCAATCTGTGGATTCTCTCTTATGATAAACAGGGTGCTTCGTTATACATGAAAAAGATGTTAAAAAGCTAATGGCTTTTGCCTGACTTGAATTGCTTGAGTAACTTTGTTGCTTTATTGAGCATAATTATCCACACCGTCTACATAATAACCACTTATGAATATAATCAATTGTAGGCTAATTCATGAAAGGCTTGCCATGTAATCTTACCATAGGCTGACCGTATCGACAGTGCAAATGCAGCTTAATGAGAGCATATCTATTGGGAGAGTAAGTCAGGGCTCTGTTCCACTCTTGCTCGCTGGTGTTTGGCAATTTAAATGCATGTGAGAGAGAGACAGAGAGAGAGCGAGTGGGGGTCATTCGTGGTGAATGCAGCACAGTGGAGTGCCCTGTTAATACTCCATCCACGTGTACTCAATCGGCCAGGAAATGTCAACAGACCTGGAACAGCAATAACAGAGCCCGATGTGAGCCATCGCGCATTCCAAATTGTGCCAAAGACACGTCCCGACGCGGATTGTCTAATTACGGCGGACGGCGGTGTTAAATCGCCGGTAATGGCGGCGTGCTCTGTTGCCGTGCGACAGTAATGTTCGAGCTGAGCGAGGAGAGGGCGGCGTGTGGGGAAGGCCCGGTCCACAGGCCCTGTGTGTCTGTACATCCTGCCTGGGGTGTGGCCCCTGGGACTTGGTGCATGTGTAGAAATTGGTTTTTCACACCGTTATTGAGCCAGGGAGAAAACCTTCCATTTAACCAGCCAGCACTGCTGGGCCTCAGCATTTAAATTGAACATAAATTGAACAGAATTTCAAAGTGTGTGTGCGCTCGTGTTGTGTGTGCATGTGTTGTGTGTGCATGTTGTGTGTGCGTGTGCGTGTGTGTACATAAATCATTTTTGCAATTACATGCACTGTGTATGTTTCCTTTCTGTAATAAAAATGGGTGGTGGTGGGTGGGGGGGGTGACTTTTATGCCATGTGAGGACATGAATAAGAAATGGCCTTGGACCCGGGGAATCGTAAATTGTAGCAGACTTGTAAAATCCCCTCCTCTCTCTCCCGTGACCTATGACCTCACTGTTGTTTAACCCTGGGGAAGGGATATCCGAGCCTCAGCCCCATCCCCTTAACGGCTCACGCTGAAATATTAAGATTTCATGGGCACTATTCGTCTAGAATCTCTCCACTCTGAGTTTAAACCCCCAGTTCCTCCCCCTTGTGCGCGTGAACCCGTAATGAGATTAGATTTTAATCCTGACGCGGCATTACAAGCGGAGCCGAGGGAAAGAATGGAGGCATTAAGGCAGGCGTATGCAATCCGCAGTGTCATTCTGTCATTGTGCAGCTCCATGTGTGGAGCGTAGGTGAATGAATGAATGAATGAATGAATGAACAAATTAAATGAATAAATCCGATGATAAATGAATGGATGATTGAACAAATTAATTAATCAATTAATGAATGAATGAATGAATGGGTGGGTGGATGAATGAAAATGGATTTGCAGTGTGTGGGTTCTGTTGTGTGTGGAGGGGAGCAGGGAGGTGTGGAGCACAGTAGTGGGTGGAGGGAGCAGGGAGGTGTGGAGCACAGTAGTGGGTGGAGGGAGCAGGGAGGTGTGGAGCACAGTAGTGGGTGGAGGGAGCAGGGAGGTGTGGAGCACAGTAGTGGGTGGAGGGAGCAGGGAGGTGTGGAGTACAGTAGTGTGTGTGGAGGGAGCAGGGAGGTGTGGAGCACTCTGAATGTAGTACCAGAGATACTGCGGTGGCTAATCAAACTGGTCGGGAGCCGCTGTGATCAAAGGGGATTCCTGTCTGTGGTTTGGGATGGATGGTTTGGGATGGGATGCCTCTAACTCAGAAGTGTGTGTTTTTTAAATTTAGGTTACATTTTAATTTTGGTTTAAGTGGTCAAACTGTTTTTCGTAGGTATCTGTACTTATATGGCTCCTGCTGAAAAATATGCTGCTCATCTTATGAATCCATACGGGATGGGTGTCATGATGTGAGACTCACTCAATGATAAAATATTGACTGATTTGATTGACTAATTTGTGTTAATGAGCCTGGTTCTCAAAAACCCTCTCTGCCCGCTGCTGATGTTGCCGTGGTGTGGAGCCTCAGCAGCCCTGTTGCCTGGTGTCTCCTCTGTTACCGTGACAACAAAAGGTTGCTGAGGTCATTTTTTTCATCAAGTTTTTCTGGCTGCTAACGGGGCCCTTGAACACCCTTTTTTCGTGTTTCTTTGCTTTTATAATGATTTCTCTTTCCTGCTATAACTGTTCAAATCGGTGTGCAGCGTTTTGAGCGATTACCGAAGGGTATGGCCGTTTATCTCCACGTTGGCCCACATGCACACCTGGGCTCCGGCTTCCTCTGATTCATCATCGTCTTTCTTTTCAAGACCAGCTAATGACTTTTTCTCATTTGTTCTCCTGACAGTTATGCGTGACGGTGTTTTATGGAGGTGTGAAATGTAAACGCGGTAACAGTCCTCACACTGTAAATGTGACGTACTGTATAAGCACGTTTGTGTACCTGAGCCAAAAATGCGGGTACATTTTGCTTCAGGCTCTTTTTGGTTTGTAAATTGGTTCTGCTGGGACTGGGACAGACCAGCGCAGCGCGTCGACTCCGTTGTGTCTATTCGAGCCAGACATGGTAATTCAGCAGGAATGGTGGCCTAAATAATACTACGCGCCTTTCAAGTGTCATTGGAAGAGCGTTTACGCTTCTGTTTGGGCCGCCAACCCCGACAATTCCCCACACAGCCCCGCTCCACCCCCCCACCCCCCAGGGTTTATTTGTGGCTTTCTCATTATGTGCCCAAGACTATTTTAAATTTGGGGTATTCTTACAGTTTGTTGGTTTATGCTTGTGTTAAGTTTTCCTGCCGTTTCCCATGCTAACGTCCTGCCTGTCCAATTGGCTCATCGCTACTCTGTATCTGTCATCTCGCCATGGTAACCAAAGCTGAGCCGGTTCTGCAGTTGTGTTTCCAGGCATCCAGCCAGCTACAAAGAACGTAGAAAAAAATGCGTTAGAATTTGTTAATAATGTATTATCCATAATATTTGTCTGAAACTTATCTGAAGAATTATGTTTTGAGAAGAAAAATTATCTTATTATTCACAACCTATATTAAGTCTGTGAATTGCACACCCGTAATTGCTGTGAAATGTAACTGTGATCAATAACATTTAATTTTAAATGTAAGTGGGCCTGCTGGGGACTGCTTCATTCGGTTAAGGCCCCACACTGTGGTGCATGGATGAGCCTCACGGCCAGTGCTGACTGTAGTATCCCCATAAGGTGACGTGCAATTGGTGAATGCGTCGCCCAGGGAATGGGAGGGTTCAAGTGGCGTCCTGTGTGCATTGCTATCTTGCGACCCCTGCTGGTCGATCAGACGCCCGTAGATCGCAGTCAAAGCCGCGTATGAAAGGTCCCTCCCCCGACTCCGCTATGTGCGAGGCTGCGAGCTTAACTGTAGTCGGCAGCGTGTAAAGAAGCAACTGGCGATGCCATATGTCTTGGAGGAGAACCATGGATGTCTATACTTGCCCTAATCGGCAGTGGGCTTCGTACAATGTACGCGGCTGCAGTTGTAGACGATTGGCCATTCCAAATTGGTGTGAGAATTGGATATGCTCTGCCCTGCGTTGGGTGCCAAATTTATTTTAAAATAAAAAGAATTGTAGGCGTCTCAGATCTGCCCTCTGCCTCAGGCTGACTCTATGAGGTCACTGCATGACATGAGCAAGCTCCTGCTTTTCTCCGCTCAGCTTCCAGCCTCCACTTAAAGACGATGTCACAGGCAAACGCTCCACGGCCCGGCTAAGCAAGTTGTCCTCATTGCTGTGACTGATTGCCGTCGGTCACCTTTCGCCAGCCATAGTGGCTCCAGCGCAGCAGTGTGTTCATCTCTCATCCCAACTGAAGATCAATTCAAGCAATTACCAGCTGATTCTGCACACAAAACAGAGGCGGGTACATGGGTTAGGGCTTCCATCAGAATGTAATCAATAATCACAAGTCTAACAGAGGATAGGGGCGCCTTGTGTTCATAAAACAAAGCAGACGGGTCAATTATATGAATAACATGGAGATGATAGCAATGATGTCACTGATAATAAAAGGCGCATGAAATCGCAACTCCAGTGGCGCCATTTTAATTCTTCACTTCATTCTCAATAGTCGTAGCAAAGCCCATAGAGAGAGGCCCATAGAGAGAGAGAGGCCCATAGAGAGAGAGAGGCCCAGAGAGAGGCCCCCAGAGAGAGGCCCAGAGAGAGAGGCCCAGAGAGAGAGAGAGGCCCCCAGAGAGAGATAGTGGCCCCCAGAGAGAGTGGACCATAGAGAGAGAGGCCCAGAGAGAGAGAGAGAGTCCCATAGAAAGAGAGGCCCATAGAGAGAGGCCCAGAGAGAGGCCCATAGAGAGAGAGAGGCCCATAGAAAGAGAGAGGCCCATAGAAAGAGAGAGGCCCATAGAAAGAGAGAGGCCCATAGAAAGAGAGAGGCCCATAGAAAGAGAGAGGCCCATAGAAAGAGAGAGGCCCATAGAAAGAGAGAGGCCCATAGAGAGAGAGAGGCCCCCAGAGAGAGAGAGGCCCAGAGAGAGAGAGGCCCATAGAGAGAGAGAGGCCCATAGAGAGAGAGAGGCCCCCAGAGAGAGAGGCCCCCAGAGAGAGAGGCCCATAGAGAGAGCTGGGCCCATAGAGAGAGAGGCCCATAGAGGGAGAGAGGCCCATAGAAAGAGAGAGCTGGGCCCATAGAGGGAGAGAGGCCCATAGAAAGAGAGAGGCCCATAGAGAGAGAGAGGCCCAGAGAGAGGCCCCCAGAGAGAGGCCCAGAGAGAGAGAGAGGACCAGAGAGAGAGAGGACCAGAGAGAGAGAGGACCAGAGAGAGAGGACCAGAGAGAGAGAGGACCAGAGAGAGAGAGAGGCCCATAGAGAGAGAGAGGACCAGAGAGAGAGAGGACCAGAGAGAGCGGCCCCCAGAGAGAGAGGCCCATACAGAGAGAGAGAGAGAGGCCCATACAGAGAGAGAGGCCCCCAGAGATAGAGGCCCATACAGAGAGAGAGGCCCATACAGAGAGAGAGGCCCATACAGAGAGAGAGGCCCATACAGAGAGAGAGGCCCATACAGAGAGATAGGCCCATACAGAGAGAGAGGCCCATACAGAGAGAGAGGCCCATAGAGAGAGAGAGAGGCCCCCAGAGAGAGAGAGAGGCCCCCAGAGAGAGAGGCCCATAGAGAGAGAGGCCCAGAGAGGGAGAGAGGCCCAGAGAGGGAGAGAGGCCCATAGAAAGAGAGAGGCCCATAGAAAGAGAGGCCCATAGAGAGAGGCCCAGAGAGAGGCCCCCAGAGAGAGAGAGGCCCATAGAGAGAGAGAGGCCCATAGAGAGAGAGAGGCCCATAGAGAGAGAGAGGCCCATAGAAAGAGAGAGGCCCATAGAAAGAGAGAGGCCCATAGAAAGAGAGAGGCCCATAGAAAGAGAGAGGCCCATAGAAAGAGAGAGGCCCATAGAGAGAGAGAGGCCCCCAGAGAGAGAGAGGCCCATAGAGAGAGAGGCCCATAGAGGGAGAGAGGCCCATAGAGAGAGAGAGCTGGGCCCATAGAGGGAGAGAGGCCCATAGAAAGAGAGAGGCCCATAGAGAGAGAGAGGCCCAGAGAGAGGCCCCCAGAGAGAGAGAGGCCCATAGAGAGAGAGAGAGAGGCCCATAGAGAGAGAGAGGCCCCCAGAGAGAGAGGCCCCCAGAGAGAGAGGCCCCCAGAGAGAGAGGCCCCCAGAGAGAGAGGCCCATAGAGAGAGAGAGGCCCATAGAGAGAGAGAGGCCCCCAGAGAGAGAGGCCCCCAGAGAGAGAGGCCCCCAGAGAGAGAGGCCCATACAGAGAGAGAGGCCCATACAGAGAGAGAGAGAGAGGCCCATACAGAGAGAGAGGCCCCCAGAGAGAGAGGCCCATACAGAGAGAGAGGCCCATACAGAGAGAGAGGCCCATACAGAGAGAGAGGCCCATACAGAGAGAGAGAGAGAGGCCCATACAGAGAGAGAGGCCCATACAGAGAGAGAGGCCCATACAGAGAGATAGGCCCATACAGAGAGAGAGGCCCATAGAGAGAGAGAGAGGCCCATAGAGAGAGAGAGGCCCATAGAGAGAGGCCAGTCTCTGGTCGTACTGAACCACTTTTTGGTATCGGGGTTACTTCTTGTAAAGTACTCTGGCCACAGAGTTTTAGAGGAACCAAATAGCCACTTCACTGGACATTAGAACATAACCATAACCTTATGCTTCTCATCCCTTCATAATTATACCATATTTTTCATACTTTTACAAATTAGTTTTCATTGCACATACCACGGGTGTCAAACTCATTCCATCGAGGGCCAAGTGTATGCAAGTTTTTGTTTTAACCATGCCCTACACCAGCTGATTCCACTAATTAGTGCACCTCCTTGGTTGAAGAGCTGAGCTAATTAGTGAAATCAGCTGGTGTAGGGCACAGTTGGAACAAAAACCTGCATACACTCGGCCCTCGTGGAATGAGTTTGACATCCCTGGTCTATACATTTAATTTTACCCATAAGCCCCCTGTTCTTACTTTTAGTTTTTTTTGCCATAAGGCTGTTGGAATGGAATTGCTTATTATTTCCGGCTGCAGTGAAAATATTTCTATTGCTGATGAAATTAAATTGCTCTCCTGTTTTTGGGGATTAATGGCAGGAACCCAGCTCCCGCTGGAGCGTTATTCCGGCATTCACCGAAGCACACGTTTAATTCTTGATGGGGCACCTGTGCACACCTCCGGGCCACTCTCTACCGAATTTTCATTTTCGCACCGTTCCAGTTCACCGTCCCACTTTCGGGCATCGTCTCACTATGGTCAGAAGAATGAGAGCCCGGTTTCATTTACAGAGCTGTGGCTGGTTTCAAACGTGGGGGCTCACTGTTGAGTCTATGGTGTTTAAACCCCCCCCCCCCAAAAAAAAAACAGGGTTTTCATTTTTTCATTTTTTCATTTTAGGGCTTATTTCACAGGAGATGGTACCAATGCTTTGACGAGCATAATTCATAATGTGATATAATTCTGTTAGGTTCCAAATTATTCTGTGGCCCTTCAAGGAAGTGAACTCTTAAATTTCATTACATTACCATATGTTCATTTTCCTCAAGTAATTACTCTCAGTGGAAATTACTTTATATAGTTCTCTGGTAAATGTACAGGACAGTCCTGGTCTACCTCATTGAATCCTGCCGTTTTGCACATTTGCATCAAATATAGATTGTACAGCCCTTTATTACTTCTCTTAACACCCAATCTCATTTGAAATATTTTATATTGCTACGAAAATGGATCATATAAAATAACAGGTGGTTAACAGGATTATTCTCTGGATTTTGTCAGAACCTATGGGATATTAAGTCAATAAACACTATATAACTATAACACTGTAAAGGGTATTGACCCTATACACATTTTTTACATGTATAAATTTGCTTGACTCAGGATTTTCATTCCAGTGTATATTAAATATTGATGTGCATGTCTGAATCTAACAGTAATACTAATTACACTATTATGGTGTAAATCAGTCTGTCACACAGAGCTCTCTATGTAGTTAGGATTTGTGTCACATTTGTGTTTATTCTTTGCATGAAGCACGGGCCTTGAAACAACAATTTGAAAAGGTGACGGGGGTAAAAGCTACTGTCCATTAATAAGTCATTTTCAGGCCATTATAGGGATGCCATGAATTGCTTTGAAAAGCATTGGAATGGTTTTGACGCCCATGCCATTCACACTCAGTACAGAACATGGAGGCTGGAGAAGATTACTCACTCAGACGATATGGGCAGGCGCTCCTGTAATTACGCCTCTTTACACGGGCCCGCTGAACGATGCCTCACAGGCCTGCATCTCGTTCAGAGTCCCTCTTCCTTTGTTTTAAAAGCTGCCCGTTCACCGTGCAAAGGTTTGGAGTTTTGGGCAACTCCTGCACATCCCCTTAGAACAGGGATAGATAGGCAAGGTAGGTCCTGGAGAGCCTACACATCCCCTTAGAACAGGGATAGATAGGCAAGGTAGGTCCTGGAGAGCCGCAGGGTCTGCTGGTTTATGTTGTTACTCGCCACTTAATTGATCAATCAAAGCAGTTTATTACAGTTAACTCACCTCACATGGTGTCTTTGGTCTCTGTAGTTGTTGTATTTAAGGTAAAAACAGACACCACCAGATGCTGCGGCTCTCCAGGACCAGGGTGGCCTACCCCTGCCTTACAACAGTTGTTTCCAATCCTCCAACCATTCTTTAGTTGTGCTGCCAATAGATATTAGATACATTTTCTTTTGTTTCTCAAAAAGTATCTGTTGGACGTTGTTCTTACTTCTTGATTTTTCCCATGGTCCCTTTCTTAAATGGTGCGCAAGTTTGCTGAGAGATATCGCCTCAGCTGCCCCCTGTTTCAGTAGGCTACATAACCCTGCTGTATCCATGGTGTTCAATGATGAGATGGAATGCTTACTCCAGGGCCTATATAAGGCCTGGTTTATACTGTGTAAGGCATTTATACTCAATACGTTGGCTCACTGACAGGCGTCCTGTGTCCATGGCAATGTAACGTAAAAATTTAAAAGCTGCATCGGGGTGTGCGTGAGTCGTCACTTAAATTAAATTAGCCGGGCTGAAACAAATGCAAAATATGAAGCCATCGTTCGTTTATACGTGGCAGTGTGGTATAATGGGTAAGGAACTGGGTTTGTAACCGAAAGGTTGCAAGTTCGATTCCCAGGTACAACTGCACGTTGTACCCCCTAGGTAGTTCACTCACCTGCAATTGCATCATATAGTATCCAGCTGTAAAAAATGTATACTATGTAAATGCTGTAAGTCGCTCTCTGGAGTCTGCTAAAAATAAATGCCTAATATATACTCCTTAGCAACGCAGAACACTCCGTATACCCAGGCCAGTCAACCAATCAAAAATGTGAAACATTAATGACACGGTGTGAGCCGCTAGAAAATTTGGGAGGTACGAGACAAGTGGCTCAGCCTGTGAGACGTTCCAAATTATGTCAATGAGACAGAAAATCTGGCTCACAGGGGTCGTCTTACAAAGTATAAATCAGCCTTAATAGTTTTTGCCCTGCACTGAGGAAGAGAACCACACAGTTTAAAATGAAGCTTAAGGCAGGTCTTGTTTTAGGGCTTGCAAACAAGGTGCACAGACTCTTTAGATAATCAATGACTTAAATTACACACTTAAGTGCAGGAACACCTCAAAAACCAGCAGGCACGGCAGCCCTCCAGGATTTCAGTTTGAGATCCCTGTCTTAACGCATTCAACTCTACACTCTCCAAGACCCAGTCTAGCCAGTGTGACTGTGCAGAATTCACTTTCCACTTTCTAGTGGCCGGGGCATTTTGGGGTGGGGTGGGGGGTTGTTTAAGCTCTTTAAGGTGTAAGAATACAAATATGTGATTGGAATGTTCTTAACTGAACATTCTAATGCTGATGTAACTATCACTACGGGTAATTGAATGCAATGGGGTTCTAGAACACTGACTTAGAATTTTGGAGGAAAAAAAAACCATTCCAAAAAACCTACTCTTCAAAGGGTTAAACCTGCCAGGAGTAAAAGGCTGTCTGGGAGGTGAATGTTTGGTTAGCTAGATGTATTCTCTTTCTCTGTGCTGTTTTGAGGCCAGCAGAATAAAAAAAACAGTTACAAAAAGCGTCAGACAGCTGAGCTGATGCCTTCGTCTGTGTTTTGCTTCCCTGGGTGACAGGTTTTGGAACAGAACTGAAACAAATGTTCATTTGAAATGATTGCCGGAGATTGCAATCAGTCAGCCAATTAGCTGAACTGTCAACACGTCTGTGGCCTCTTTTAAGATTCCCCTCTAACTCAAGGAAGTCACAGACGGGGGTTGTCAGCTGAAATGTCTGTCTGTCCTCTTGTCTTCATGTCCCAGGGCTTTTGTAATAAAGAAAACAAGGGAAGAAAGAATGGTGTCTTCACAGTTAGTAAAAGCAACGTAAACCTTTTCTTTCTTTGACCTGAATTTCCCACTGGTTCACACACTATAGATAAGCATGACTTATAGAAACTCTGTGGCTTGGCCAAGGGTTGTTCCAAAAGCCAAAATCCCAGAGTAAGGTGTTTGGTTGGCCTTTCATCAATCACATTTGTAAATGTTTTCCACTTGGTTGGCTTCTTGGTATGTAGAAGCAAATATTATCTCTAAGAGTTTAAATTCTAAAATACATTTACTCGAATGATTTAGTCTAAATGTTGATATAGCCTAGGTTTGAATGTGCAGTAATAGTGCAATGAAGAGAGAATCTCTTGGGTCACCTGGAAATGAACTCCGTGTTTGATCATGCAAGCGTGGACATTTATAGAGCCAGTGTTACTGACTCTTATAGGAATGCATACTGAGCTGTCTGCTCCAAGATTGGCAACTTGGAGCGCTTTACTGCGAGATGCCATCTGCTATTTGTGGGTTGAATTGCAAGAAATATTGCTGCCGTTCAGCATTTGAGATTTATGAAGCATTGTTTATTTAATTGATTCAAAGATTAATTTTAGTTTCTGTTTTAATTAACCCCTTACACACACCAGTTTTTTTTTTGCTTAAAATTGCACCATAAATGGGGGAGATGGGACAGGACAAAATGGCAGTTAAATGTGGGTAGATGCTGATGAGATTACCACTGCACTGCAGTTTGTTGAACATTGTTGTAATTATTAGGTTATTGGTGTGTATGTGTGTGTGTGTGCGTGTGTGTGTTTATTTTTAAAAATCAATTTTAGAAGCATAAAAGTCAAAAGTATAAAAGTAGCAGGGGGCAATCACTGAGACTTCACAGAGCTCCACTGCATACGAGTCACAATGAGGAAATATAAGAAGAGTGAAAGCACAAAGGGACCTCCGGGAAGTTGATGTGGTTATCGCTCTGTGCACTGGGGTCTGGGAGTCCTCCCCGTGTGGCTCCCAACCTCAGGATGACTCAACCCTTCCCACTGCAACATGCAGAACCGGGATAAACCAGGAGAAAACGATCACGCGTACGGAACTGCCTGCGGAATGTTCAGTTATCCCCCAGAGAACTGCATAATTACATTGATATGCAAATTGTCCCATATGTATTGCACCTTTGGGGATTTATTGATTTAGAGGAAAAATTTTCAGTGCTGTAACATCTGCTTATAAATGATAAATCAGTGCCGTGCCTGTGTGCCTGTTTGCCATGCTCATAAAATTATCTCTGTTTCAGAAGTGAGGTCAGATGGCCGCGGACTGGACGCAGTATTACCTGTGAGGTGGAAGGCAACGGAGAGGAACTTCCTGGATATCGCTGACCCCTGATTGGATGATTTTTGGATGGTTTGGCTGTTGGCCCTCCCTCCCCACTGAAGATGTGCTAATTTTTGATTACCCCAGACGAGCCCCGGTCAATCTTCTTGGACCTGTTGGGCCCACCAGTCTGCTTGCTGTCCCATGGAGCCCTTTGCACTCAAGTGAATGTATGCTCTGGAGACATGGCTTGACTGGCTGGTAGCCAGGGTGTGAAAGTAACACCCGCCACCAGCCAAATGCTGGTAAAATTTTGATTGTGGCTAGTAAGATTTTCTACTCTTGCAGTCACTGCTAGGTAACCGACCAGGCTGCGTTATATTGTAAAAGGTAATGTGGCTGGTAAAATGTTGAAAATGGCTGGTTATTTTTAGAATCCACAAGCCACTCTGGCCAGTGGGTGAGGACGTAGTAGGGTAGATTTCATGCCCTGCTGCTAGCCACTGCCCCCTCTTGCACTTTGGCAATTGTTTCTCGGATTTTTGTGGGGATTTATATTTTAGCGGCCGAGTGATGGATTTACCGCCGGAAGCAAACAAACATGGGAAAAAATCTACAAATCACAAGCTGGAAGACCAGAAGAAGGTAAGGCACCTCTTCACTGTTTCTCTGTTACCATTGCTTTGGGGCTTAAGAGGTTCAAAGGTCAATCATCCGTGACTTGATCGTTAAAAACTGAAGGTTTGCTGTTAATGAATGGCTGAAGGGCTTTCAGATGAAGGGCTCCATCAGTTCGGCATAAATTGTGGTTTGATTGTTATTTACAAGCTGTGTATCCTCACAAACAATAAGTATTTAACTACTGAATAAAGATAATGCAACACAAGAACTGTTTTCGGGTACTCGGGGGTCTATTGCACCTGTGTGCAGGGTCTGGATAAAAACGCCAGCCTTCTCATACTGTATGCCTTTGAGTTCTTCTGTTTCCTTATTTAAATACGGTTGTTATGGCTTGACATAAACATCTGGTTGTTTTTATTGTCTACCTGGTGATAGACATTTTATTCCATTATCTACACTTGCCCTGAATCTCCCCAGGACAGAGAAACAAAGACGATGCATATTTATTTAGTGTTTGAGCCAAAGCCTTTCATGTTAAATGCTTTTGAGGGAACATAAAATATTAAGCCCTGCATAAATAAGATGAATCAAACGGCAGAGACTCATTTAAATGCTGCATTGGTCAGCAGCCAAATCGATGTGTGTGGGGTAGCTGTTGCTGGGGAATGCATCAGAAGCCGTGAGAAAATGACGGCGTACCTGTTTGTAAGATAACATCTTGTGAAACCTGCTCCCCTCTCTGTAGGTGACAGGGTGTGTTAGTGGTCCTTGGTTTCATTCTGCTCACACTTTGGCCACACGCGCTTTGTGGTGCTTCTAATTTGGACAGTTCCCTGACTTGACCTGATTTCAGCTAAGCAAAGTTGTACCCGTAAGGGCAATTTATCTTCCACCCAGAGCTTCCTGACAGAAATGGGCGGCTGGTAATGCATCAGATTTGACATTTGTTGTGTGACCCCATAAAGTCAGATGCCTCTTCATTATCCAATTGTGCTGTGTGTGCAGACTCGAAGGCGGTCCCATCTGGGCTCTGGCCAATCAGAGAGGAGAGGAGAGGAGATGGAGACAGAAATGTGGAATTATATTTTAAAATGTATCTTCTAAAGGGAAAAAAAAATTGGTTAATTAGTCACCGAAAAGTTCTCCCTCAATACCAGGGAGCAGAGTCGAGCACAGTTGAAGTCAGAAGTTTACATACACTTAGGTTGAAGTCATTAAAACTCTTTAACATTTTTAGAGAAGCCGGCTCAGTGGACATTTTTTTAAACATTGAAAAAAAACCTTTTTTTTTTTTTTTTTTTTTTACTAACTCTTTTTTTTTTTTTTTTTTTTTTATTTTTACTTACCTATTTTTATTTACTTTTGATTTTTGCACTGTGTGTGGAACTATTTTTTTATTTTTTTTTTTTTTATTACTCACTATATGTATAATTATTGTAAAGCATTTTGGGCTTTTTGTTTGTTTTGAAAATAAATAAAATAAAGTTATTATTATTATATTTTTAACCACTCCACAGATTTTATGTTAGCAAACTTTAGTGTTGGCAAGTCAGTTGTGTCATGCACAAAGTAGATGTCCTATGTAATTTTTCCAACAATTGTTTACAGACAGATTATTTCACTTTTAATTCACTATATCACAATTCCAGTGGGTCAGAAGTTTACATACACTAAGTGCCTTTAAATTTTTTAATTTTTCATATTTGGTCGCATATCCTTTGCATGCCATGACTTCCTGATGTCTGTGACCCAACAACATCAAAAGACTCTTGATATCTTATTTTCTGGTACTCTTACAAGCGATACTATAACATCTCTGCATTTGAATCGATCTCTATGGGAATCGGGGGGTGGGACTAGATTTAGCTGTAAATTACACTGCAACAGGATGGAAACACATGGTTGGCTAAGTCATCAAGGGTCTGACGTATCAAACAAACCTTAAACCATCACTCTGCTGCCAGAAATACAGTAGATATGGATGGATAACTTGAAGGGTGTCTTCTCCTGACTTATTTTTCCATAGAGTTCAATAGGAAAATTTGTCAGAAGAAACAACCCAGTCAGTGATCCATTCATATCTACTGCATATCTGGCAGCAGAGTGATGGTTTGAGGCTCGTTTGATACCTGAGACCCTTGATGACTTACAGCCATTTTACCAATGATGTATTCCATACTGTTCCAGCATAATTTACAGCTAAATCTAGTCTCACCCCCCAATTCCTATAGAAATCCATTCAAATGCAGAGACGTTATAGTATCACTTGCTTCCCTTCAGGCTTTGAACACATTTCCCTCAAAACTTACCCAGAATGCACAGCCAGTCTCACTAATCCCACACCAGGTACCCAAGATTGGAAAAGGGAAAAGAGCAGCAATGATCAAGGCTGAATTTCCCAAGACATTTAATTGATACCCCGTTTTAGAAGCGATCTAATGGGAAAACGATGTGCGGCCAGCGCTCGCTAATGGGTGGAAAGTGCTGGTAAATATTAATGAGAAACAGACCGACCCTTGTGCGCCGTGCTTGCGGCTGGCATATCGTGGAAGTGTTGAGCTGTGCTGTAAAACGTAATGCGTGCTAGGCTTTGGTGCCTGGCCGAGAGAGAACGCTGGATTTTATTTGTAATTCCCTCAGCTCCTCTCAGTCCAAATGCGAAAACTTTTTATTGCCGTAATAGAAAAGGAAAGCTCTCCTGTAGGTCACTGCCCTTCCAGCCAAGAACAGGGATACGTAAGAAAGGGAAGGACACTTAAATCCTCCACTGTCTGTGAAAGGTGCTTTTTATTTTTATAGTGTTTTGTCGAGCCACTGAAACACACTACAGAGAATGCTTTCATGAAGAGCTCTGCCATTAGTTAGATGATTTATTTGAGAATGTTGAGACCGAACTGTCTACTCTCTTGGTTTTCCTTAATGGCCTCTGTTGTGCACAGCTCACCAAAAATGGCCGTACACTCTCGGTCTAAGTAACCGAAAAGGTGAGTTTTAGGTTACAGCACAAGGATGGAAGCCAGGGCTTGGATGATAAACACGGTACAGGAGATAAACATGGACTGAGAGCGACACGCGTGTTTTCTCTCACTGGAGCGCCGTAATGAGCTGCAGATGTTTCCAGAGCGGCTCTGACCATCTTCCTGTCATTTTCACACTGATTATCTCCTCGTCCAGCATGTCCAAGCGTAACTGAAGGACGCTCTCCGTTCCCCAATGCGATTGCACCTCAGCCGTACTGCAAATTTAGCGAACAGGCAGAGATGGAGAGTGATTCTTTTCACCTGCTTGTCATTATTAATGAAAACTCTAATGGGATAGTTCAGGTAATTTGGAAAGAAATGTGATCTGATGGCGACATACATTTTCATTTCCAGAGAGCATAACACTTTGTTTTGCAGAGTTGTGGAGAGGATAATGAGTCATAATGTTTCTGTGCAGGGTAAAAACATAAGAAGCTCGCAATATTGACAGAAGGCATACACCCAACACAAAAGACTTACTTAAGACTAAGACTGTAGTTTCGGTGCTTTGCGAGCTTTCAGCTGTCAATCATCACTTATGGATCAGTGCAAATTCAGAGACTGTACAACAAGTATAATTTCGTAATGTTCCCTGTCTGTTCCATTTGAAGGATTCCATTTAGTCAAAAGCCCTTTCATGAAAGAAAACTCATTAGCCCAATAAATGACTGTTGAGAGATGCCAGACTGCACCCCTACGCCATCCACATTGCGCACACCTGCTTTCAATTAGTTGTCCCTTTACAGGAAGTGACACTGAGCTAATGCAGGAGTCATGCTCCACCACAGACAGCCAGGCAGCCAGTCAACCTGCTGCTCAGGGGCCTGCCGTGCATTCAGAACGAGACAGGCAGGTATAGTATGTTATGTTGTGGGAGGGAAGAAATGGGTAACCTGCTGTCCTCCATGAGGCCAAGCCTGTCGGGGTGGGGGGATTTTGATGTTTAGGAGATTTAAAAAAGGAGGGGGTTGTTCAAGTGACAGTTTAAGGTGGGGAGGGAAGGTAAATGGCAGTTTAAAGGGCTTGGGTTTAAATTACAGAGGGGGGGGTTGACTTTAGGAGATTAAAGCAGCTGTATCTACTCCTGTTCATGGAGGGAGGTGTGGACACCTCCCTCTCCCGAGTGCTGATCCTGGACCAGTTCCCTCTTCTCCCGCCTCCGGGGATTTGGGTTAAGGTTGGACTGGGCAAACTGATTCTGGGTCAGTTGTCAGCTGCAAAAACTTCTTGGAGGACTGTGCCAATCTTACTTGATTTGTGTTCAAGGAGACGGTTGACTATTGTGCAGCAGATAAAAGTTATGATCTGATTGCGAGCAACAGAGCTTTCCCTCTACCCCCTGGCACATAACCACAGAAGTACAGCGCTAGTAAAAATCACCATAAACACATTTTAAGTTCATATCCACCATGCCAAAACTATATATGGGGCCATAAAAAATAAATGTTACATTTTACAGTTGGGGGGACAAAACCAACCTTTTCCTTTTCGCCGCAGTTTTACCTTGTGATCTACAATTATGAGCTGAGGGCTTTTTTTTTTACTGGCTCTCCCACTCTTTTCCTGAGAAACGACTGTAACCAGAGCTGAATGTACACATAAACTGGAACATTGCTATTGAACAGTGCGAGAGGCAAGTTGCCAGTGCAGGTGTCTCTGGGCAGAAACTTTTTTGGGGGGCCCCTCTGGTGGGATTGGGTTTGTATTTCCCAATAAGACAGTGACTGGGACGGAACAGTGCATTTTTGCAGCCGGTTGGCTGATACAAACATACTGTAAGACCCATCTGGTGGGGTTTGATTCATTGAATGTTGCATGGCCCTTGTAGGGGGGATCATGACTGCATGTCAGGCTGCTGGCTCTTAGAAGAGGTGCGGCAAACGGCTTTTGTTTCAGTCGGTTACGTGCACCTTTTCCAGGAGCTTACATGCCGTGTAGTGGAGTCCCCCATCGCCAGAGTGGATTTAAGGTTGAACCGCGCACGGCTACCCGCACGAGACATGTCTGCCCCATAAAGAAAGGGAAAACCCACAGTTCTGGTCCAGTGAATACTAAAGAAGGCTGCAGAAGGATGCTTTGTGCTTGAGGGACGGGAGCAACGTGTGGGTTTATCTCCGGCTCCGGGCCTCCGCGTCGCATCGCTCGCTAAAGCCGCCACAGTAAGCGCCAGTGGCAGCTGGGAGGCTGGCTTTGTTCACCCAGATCTGGGCCTGGCAGGTGGTGGGCCGGTCCGGGCCCCAGTGTGTGTTCACAAAGCCTGTATTTATACAGCTCCGGGCAATGTCTGTCTCTCTAAGAGCGATGTGCCTATAATCTGATAGCACTCCCGCTGCGCACTTAATGCCATGTTATCCTTGTCGCGTACCTTAGATTTTTTTTTGTACATTTTGAACGTGAAAGTTTAAAGTTAGTTGCAGATTTTTTATTTCCCTTTTTTCCTAGAAAAAAACAATCATAAGTGCATATTTTTAGGAGGGGGCACACTAATGCCCCTGAGCTGTGCAGTAACTGATCAGTTGGGACAGGCAATACCCTGCCTGCTGAAACCCCCCCCCCCTCTGGGATGCTGTGGCTAGCTGTGCATCGCCTCTGGGATAACTCAGGATTAGACTCAGATCCTTGGGCGCATCCCTGTACTGGTGGCTGAGCTGGGAGGCCACTGCCTCCTTTTTACATCCTGTAGGACCTTTTCTTTTCTTTTTGTCCCGCTGTGTTGAATTTTCCTTAGCGATGGTGCTAACGCTCAGCTATAGCCATGAATTACCTTTTTAGCACAGGGGTGGGCAACTCCAGTCCTGGGGGGCCGGTGTGTATGCAGGTTTTTGCTGCCACCAGTTACCCTGGCTCAATAAGCGAATTGGTCACGTACACCAACATCGATTTACTCATAAATTAGACCACGATAAAACACAGCAATACATGCATACAGACACAGGAACATTCATCAGCTTCTGTTCATATCGTGGAATGTAGCTAAAATGTCAGATTATGTAAATGATTGGGCTAATTAAATAATTGGTAACTGGTGGAAGCAAAAACCTGCGTACACACCGGCCCCCCAGGACTGGAGTTGCCCACCCCTGTTTTAGCAGCTGGTCTTAAAATCGAACGGGGCAGTTATGGCTGCAGAGGTAATTCTGGGTAGTTGTGTAATCTATGAGAAATGTACTGTATATGACTCCAGTAAACCTGCATGTAAGCGTTTTCTCTCAGGTTAGGGTGTGCCTGTGCTGTGTGTGTTCATTCAAAAGTAATTGCGACATAAGCTTTGTAGTGTCTCTAAATTGTACTAAACTGTAGGACTAACCACCCATAATTTTAGTGCCCGGGAACATTACAGAACTGTAAAACAAAACTGCCATTCATATGCAATTAGCATCAATGTGGAATATATTAGTATTTATTTGGCACCCTGTAAATCACAGCTTTATTTCCTTCCAGGGTTGAATTTGGTGGTGTAAAGTCAGGTTGTCCTATTGAAGTCATATATCAAGAATCTACATGTATTTGCTGTAACACGGGACTGTAAATGACTCTTCGATCTGGCCCTGTTGAGTGCAGTCAGTATAACATTTAGCCATTCACGAGCACCTATACATGTTCAGCATCGGTTTACATTGTAATCTGAAGTAAAGGGCTCTCTTCTTGCCCTGAGTGAATCCATAAATGTTTGTGATGGTGCTAACCTGCTGTAATGCCATGGTGTGAATTCTCAGCAGTATGGTTTACGCTCTTGTTGGACTGAGCTGCCTGTTGATGGCCATTAGGCAGCGAGTCACGGGTGGTGGGCAATCACATACCCGATATTCACACAGGAAGTCCAGACCGAGGTGAGGTTTTGATGCACCTCCGCTCTCTCTCTGACCTTGGAAAAATACTTCCCTGATTTCCACACCCCCTGATATTTACTGGGCACAGCAAGTCGGCAACCCCCTTTAAGTACTAAACAAGGTGGTGCTTTTGTTGATTAAACATCCACTCAGCTGTTACCAAGTTTCTAAAGCCTGTGAACAGGGTGCAGTTAACTCCCTACAATAACCACAGTTGTACACTGGAGTTAAATAAAGGAAAGGGGAAAAAACACCACCTCTTCGTGGTCCAAGTGCAGATTAATATCTCAGTGAGGGAGAGGCAGAACAGCAGTAATGGAGCCGCTCCCAGAGCTCCGCTGCGACTCTCTCTCTCTCTCTCTCCCTCTCTCCCTCTCTCCCTCCCTCCCTCCACCTGTGAGAACCTCCAGTTTCCCAGGTGAGACTGAGAAAAGCAGGTGAGGCCTCAGTCTGGATCCAGCCTTTGTTTATTATCCGGACTCTTGGGAATATTCACGCGCCAAGAGATGCTATCTCACGCACATTCTTTACCAGTGATGCTTACTGCCCCCCCCTGCCACGCCCTCATCCCATAAGCCATACTGGGCTGTGTGCTTTTTTTCTCTCAGCCAAAAAAAAAAAAAAACTAATCACTAAAAAAATAATGCAAATGTCCCCTCCCCATCCCAAACTGGATTTGTTGTTGTGATGGCTGCAGTGCATGCAGCAGCCGAGCGCAAGCGGCTCTGCCTTTCTGCAGAATTTTTTTTTACCAAGATTTTTTTTTTTTTTTTTTTTTTCCCCCCCCCCTTAAAAAAAAAAAAAAACGGTAGTAGTCTTACTTACCACATTGCACAGCACACACACACATTAATAACATGGTGTTCTCTTGGTGTTTTTTTTATTTTATTGCCTGCTGTCTGCCATGGTGAATTGGGATTTTTTGTTTTGGGGTGTGACTCAAGTCGTCGGGTTGATATTAGTGAGTAGTTTTATTTTTTATTTGTATTTAGATGGCGATCTGAGGGAGCTGCCCTGTCTCCATGAGCGCTCATCACATGCTCCGATCGCTCCAGCGGCTAAAGTATAAAGGCTTGTCCTCTGCCACCGTTTCCCCGATCGATTTCTCAGCTAAAGCTTTTACAGCCTCGCTTTACTTTGTCTCCACCTGACACCTGCTGCTGCGTTGTGTTCTTAGTGAGCCGCTGTGGTCAGGGAACTGGACTCACCTCCAGAAACTCGGCCTGAAGGAGGGTGTGGACATCACCGTCGCGCACCTGCGTAAGGTACCTAACCTGTTTTGTTTTTAATAAAGCAGCAATCTCAAAGCCACGTAAGCAGTCGTGCACACCGGCACATGCCGAGCCGATGAACAATGAACTAAATAATCATGAATTCCAGTGAATTTAGCTCTTGCTACTTACCTGAGGCTGGAATAAATTGCTTTTTTTTGGGTTTAATACAAACTTAATTTCATGTCCTATTTATGCTGCCTACTTCATTTGAGAGGATGTGGTTCTCTGAACGCCTGAGTTATGCCTGTGATATTGTGCAGAGACCCATCTACCCCCGAGCCCCTGTGCATTCATTCAGAGTGAATTCACTGAGAAAACGCTGGGAGGCAGAGGGGCGCCCTCCTGACAGAACATTGATGTGACGGCTCAGGAGGAAGAGGAGGTGTTTTTGAGGAGGAGAGATGCTCCAATAATCAGTACAGAGAGATGCTAGCCCGATTTTAAGGCATTGGGCTGTGATTTCGTTATTAAAGGACAAGGAAACGAAAAGAAAATGAGACGGCCGTTATTGCATTCGATAACTATCGTTGCGGTATATTGCCCAGCCCTACTGTTTGGTTGTCAGTGCAGGTCTCTGTTGCAAGTGCATGTCCATTTGCCATGGTGTGCATCACCCACAGCAACACTCTCCTCGTGATGTGGACACACCATTCAGGGCGGGAGGGTTCTGCAGAGCGTTAAATCAGAGTCTCTCCTCACCCTCTTCTAATTTTGTCACACGCCGTTGTGTAGACACAAACCAGAAAGTAAAACCAAATATAAAATGTAACCAGTAACCAAGTTCACCAGTGACCTTGGCTTATACTAGTTATTTACATTGGGTGAGCTTATTTAGTTGTTCGTGCCCATTCAATGCACAACAACAAAATGAAAAAAAGTGATTTCATATTTTGTGTTCATTTAGTTTTTAATCATTGAGATATACTGTATGTAGGCTTAACTTGTTTTTGTATCCAACTGTGTAGCGTTACCATCGGCAACCCACGCTGTAAACAGCCCTCATTTTAATACTATCACTTGTTCCAGATCAAATGTGATTTAATTTGATGCCAACCGCCACATGAACCTTTTAGGTACATTTAGTGGTAGAGAGTCAACCGTTATTAATCAGAGTGCTGCTGTCGTGGTGGATCAGTGCTGCAGCTATTCGTTTTTGACAGCTGCGTCTCGACGGCGCTCTATGGCACGTAACCGCGGAGTAATCTCACTTTTTAAAGAGGCAATTGTGTCAGCGCTGAGACGTGTGAGAATGACAGGAAAGAGAGGCGTGATTTCCATGCCTCTAACGCTGTTCTTCACATACCTGCAGTTCCAGTCTCGAGGGGCTCTCTTGATTGAGGTGCTCCTGAGAGCCCTGGTGGATGTTGTTGTCGGAGACACGCATGCACATGTTGGATAAACATGTTTTTGTGACGGATGGGAAAGGTAGCATGCTTGGCTGCCGTACATGCACTTGGACGGCTTGACAGCTGGAAAGGCCACAGGTGCCTCTCTTGGGTAAGTGAAGCACACAGATTGGGGTTGACGGCACTGCATTCGCTAAAATTCTTAAACTTAATTAAATAAAGTAAATGAAGTGAAGTCAATCTTATGGCAAAACCCTTTTTTATTGGCTTTGTTTATAAAGTGTTCAGTCACAGCAGTCAACGATTTCAACGCATCCTTTTGATTAAAACAGTTTCTGGTTTCCTCACTGGAGTTGGGCTTTTATTAGAAATTTCCCCAGTAAAACCGAGATGAGGTGCTTTTGCTCTGCAGTTGGAAAGGGACACAGCTGGTTGAAGTGATGTACGTAGAACTGGTCAGCTCGGGCTTCACCAGTTTCATTACCGATTGAGGCTGGAGCGTGGTCGTGGTTTTCTTGGGCTTTCCGATTCACTCTTCCTTCAAATTTTCCCCCGGAAGAGGTGTTACACCCAGATAACTGTAGCTGGAAACTTCTGTGACCTGGACTAGGCACTTGTCTGTCATATTCTGAATCAAGTCAGTCTCTCTCTCTCTCTCTCTCTCTCTCTCTCTCTCTCTCTCTCTCTCTGTCTCTGTCTCTGTCTCTCTCTGTCTCTCTCTCTCTGTCTCTCTCTCTCTCTCTCTCTCTCTGTCTCTCTGTCTCTCTTTTCAGTTTTTTTTCCTGTGTATTTTGTGTGTGGATAGTAGCCTCCAGCCCAGAGCTATGTTCCCTTGGCTGGCTGCAGCTACTGTAGGTGCTTGGCTGCTATAAAACAGGCCAGTGGTACGTACAGAAGCTCAGTCCTTCCTCTCTATACCAGCTCTGCCTGTTATCCCAGGAATATTACTGCTTGTGTGGCCTGGTGCCATACGCACGTGTACATGGTGTGAGAGACTGGGAATTATTGTGTTGTGTAACCCTGATTATTTGGGATCTAAATTTAAGCAGAGAATGTGTGAGTAGGCGTGTAAGGAAGGGTGTGAATGACATTGTGAGAGAGTGAGTGAGTGGGAGGGAAGGGTGGAAGATCTGACAGGAGCAGTACGTATGGGTCGAAATGCACAGGGAGTGGGCCTGTCCTGTTCCTCATTACCTTCCACAGGTAAGAGCAGGTGTGGCTTGCTGTAGCGCACTGGGCCTGCGCACTTTCCATTCTCTTAAGCACCTGTGCCTGTAATGTGGGGCAGTGTATGTGTGTGTTTGGGGGGGGTTTAATAGATCTGCTACGCCTGCCTGGTGTGGTTTCAGCACCCGGGAAGCTGCTCCTGACTCCTATCGTCCTATTTGTAGTACAAGCTGTTTGTTTAACCTCACTGCTGTGGCTGACATCTGTTGTAAAAGAAACCAAACACTGAAATCTCCCCAGAGTGAAGCTGCTTTCTGAGGAGGGAGCCTGTTGCCCTCCATTTAAAAAAATAAAATAAAAAAATACCCTGTTTCTTCCCCACACACACACACACACACACACACACACACACTTTCTGTTTCATCATCTGGTCTGATATCATCCATCCACAGCTGGATTATCATGAATGACTTTCGTAAGAATGCTTTAATGTTTATTAGGAACTCATACATTTGATGACCAAGGCGCTCCAAGTCTTACCTGAGCCATGCAGTTCAGGTTTGAGTTTTGACTGCGTAATGGCAGGGTAATCCTGCTATTGGGTTGGCTGTCTCTTTGGACAGGGAGACCATTTTGTTCATCAAACCACATAAGATAATTATCAGGGCTTTGGAGGAAATGAGAATAGCTGGCATGTCATATTGAACACGTCCAAGGCTTCACTAATGGACTTTGCTGCACCTAATCACTTATTGTTTCTCTGCCAATAATACAGTCTCAAGCAAAGATGGGTATGAAGGGCCGTATCAGTTTCTGTATTTCATTCTGGCTCTTAATTATTAATTTAGCACATCATTTACATCATCTGACATATCAGCTACTTTTAAAAAAAAGTCTCTGGAAAGACAACTGAGGACTGTTTTTTTGTCCATATATGAAATGTTTTTAATGTGGTTTAATCTATGATTTAACCAGCCTTGATGTGTAGACTTAATTAGCTAACATGTCCCTTATCCTCTGGGTAATTGGTGGAAGCAGGACCCTGCACTTACATGTAGGGCCTCAGATAAGAGCCCCCCCCCCCCCCAAACCAACCCCCCACCCCCGCTACTTTCCACCTCATGTCAGTGCCACGTCAAAATCCAACTGCTGAAACGACCCTAACGGTTCTTTAGTCTTGTCGCCACTCAAAAAAAAAATGTTCTTAAGGTTTGCCTAAGATCATATAGTGTTTATAACATGTGAACGATTCCACACTGCTGTGGTCAGGAGTGAAAAGTGCACATTCACTATCGACTGTTCCAACATCTGGCAGTATTTTAATAATTGCTCAGTTTTTGTTCTCCGATACCTTTTGAAGAAAACCAAGCAGATGGATAATGATGCAGCTCAGTGTGGATGGAAAGAGTTTAATAATAACGGGTTAAATGGCTTAAATGGTTAAATTTAGGAGAGGTTACAAAAGTAGCATATCTTAACAGCCAAAGGAAATGTAGAGAAGAAAGTCATTGTAAACAAGGCGTGAATCATGTGACACCCCCCCCCCCCCCCCCCCAAATGGTAGAGTAATTTACAGCTATTACAATCATGGCTAAATACTTTGGAATAACACATTCATATCCCTCCTGCTTTTAGGCTTGCAGATGAATGACACACATAAAAATTAAAGGTGGATGGACAGGAAACGGCAGATGTTTTCCATTATAAGAGCTTTTCGGAGTATTAGTCTCTGAAACGAGAACGACAGCTATACGGGGCTGTAATTCTATGGAAAACAGCTGCAATTTCATGTCATTCCTTTTGAATTCAGTCCTAAACAATAAGAAATCTGTGCAGGTCCAAGAAAGAGGCCTCAGGTTTTCGGTTGCTTTACAGGTGGACTTGTAGCTTCGGTTTTACGGAGCACAATGAATAAGGAAGGTTGTCCTTATTGCTTTGATTAGCAGTCTTTTCCATCTGGACGTGCATAAGGATATGCGCAGAGTTCACGCTGAGGGCATGGGCAGACTTGCATTTACTTTCGGTCACGACATGTTCCCTTCAAGGTCTTAACTGAATAGCATCTCACACTAAATGATGAGTGCATAATGAATGGTAATGATAATGAATAAATCCACATAATGCGGCTAAGAAAGTTCTCAGCTACTTTTCACACAATGACACAGAGAAAAGTGCCTGGGTGAATTTGAGTTCTGAATATGTTCTTATTAGCCCTCAAGACCCTTTGCCTTTCTGCTGGATTTCTGTGCAGAATGCTTTAGTAAGGGAGGATAATCTGTTTTTCGCCTGAAGATACAGTCAGGTTCATAAGTATTTGGACAGTGACACTATTTTTGTTGTTTTGGCTCTGTACTCCAGCACATTGGATTTGAAATGGAACAGTGACTATGAGGTTAAAGTGCAGACCTTCAGCTTTAATTTGAGGGTTTTTACCTCTATATCGGGTGAAAGCTGTTGCAATTGTAGCCATTTTTATACATAGTCCCCCCAAAAGTAATTGGACAAATTAATAAACTTTAATAAAGTTTTTTATCATAAAGTTTATCATATTTCATATTTGGTTGCATATCCTTGCATGTCATGACTTCCTGATGTCTGTGACCCAACAACATCAAATGACTCCTGATATCTTATTTTTAGGTACTCTTACAAGCGATACTATAATCTTTTTTCCTTTGAATGGATTTCTATGGGAATTGGGGGGTGGGACTAGATTAAGCTGTAAATTACACAGGAATAGTATGGAACACATGGATGGCTAAATGTCTAAGTCATCAATGGTTTGAGGTGTCAAACTAGCCTCAAACCATCACTTTACTGCCAGCTATGCAGTAGATATGGATGGATCACTTTTAGGGTTGTTTTTTCTGACTTCTTATCTTATTTAACTTTATGAAAACTCTAAGAAACGACCATTCAATTAAAGCTGAACGTCTGCACTTTAACTTCATAGTCACTGTTCCATTTTAAATCAAATGTGTTTCCAACAAAGGAAATGTTATGTTCTGAGATTCCACTTTTCTATCCCTTATTGTATGCACTTGTCTTATTGGATCCATGTCATGTTATCTCTATGTACCTGTTTCCAGTTTGTGTCTTATGTTCTCTCTTGTTATTTTATTATCTACTCTCCTCATTGTTTTATTACGGTTACCTGTCTGTCATTTGCCCTTCCCGGTTCCTCACACCTGATCCTCATTGTTTCATGTCTCCCTCAGTGTATTTATACTCTGTGCTTTCAGTCCTTTGTCGCGAGTTCCTCACCGTTGGGTTGTTCTAGCTTTTTCACAATATCGTCCGAGTTGTCCGTTAGTGTTATTCTGTATCTGTTCCCGAGTTGTCCGTTAGTGTCATTCTGTATCTTTTCCCTGTTGTTGCTGTCTTTTAGTTTTTTCTTGTTTTCCCGTTACACCTCCCTGGTTTTGACTCCTGCCTGTGTTCTCGCGACCCTGATTTTGAACTCTGTTTTTGTACCTCTACTGTGCCTTCCCGGTTCTGACCTCTGCCTGTTCTGTGACCACTTTTTGAACTTTGGACACTCTTTGACGGTTTTTGTACCATTAACCTGTGTTCGACCTTGCCTGTTTCATTACGGATTGCTGCCCTGTCCCTCATTAAACTTTGGTTTTTGTACTCCCTGCCTGCTACTGGGTCCCTATTTCCACCTAATCTAACAGGAAAGGGGTGTCCTCTGGACAGATACACATACTGTACAGGTGATACAGGTGATACCGTTGCAGTACATGAGGCCTGGTGTGTCCTGCAGCATGGTTAAGGTGTGATATCTGTAAGGCTAGATTTCTGTGCCAGGTTGCACCCTCTCTTGGAAGGGGATAAGGAAAGGTAAAATATTTGCTTGCTTTATAGATTTTTAAAGATTATTTGATTCTATGTGGCATCAAGGATTATTCTACAAAGTTACTAAAAGTGGTGTAGGGTGTAACACCTATGATCTCATTAAATAAATGTATACAGGGAACAAATGCGGCATAAAAATTGGCAACAAAATTAATTATTTATTTTCTCTGGAGCATGGTGAGAGACAGGGCTGCAAATTCAGCCCAACTCTATTGAATATCTATATTAATGATTTGGCAAACATTAGAATAATCTGCAGTGGCTCACTCGACACGAGACTAGAGATTAAGTGCCTGTTCTATACAAATTGCCTTGTTCTGCTGTCCCGCATTGAAAAACGGTTACAGCGAAGCCTAGATCAGTACTGCCAGACCTAGGCCCTGACAGTAAACCTAAGAATAAAACTAAAATGATGACATTCCAAAAAGGATCCAAGTCTCAGGGAACAAAACACAAAGAGAAATTATATTTATCTTTCCTCCGATTACAATTATTTAGGATTAAAAATCAGTTCTACAGGAAATTTTAACGTTGCAGTGAAATAACTAAGGGATAAAGCATGCACAGCCTTCTACGCCATAAAACAACATTTCTGTAGAGATTCCAATTAGAATTTGGCTTAAAATCTTTTAAGCTATAATTAAACCAATTGCATGTTATGACAGTGAGGTGTGGGGTCCACTCATCAGTCAAGAATTTGGCAATTGGGATAAATCCTGCATGCAGAATTTTGCAAACATCTTGACGGTACATAGAAACACAAACAATGCATGCGGGGCCAATACCTATTAGTTATCAAAGTACAAAAAAAAAGGAATCAAATTTTGGAAGCACTTAACATATTTACCCCCACTCACATCAGTAAAGCCCTGCGATACCAAGACTTGAACAAGGAAAACAATTCCCTCACTTCAGCCTTAGGTCTCAACATACTACTCAAACACACACTAACTTCTCACTGGCTCAGAATAAGAACAAAACTACAAACCTACTTAGAATCGACCAATTTGTAACACAACTGAAACAAAATTGTATAGCTTATTGGGACTCTCAAACAGAATCATAAAGCAAAATGAAATGGTCTCTGGCCCTAAAAAGATATACTACAGCAAACTACCTGAACGCAGTCGCTGACAGAAAACCTGAGAACCACCTTGACAAGGTACAGGCTCAGCGAGCACCCTCTCGCCATAGAGACTGGCAGGCACTAAATGTGTGAACTTTGTAAAAACAGTCAAATTTAAACAGAAACAATTCCTGATTGTGCCAAAATCGACCAAATTCACAATACATTCTACCCCAAAAATTAGATGAATGAAAATGTCCCCAATTTGACAAGACACCTGATGCAGATAAGCTACCTTTGTTTTTAGGGGAAAACAGGTTGCTGCATGCTAGCAACGCAATTTGTGTTTTCTTGCCACACTGAATAATGGATATGGGACAATGAATAACCCTGTCATCCACACATGCACACACATATGAGCACGTAGCATGCACACGTACAAACTTACAGGCACTCACATAACACAAACACACACACACACACACCTAACATCACTTATTATATTTTTTGTTACAGCCATTTTTTAAACCTAAAATCCATAATCTGTCACCATGCTTTGGCAACACAAATGGCTGTATTTATCATGCCATTAAAGCACTTCGAAAATTGAGAGAGCGAGAGAGAGAGAGTGAATGCATCTACATTGCGTACCTGCAGCTGGGGAAACAGCATAATCCCGTTTGAATACCTACGATTACCACACTCCTCAAGGCATTAAACTCACCCGTTTCTCTGTCTCCACTCCTGTTCCTCTCGATGCTCACGTCCAGGTTTGAGGTGAAATTCAAACGGCCTCGCACGCGCTCCGCTGTCTCAGATTCACTGTGGCTGATTCATTTGGATTCCGCTGTGTATCAAGGTGTTGGCTTTTTAACTCTTTGAAAAGTTTTTGGAATGTTTTTACGTTCAAAATTCTAAATCGGAGTTCTAGACTCCATTCCTTTCATACCAGTAGTGATCGTTACATCAGAATTAGAATGCTCAGTCAGGAACATTCTAATCACATATTTGTGATCGTAAATCTTAAAGGGTTAAGTACATTCCACACTAAGTGCTGGATGTTTCAGCAAAGAGGCAGAACTGTAAAATCACTCTTTCTGTTGCTTTTCTGTGTAGACTACTCTTTGCTCAGTACTTTTCTTCATTTTTGATTTATTTTTTGCTGTTGCCCATCTGAGTAGATGTCCAGTGACCTCATCGTTTGCCATTGCAAACTGCGTTTATAAGTGATTAACAACCTGTCTACACTAAGTGTATTAATACATGTCTGTTATATAGTGGAATATCCTGACCTCTTATAATAACACACAGTTAATATCCAGGGGCTTTCATTTACCTCCAATGCAACAACAACCTATAAACGTTCACTTAATGTATTCTTTCTAATCATGTGAGCATCAGTGTGATTTACAACACAGGGGTTATTTCCCTGTCTCTGTGGCTGTCATAAAGAGGTAACAAGTGCCATTATCCTCCTCATTAAGGGACACTATATGTGAAATCCAATCTTATAATATGCAGGGTCGAATGGCGGTCCCAGCAGACCTGTTAATATCAGTGAGAAATGCACAAAGGGAGAGTTTGCGTTTGTTGGGTTGTTAACATGAACTGTGCAGCACAGCTGAGACCAGCCACAGCTATAGAATAGAATAGAATAACTATGGCTATTATATTATATTATAATATACACATATTACACATATTACAGCTATGGCCGTGTCTGTCATTTGTTCTGTGGGAATTTTTTTGAACCACTTTTGGTTATAATGTCTGCTGTCATGTTTCAACAACTTTTTCTATTTAGTTCAAACACGCTCACATATGCACGCATCACACATGCTCACATACCCATTTGAGTGCAAGTTTGACAATGGAGTAGAAAGTCTGCATTTAAAGATTATCTTTGTCTTTATTAAGAGTTTATTTTAAGTAATTTTTCCATCATGCATAATCTGTAAATGATTAGAATTATTCACATGCGATGGGCTGGCGTCTGTCTTTCCCGAAGCTTCGGAAATTCAGCGGTGGTCCTATTTTCATTGTCACCAGCTCTCCTCCACCAATGCCGTTCCTGTTGCTGTGGCAACCTCTGGGCTGTCTGGCAGCCTGCCAGTGAGGTGAGCAAGTGCTGGAGCGCCAGGTGGTCAGCGTGCCTTCAGGACTATAGAGTGTAGAGGCTCAGTCAATATGCTGCAAAATGAAAAAATCTCTCTGGCAAACCTGCCGACACTCAGCAGAAGAGGCTTAAAAGAGAACAACCCCTGTGTACACGGCACACTTGGATACATTTATATCTCGATGCCTTATATTGCCATTTGACAGAAAGTGTTTTGCATCGTTTGAATGAGGATGACAGTGTTCTGCGCGCCATGCTTGGCTGTAAGATGTGTCCCAGCGCAGCCCGTGGAAAATGTCAGTGTTATCCCCAAATCCCGATTTTTACGGGAGCGTGCCAGCGGAACCTCAGATACCCCGCGTAGCTGGGATGTCCCAGAGTGCTGCCTGTGATATTTGGGCTGGCGCTGCCTCGGGCCCCTCTCTCTGTAGCTGTAATGGGGGATGGCTGTGGGGGCTCTTTTGTCGCCTGTGTCTCGCACGCTCCCGCGTGTTTCTCCTCTGTGTACCGGCGCGACCCCGGCAGAGCTGGCCGACTGCTGTCCCGCTGCCATTTGGGCTTCGTCTGGGAACTGGAGCAGCTTTTGTGTGTTCCATTATTAATAACAATTTTGATTGAACTACTTCTGGGACATGATTGTGTAATATATTCACACGCACAGGAGAGGGGAGGCAGGCCGAGCAGAAGAAACCCACCCAACAGTATTATAACCGCACACTCATTTTATTCATTAATTTCTCCTTCTCTTTGCTGTCAGTTTACAGCAGAACTAATTGTGCATTGAAACGTCTGAATGTGTGGCCTCCCTGCAGAGAGAAGGGTAGTCTGGCAGCTCCTGGACACCGTGTGTGTCCCTCAGCACTGTGTGGCCTCCCTGCAGAGAGAAGGGTAGTCTGGCAGCTCCTGGACACCGTGTGTGTCCCTCAGCACTGTGTGGCCTCCCTGCAGAGAGAAGGGTAGTCTGGCAGCGCCCTGGACACCGTGTGTGTCCCTCAGCACTGTGTGGCCTCCCTGCAGAGAGAAGGGTAGTCTGGCAGCGCCCTGGACACCGTGTGTGTCCCTCAGCACTGTGTGGCCTCCCTGCAGAGAGAAGGGTAGTCTGGCAGCTCCTGGACACCGTGTGTGTCCCTCAGCACTGTGAGGGCTCTCTGCCAGCTAAGGGGCGCAGTGGAGACCTGCAGATAGGAGCTAAAAATACTCACCTGCATCTCCTCATACCTGCATCATCCAGCTGGCACATAAATATGTGGGAAGGGAGGGGGAGGAGGAGAGGGGGTACAAGTTCTCACAAAGTAAATTAATTAACTGGTTTTGAGTACTGGGGGGGGAAGAGACAGGAAATCTGTAGAAGCTAGTTATGATAATGCACAGGCATACCCTGAGGACCTCACACCTCACAGCAGCATACATACAGCGAGTCTTCTGGCTCATATCCCTCAGCACATATGAACCCTTTATCAGGCCAAAGCCAGTGCCCCACTCATGCTTTGCTGCAGTGCTACAGTACTTATGATGACGTAGAAGAAGGAATTAAAGAAGGATAACCATAACTATAGCAATATAGGCTACTGCACAGTATTGGATGTCACAGTGTCATATTTTCTGGTGAGGGTTGTTTCACTGGAAGAGTAGGTGTGGCTCTCGGCGACATGGTTGGACTAAGTCGGTGTGATAAGAGTTCCCATGGATGGATTTGGCTTCTTGTTGCAGGAGTGGGTGAGCTGAGGTCACAGCGCCAGCAGGGAGTGATAGTGCTGATAGCAGACACACCATCCCAGCAGGGGTCTGACTCTGCACACGCTCCCGGCTAGCTCGCTCTTCAGACACCTGCATACCTCTGCGGATCAGGGGCGGAAGACCCCTGGCACAGTGTAATCCTGCACTCCATCCCCACTCTCTCCAGAGCTCAGCAGAAATCATTAGAGCTCGGGAGACGGTCACACTGCATTTCTAGTCTAACCGCTTCACCAGTGCCTGCTCCCGATAAGAGCTCTCTTTCCTTCATGAGTCTGTTCAGAGCAAAGAACCGATGTGGGGTTTGATCGAAGCAGACGGGCAGAAATAGAAAACTGCAAAAGCAATCAACACCTCGGCGGTTTAGTGCACGAGGAGGTAGATGCTGAAGGCGATGGCGGATAAAAGGTCCGATGTTTTCATTTTCCAAAAGAACAGCCACGCTGATGATCTAAAGCAGAACATTGTTCTGTGCGACTGCTGAAATGGGACAGTTTGTAAAGCAAACACCCTCCTGTTTGTGGATTGCAAGCCTGGTATTTTTAACGACATGGCAAACAAAATGATCTCCTGAGCTGGCACACACTGGAGTGCACTGGCACACACTGGAGTGCACTGGCACACACTGGAGTACACTGGCACACACTGGAGTGCACTGGCACACACTGGAGTACACTGGCACACACTGGAGTGCACTGGCACACACTGGAGTACACTGGCACACACTGGAGTACACTGGCACACACTGGAGTGCACTGGCACACACTGGAGTACACTGGCACACACTGGAGTACACTGGCACACACTGGAGTGCACTGGCACACACTGGAGTACACTGGCACACACTGGAGTACACTGGCACACACTGGAGTACACTGGCACACACTGGAGTGCACTGGCACACACTGGAGTACACTGGCACACACTGGAGTACACTGGCACACACTGGAGTACACTGGCACACACTGGAGTACACTGGAGTGCACTGGAGTACACTGGCACACACTGGAGTGCACTGGAGTACTATATAGTTTAGTTTCATTTGTTTGTTTCAACTTTTTTCCCCTCCCCGCAAACGCTTGTTAACATTGCTGTGTTAGACACTGTCACAGAATATTCAGTCACTTCAAGCGGCAGTCACTTCATATCATTGTAATATCCCTTCTTACCGCTTGTGACACTGTCTATTCTGGCAGGATATGAGTACATGAGTTTGCGCCTCGTGGCTGAAGTTTCTGATTGGCTGTGGCAGGCCTCGCCTAAAGCGCTTTGGGCTGGTGCTGTCTGCAGGGATACTGTGTGGCTCCATCAGTGCTATTGTCCTGACCTTTTGTGAGAGGCATCTAACTGGCGGGGCTTGATGTCGGACCCAACCTTTTGACATCCTGCCCCCGAGACCTATCCAGAGCTTGAAAACGCGGAATGCAGATATTTTAACCAATTGCACGTGTCGTTGGATGTCGAACCATCGACATCCAACCTGGCCCCTCTCGCATCCTGCGTGCAGTTAGATGTACTTAACCTTTGCAGTAATTTAATTTCCTGTGAATTAAAGAGGGTTGTGTCGCTGGTGGGGTCTGGCAGGTGGGGTCTGCTTTCTCCTGTGCAGACGGAGGCTCTGTCCACGGGACTCTTAGTGATGGTAGACGGACGGTGGTAACCCTGGTAACCCTGGGGAAAAGAACTCAAAACCAGTGCATCTGACTCCAGTGGGAAATATTAATGAAGAGCTTTCAGTGGCTGTATATAAACTGCCATAGTTTTAGTCATGATTATGTTCAACACACGAACGGTGCTGAATTTGAGCCCTGCACTGACTGGAGCACTAGTATCCCACAGCTTTCACATGTACTGCTTGCTTTTCATTTTGTATTTTCTGGATTTTTATATTTTTATGACATTTAAATTTAATGAATCTGCCATTTGACAAATCCCTCCATCAGCAGCTTTCTATGAAGATTAAAAAACAAAACAAAAGACCACTGTCAAGTATCCCCTGAAAACAGACTGGTTTCAGACCTGTTAAGCTGTTTAGCAGCTGCACTGAGAAACTCCAACAGCAAACTCATCTGTCAGTCACAAGCTTACTCACTCATGTGAGGGCCACATACTCTATATTGGTTTCTTCAGGTGCGCCGGCCAGCACATCTAATTAAAATGTCACGAGTCCGTTGGGTAGATAGCTGCAGCATGTGCTGTGCATCAGAAGGCATCTCTTTCTTACTCTGACAGGGAAACTGATTTGCAGGAAAAATTATTTTGCTGCCAGTTTGATTGATTGCTCCCAAAGTACTGGAGTTTGGATTTTTACCAATAGTGTGCAGAGTTAAGCCGCCCTCCCTCATATCGAATGGCACCAATGGTACTGTCCTCTCCTGGTAGGTGGGGTTGAGTTCCTTTCTGTGTTTTTTCCCCATTATAATTTTCACTAGGTTTTTGGGCATAGTTTCACCAAATCCCCTCTCTGGCTAACCACATACATTCTATGCTCATTCAACAAAGTCACACCCGGGTACAGCTTGAACTGCCCATAAATCAAATTTACAGCAAGAACATTTAATCAATACCGAATCAAAACATCTTAAAACATAACAGAGGGTTAGCTACATTTTATGAAATTGCTTTTACTGTAAGCTTTATTTTTAGTTTGCAGTAAATATACCTATTGGAGTAGCATTACACCAGAATGGCGGACGGACTTGCGTGGTGCATTGTGGGTATTTGACCTTCTCTCTCGGCAGCCATGACACAAGGTGACCATGACCTTGCGGACATCGTTGCGTGGCCCTGACGTTGACACCGACCTTCTGATCAAAGCTCAACACAATAAATGAGGTCAACCGTTCAGTTTTCGTTACTGTCACACGTGCACACTCACACACACACACACACACACAGAGACACACACACTCGCCGCTTTCATTGGCCAGCGATGCCTTTGCGTCTCAGTGAGCCTGCTCCGGATACATCTTGGATAGTGTGTTGGCCTTTCCTTTTGTAATCTCTCCCTCCAAAAACTTTAAAGCCATAGAGGGGCTTTTCAGTCCATCTTTATTCGTGTCGTGTTTAGAAGAACGTCCCCAATGTAACAGAAATATGAAGCAGTGGATTATGATTTACCCCCCCCCCCCCACACACGTTTTATAGCATAAGCCCTTTGGCCTCTCAGAGCCTCAGACACAAACCAACAAATAAAAATTCACTGTTGGTTTTAATGTTCTCCTCAAAACATTAAACCCATCTCAACCCCCCACCCACCATCTGTAGCCCCCTCCCTCTCTACCCCCCTATATACAGGATCAGGGTCATTGGGTGTGTCGAGAGCAGAGCACCCGTCCCCAGCACAGCTGGTTCTCTGGTGAAAAGCAGAAAGCTTGTTTGTTTTGGACAGAGTAGAGGTGCATACACCACTAATGTAGGGAAAGAAATATTGTTGCTTTTAAATGAATCGTTTCCTCAGGAGTCAAGCGCCAAGCCTGGACTGATTAGGATATAAATTCAGTTGTAATCAGGGTAATTTTGATCCCCCTTTTTATTTGACGAGGACACCTTTCCTGTCACAAACTACATAGTTTATTAGTGTGAAATGTGAATTTAATATATCTAATCAGCAGTCATCATCTACCGGCTCCTGCCTTCCACATGGCTATAGTTTATTAGATTTACACGCATACCTTTATATAAATTCAGTTAATGAACTTGAATTACCCTCAAATTAAGGTGATCATTTTCATATTGTTGTCTGACTGCACAATAGAGTCTTTGGGGGCTGTTTTAACAATGCAAACACTGCAATGGGGATTGAATCGCATAGGGTTCAATTGGCTACCAAATTGGTAGAAAAAGGGAATTTTAAAAAATAGATTTTAATAATAAAACGAAAAGAGCAGACCTGTGACATTACCGAGAGGCTTGATTGACAAGCTGTACCGTATACAGCGGCCATGTTGTTTGTTGACTGGAGCTGACGTGCTGTTATCACTCACATCAGTTAAGAGACCATTCTCTGATCCTTCCCAATATCGCCCACATATATTCACTTACCACCGTTTACTGACCTGCCCTCAACGGTGATGTCATTTTAAGACTCAAATTGCATTATCTGGGCCTCTGGTGCCTCATCGTTTCTCTGTAGAGTTCAGCAAGGGCGGGCGTGGGGATAAAAGGTATTAAAGCTTGCATTTGTCACACAGAATGTTGTCTCGGAGAGAGTTGGTTGGAGACTCTGCGTCCCTGTGGACAGTTTAAATGCTTTTGCAACCCCCCACCACATTTTGAGATTGTCAGTCGTCACACTACTGTGTACGTGATCATCGTTATGTTGACTGACGGATGTAATTGGCCGACAGTCGGTCAAAACTGTGGGCATTTAGTTCCTCTGGGAAGACTAGGTGCCCCTTATGCTCCCTGCTGAAGATGTGGTTGATTGGAACCGCATTGCTTAATCGTGAAAGCTGATTGGCTAAGTGAGGTGGAGGGGTCGTTTGTGGAGCGAGAGAGCGAAAAGGTTAAGTCAGAGATTACTCCATTATCCTCGGGCATGGACTGATCGCTGGACCTTTACCTCTTGCCCGGGGCACTGATCGCTGGACCTTTCCCTCTTGCCTGGGGCACTGATCGCTGGACCCTTCTCTCCTGCCCGGGGCACTGATCGCTGGACCCTACTCTCCTGCCCGGGGCACTGATCACAGGACCCTTCTCTCCTGCCCGGGGCACTGATCACAGGACCCTACTCTCCTGCCCGGGGCACTGATCGCTGGACCCTTCTCTCCTGCCCGGGGCACTGATCACAGGACCCTTCTCTCCTGCCTGGGGCACTGATCGCTGGACCCTTCTCTCCTGCCCGGGGCACTGATCACAGGACCCTTCTCTCCTGCCCGGGGCACTGATCGCTGGACCCTTCTCTCCTGCCCGGGGCACTGATCGCTGGACCCTTCTCTCCTGCCCGGGGCACTGATCACAGGACCCTTCTCTCCTGCCCGGGGCACTGATCACAGGACCCTACTCTCCTGCCCGGGGCACTGATCACAGGACCCTTTCCTCCTGCCCGGGGCACTGATCACAGGACCCTACTCTCCTGCCCGGGGCACTGATCACAGGACCCTACTCTCCTGCCCGGGGCACTGATCGCTGGACCCTTCTCTCCTGCCCGGGGCACTGATCGCTGGACCCTTTCCTCCTGCCCGGGGCACTGAGGGGAATAATGAGTCCGAGCCACCATGCGGACAGGGCGGCTAGCACCATGAATACTGAGCGCCATTCTCATTTCTTGAGGAATCACTGGGGTACCTGTGCTTGATCTGCGTAGAAATCAATATGTTTAGACCCCCCCCACCCGCTAGTCCTGTCATCCGCTGAGTGAGTTTGCTCACCCCAAGACAAGTTTAAGCTCCCTATTCAGACAGAGAAATTCTTCACTCCTAATGTATTCTTTGAAAAAAGCAGCTTGGTAGTCTGGGGATGATGATATCGGGGATTAATGTGTCTCTGCTAACAGACCTGCTGTGCTCAGTAATGACCTTCACACTTTATAAAGGAAGAAAAATAATAGAAAAAATAGTAAAGCTGTTCTTCTTCAGGACAAAGGCTTATGACGATAAGGTCCCTCAGCATGCTGTACATGTCTGGTCTGCGTGCGCGGATGTGTGTGTGTATGTGTGTGTGCGTGCGTGCGTGTGTGTCTGTGTGTGTGTGCTGGAGTGTGCCAGAGACCTCATGTTCAGCGACAGGCCATGATATCTCTGCCCTTGTGGCACTCTAAAGCCCTCAGGCTGAAATAAACCTGTTGAGGACTGACCCATTTGGCCTGTTGAGTCATTAGGCCGCGACGGTCACGGCTGTGTCTGTTTCTACAGCGTGAGGGGCGTGGGGGTGGACTATCAGTCATAGCAGAGGGCCTGGGGTGGGGGGAAGGAGGTGTAAGGCCAAAACTCCACCCTCCTCCTGTCACCTCCGTCTGCTTTCTTCCACCTCGTTACCTCCGCAGGCAGATATCGAGTTCAGCACAAACACAAAAAGCATCAACGCTGTGGAACAGCACTGGCGGTGTGCATTTAATCTTCATTTTTTTGTGTCAATTTTTATTTACATTTATTCACTTGGCAGACATTTATTAATTAATTTTTGGTCCATACGGAATTACTAGGCCAGCTATGCGACGGAAAGCTCTCGGAAGCTGCGTTTTCTCCGGCGCGCTTGTTTGTGAATCCGCCTGCTTTAAGCACGAAGCCTCGTCCGTCTGCGCTCTCTTACTTCACGCTCTCTCCATCCGTGGGTGAAGCTGCAGCTGTTCTGTGCCGGCGACGCAGAGTAATTGCTTTCGGAGCTTCTCCGCGCGTGGAGCGAATGCGAGGAGCTAATCTGTTCAAAGTGGCCGGAGGTGCGCGGGACGGCGAGGAGGGCGGCTTGTCCTGTAGCCTGTCCCATTAATGATTCAGCGCCTTGTAATTGCCTCCGTGCTAATTTTTTATTAATGATTAAAGAGCTGCTCAGCATTTGCGGAGATGCTGGTCTAAAAAATAAATAAATAAACAGCCAACAAAAAAAATAAAAGGAGGTTCGGCGTCTCCACTGTCCTCTCCTCTTTAATTCAGAGCCTGTACCAGTTTCATGAGAGAGACTGTGTACATTGCTCCCTTCCCACTGATTTATACTCACTGAGAAATAATGCACTGATCAGCTGTTAAGACCGACGGCACCGTTTAAACACGCAGGGTCCACATCCATGTTCAGACGTTTGCCCTACATGTTACACGTAGCCAGTCCCAGACAGGTAGATCTGCGTGTATTTAGCACCTAGTTTTAATAAAAAACAGCGGTTACTGGACACAATATATCAAAAGGATAACATTACATTACATTCATTTAGCAGACGCTTTTATCCAAAGCGACGTACAGTAAGTGCATACAGAAAGGTCATCAAAGTAACTACAGAACAGATAAGAAAGCAAATTTTTCACATACAGTAGGCAGCTAGCCCCCCCTAGTAATGAACAATGCAGTTCACAGTGTGTAAATCAAATCAGCTACAATACAATTTCTATTCATTTTGAACTTGAACTATACATAGTTCAACAATCACACAAACCAAACCAAACAATGTCCTAGCTAAGTATTAGTCCAGGTGGAAGTCTGAAAAGTGGTTTTTTTCACGCCACGACGGAAAAGTAGGCCAGGTTGGGCATGAAGGGGGGGGAATGGGAAGTTCGTTTCACCACTGGGGAGTAGCTGGGAAAAGCTCTCCAGTCGGGAACGAGCGAGAGCCATTATACGGAGGGGGGGGGGGGGCAGTCGCCCTGCAGTAGTTGATGAGCGAAGCGGTCGCAGCAGGAAATAGTGTAGATAATCCCTGCAGCAGGTAGTTAGGGCCTGCTGTGGGCTAGGCTGTGCAGCCAGGGTCACTTTGAACCTGAACCCTCCAGTCCTGGCTGGCAGCCAGTGGAGTGAAGACTGAAACAGGGGGGTGGGGAATGTGAAAATTTCGGGAGTTTGAAACAAAAGCTGGCGCTTGTGAATGCGTGAAGAGGTTGAGGAGGGCAGGCCGCGCAGAGGAGGTAGCAGCGAGCAGGGGAAGTAGGCAGGCAGGCGCAAGGCCAAAGGTGGTGGAAGGGGTGGTTCAAGGTGGGGGTGGAATAGGTGTCAGGTACAATCCGACCCTCCTGGAGTTCTACAGGGAGGACCCTGCAGGACGTGCCCGTCGCCCTGAAGTCTTTCAGGTTCCCAGGGACCACCCAGGAGCCACCCCCAGGTTCCACAGTCCCGTCACACAGTCCCGTCCAGTCAAGTGGAGAGGGATTGAGCGTGTGGCATAGGTGGGAGTTGAGTCTGTTCATGGAGTGAGGAGGTGTCCAGTGTAGTCTCAGTTGCTTCATGTGTCAGACAGCAGAGCAGATATCCCAGGTATCAGAGTTAGAGAGAGAAGGTAGAGGGAGGAGAAGTTTTGAGTAGAGTGAGGGAGGATATGTCAAGAGAATATGTGAAGAGATATGATATGAGAAAGAGATTAGATTAGATGGAGAACAGCAGAGGACCCAATACAGACCCCTGCGGGACTCCTGTAACAGGGGAGGACCCAAGACCCAGGGAAGAGAGGGGAAGTGAAGACAGAGACAGGGAAGAGAGGTACAGATCAAAATCAGAGGTACGAGATACAGACCAGTGAGTGGCAGTCCCCAGAAGAGGGCAGTGTGGGAAATGCCATCTGCATGTTGTGAAGTGTGGGCAGGATAAGTTGACGTGTCGAGAGAGGTCAGGAGAGGAGAGGAGGAGGGAGAGGAGGCGGAGGGCGAGCAGCGCAGATGTCTCAGGCCACGGCCAGGAGAGCATGGGGATTGAGCAGTTGTTCTGGTTGGGGTGGAAGTGGTGAGTTTTGGTCTGAAAAACTGAAGAGTTCTGGTGAGGGACAGGAAGGGAGAGTTTAGTTCAGGAAGGGCAGAAGAGATCAGAGGGGGAAGAGAAGGACACACGGTTAGAGGGGTTTTTTTATAGGTTCTAGAGGATTTTTTTTAGGGGGGCCACAACAGCAGGGAGGGTGGAACAGGGAGGGAAGGTGTTGTGGGGACAGAGGATAGGGGAACGAGAGGAGAGACTGAAACGACTCAGACAGAGACAGGTGGAGGACTGCTGAGGGGATGGTGTCCAGCGGACGCGCTTCGTCAGTTGGAGTCGTGGCACATCTGAGCGTCCTCGACAGGACGACAGCGAGCGGTCGGTGAGGTTCGGGGGGGTGTCACCTGAGGGTGGAAGTGAGGTGTGAAGTGTTGGCGAATCATGGCCACCTTTTTGAGAGAGGGAGGGCGGGGAAGTCATGGGGGTGAAGGGGGTGAGGGGAAGGGGGAGGGGGGGTTTGATAAATGGGGGTTGTGCCCTGAAGAGGGCGTGGCGGCCTCTCTCCTACTGCCGGCTGACGGGGTTCTAGTGGCGGATTCTCAGCGGTTGAAGTGAATTACTTAAGGGTTCAATTGGCTACCAAATTGGGAAAAAAGGGGGGGGAAATCAGAGATAAAATAAAAGGATAAAATGCAGTATGATGCTAATATTAATCCAGTCTGCAACTCTGCATGTAGTTTGTCTCAATTGTACATTTTAGATTTCATCTTCGCTGGAGATGTTTGAAGTATCTAATTCCACAAATGGGTATGTGGAAACACAATATGCTCCATCATCAGGTTTGCTTTTAAACGGAACCATTATAGAAATGCAGTCATCTTTTTTCAATGGAAAACTACAGTAAGAAAGCCACGGACATTCAGCAGCACAGATCACTCGACAGCTCCCTTAATGGAATTTCTTTGAAGAATGACATTTCCTTTAAATGGATCCATTTTCCGTACCTGTTTCTATCTCTATTTCTTGATTAAGAATCAGGCAGTTAATTAGTCGTCCGCACAATTCGTCAGCCAGTTCAGTCTTTCTTAATTGGATGTTGTGGCAGTATTCATTTTTTCCTTTTTGTTATGAAATTGTGATGTAGATGTACTATACATAACAATAAATTAATTATATATGTGTATATATACTGTATATATATGTATGTGTGTATATATATATATATATATATATAAAACATCTGTTATTCCATTTGTTTTTCCTTTTTTTTGCATTTTAGCGTCCCTTAAGTTTCAACTCCTTTCTGAATTCGTAGCCGGCTGTAGCCTTGAATGACACAATTAATGGCAGTTTAGCAAGGCTGCTGGCTGCATTTTAAGTGCATCATTTGAACAGATATGCACAATTTGCTCTCAGAAAAACATCAGCTCCTGTTGGCATCATCCAAAGAAAACAGCTCATGATTGTAAATAACAGGGCTACAAGGCCCTGCAGTGCCACTGTCCGACAGCTATGCACACCCCATCTCTCTCTCATTCTTTCTCTGTCTCGCTCTCTCTTTCTCTATCTCTCCGCTCACTTCTCCCCAACACATGCTCGTGCCATATCACACTGATACGCTCACCCCTAAATACCACACATGCACACTTTTGCACACATATTTTCATAATAATGCACTTGAACACACACACCACATACAGTGAGCATCATAATTCATTGGACAGTGACAAATTTTTTTCTGTACTCTAGCACTTTGACTTTGAAAGGATACATGAATAACTTGAAGGGTTTCTTTTCCTGACTTATTTTTCAATAGGAAAATTTGTCAGGAGAAACAACCCTTAAAGTGATCCATCCATATCTACAGCATAACTGGCAGCAGTGATGTGAGTGATGGTTTGAGGCTTGTTTGATACTTCAGACCCTTGATGACTTACAGCTTTTTCGCCAACCATGTATTCCATCATAGTATGCTTTCCAGCATAATTTACAGCTAAATAGAGTCCCAACCCCCAATTCCCATAGAAATCCATTCAAATGCAGTGAAGTTATAGTATCGCTTGTAAGAGGACCAGAAAATAAGATATCAAGAGTCTTTTGATGTTGTTGGGTCACAGACATCAGGAAGTCTTGGCATGCAAAGGAAATGCAACCAAATATTAAAAATGATTACTTTATTCTACATTGTTAAACTGTCCAATATTTTTGATGCCTGAAAACTGGGGGACTATGCACAAAAGGTTCTATCATTTCTAAACGGTTCATCCGATAGGGATGAAAATACCCTCAAATTAAAGCTGACAGTCTGCATTGTCATTGTATCCTTTCAAACTCAAAGTGCTAGAGTTCAGAACCAAAATAACAAAAATGTGTCACCATGATGGTGCTCACTATAGAAATACACACACACACACACACACACACACACACACACAAACCACACATAGACATACACACACAAACCACACATAAGACAAACACACACAAACCACACATAGACATACACACACAAACCACACATAAGACAAACACACATAGACATACACACACAAACCACTCATATAGACAAAAACACACAAACACCCACTCAGGAGTACACATAGACATCCATACACAAACTTCCATTTGGCTTACCAGTAAAGCCTGCTCCAGTAGGCCTTTTAACTCTAGCTTGGTGTTGTGTGAATGGCTGCAGCTTATGGTATGGTAGTCCAGGGACTTCGGCAGGGAAGAAAGCCGATAAGGTGTTTAATGAAACAATATGAAAATATTATTTTACCTGTAATAGCAGTTATGATCAGGGATGATAATAAATCAGTAGTGAGACCACGGCTGATCCAGTGTTTCCTGTGGCTGCAGTGACTTCCTGCCTCTGCAGCAGCACAGTGTAAGCCCATCAGTCACTCCTCATTTAACATTTTGGCCAATAGTGTGGAAAAGGCTTTAAATAATACAACCCTTATCTTGACCTGCTAAACTATGCTTATACGGGCGGAGGTCCAACTTCTGCGCGAGGGTGGTATGTTACGTATATGTGCCGATTCGTAAAATGTGGCGTCTGGATGACTACGGGAACAGTGTCTGCTTACTGCTCCGTTATTCTTTATTTCGAATAAGCATGCAGGTAACAGCAGCCAATGAATGGGGACTTTTAGTTGTCTGGTAAACGGTGCTTAAGACTCACTGGCTGATTTAAGTTGTGAAGGAATATAAAGGCTAAACCCATCAGAGCTGGGAAGGAAGGATATCCAGGAAGACCGGGCAACCGGGATCGGCTAAAGGCTAAACCCCCCAGAGCTGGGAAGGAAGGATACCCAGGAAGACCGGGCAACCAGGACCGGCTAAAGGCTAAACCCCCCAGAGCTGGGAAGGAAGGATATCCAGGAAGACCGGCGTCGGTTTTTTAAAATAACTTTAATTGATTCCCTTTTTTATTCTCTCCAATGAGGAATGCCCCCCCCTGGGGAATGCGTGCACATGCAGCTGCTGCTTCTCATCAATCTGCAGCCCGGCAGCTGCGCAGGCAGACTGTGCAAGCGCCGTTTCCACAGCAACCTGCAAATTACCGTTTGGGTGCTACTACTGTCTGTCATAATGGCTCTTTAGACAGGGGAGGTGACCCCAGCATTTTAGCTGCACAGGTTTACTGAAGGAATGTGACTGGACATCAGACAGGCAGTCTCATCAGATCCAAAAATACAGGCTCCTTTTCCCCCCTCATACTGTGAAGAAACAGCAGCCTTTGTCCCGCCTGTCATTACACCACAAAGGAAAGGGTGAACAGGGGACGTTCTTAACTTCGTTTCCCTTTTATGAAGGGCCATAATGGCATGTTTTGTGGGCTGTGTTGGTGCAGAAACGCTGAGGTCACCAATTCACTCCTGTAGTATGGGGTAGGCTGGTGTGCATTCTCCAAAGGAACCGTTATCCTCTCTTTTTTTTTACTGGTGAAATATTTACTGTAAGGTAAATGAAGAGAAAAGGAAGTGCATTTGGGTTCATGACCACCCCGCACCAGTAGAGGGCGCTCTGGTCAAGTACACATCTCAGTCAGGCAAGTGTTCCAGAGTGTCACCTTTTACGATTCCTCTTCCTCAACTGGAACTCCCGAGAATGTGAATCAGGCTGCAGTGAAACATTCATATTTGACATAAACGCAATGAGCAAATTTGCAAGGCTGTTATTTTCTCCCCCAGTTTATTAAGCTGTGGTCCCTCCTGTGTTAAATGGCCATTATGAGGCAGTTATTGGAGCAGGAGGCAATGCCATTTAAATTTGCAAGCCAAGCTAAACTACTTGCATTCATTTTGATTGCATCACGCTTCGCAATAAATGCAAAATGCCGCTTTTGCTCTCTTTGGATATATTATATCTTGACTACTGTGAATTCCTTCATCGTAAGTGCTACACCCTTCAAAAGCATGCTGACCCCTCTCTTATTTGCGATTTGGAAAGGTTATGCTGACCCCTCTCTTATTTGCGATTTGGAAAGGTTATGCTGACCCCCTAGCCTGGAAGCTCATTGGAATACTATAATGTTAACCAGTTATACGGTTACGGATGACAAAAGCAAATATTAACTTATTCAGTAAAGACATTGGCCTATAATTTGTATGGAATTGAATGACTTTTTGAAGTTACTTTTGCAATACTTTGTTCTCTATACTAATGTACAGAATGGAATCACTTTTAGATCCATGCAGTAAGATGGGAAGCGTTTCTCATTAAAACCTGTCTGCATCAAGCTTACTGTGTCTCCACAAAGAGGATTTGAATGATCTGGGGCCCAGATTGTTTTGGGAGCCACAGCTGATATAGAGAGTTATCACACAGAGAAGGCAACTGTCACCCCTCCCATAGACTGTGATAAGCGGCCAGAGTACAGCGTGCGTAGTGCCTGTTTTGCAAAGTTAGGCGCGGGGGGTCCAGGGATATGGCTCGTTAGACAAATAAACAGACTGGTGGAGTGGCAGGGGTGCCCACGCGCACGCCCGGGCTGTGGAAACGCCGCACCACGCCGCTTGGGTGGGGACGATGAGCTGGCGAGGGCCACACCCTGAGGATGGGGTTCCTGTGAACCACCACAGCTATCCCACACTCCTCTGCGCTGAAACACCAGAGAACACAACCTAACCAGAGTGCTATTTGTGGGCTTTCCTGTTTAGAGTGCACTATGAAAGAATAACATGTATGTTTCCCCCCCTTTTATCTATTCTCTGAACTGATACAAGACCAGCTTTTTACTGTGTGTCCTCCAAATTACAGTTTATGGTAAGCCCCCTGTCCCTATCTTAAACTAAGTAGAGCATTGGTATAGAACCTACAAGAGGAATGACCTACAGATCCTGTCATAGTGTGTGCCTGTTCCAGAGATGTGAATGGAATGGCCGGCGTGCCTCTCTCTCTCTCTCTCTCTCTCTCTCTCTCTCTCTCTCTCTCTCTCTCTCTCTCTCTCTCTCTCTCTCTCTCTCTCTCTCTCTCTCTCTCTCTCTCTCTCTCTCTCTCTCTCTCGCTCTCTCTCTCTCAACGCGAGTGGATCACATGACCTGTGGAAGAGCCTGGTGCTCGGCAGTGCAGAGGCATTTCATTACCCCGCACTCTGTCGGGCCTCTTTATTAAACGTGCAGATGAAGAAAGCTATAGGCGGCAAAAGCCGATGCGTCTCAAAGCCGCGGAGCAGCTGCAGGCGTGCTGCACCATGTCAGCACTCATAGCCACATGGCCTCGTAAATACCAGCCAGCCAATCACCTGCCTCGTAAATACCAGCCAGCCAATGGCCTGATGACCTGAGATAAGATGAATTCTGACCTTTTCCCAGGGATACCAGCCCCCACCCACGATGGACAAGGGCCTCACCCCTCCAATAGTACACCAAGGCCCTTATCAGATGAGACCTTTACATGTGTTTGTGTGTGCGTGCGTGCGTGCGTGGGTGCGTGCGAGCGAGCGAGTGAGTGAATGAGTCAGTTTGAGGTCAGCCCACGGGTGATCTCAGCACAGGCTTGTACACCCCTGCACCAGTAAAACTGATAATTAGCGACATGAGTCACACGGCGACAGTTCAATTACAGCCTCTGAACCCCTGGGGTTAATTTCATCAGCCCCCCCCCCCCCTCCCCCATCCCCCTCTCCCCTCCCTGGCATTACAGCACTCCCAGCTTCCAGCCTCCGGCCACAATGTCGGGTGTCTACAGGATTCAGCGCTCCCACAATGCATTTCCAGAGGGCTGATTGCTATCCAATGTGCTGATGTACGGGGGGCGCCCATGGGGAATATGCGCCGTACCCCAATCGTGATGTCCTCCTGTCCCCCAGAGTCTGGGGCAGGCTGGGCCCCATTTCTGCTGCTGTACATTATTCCTGTTGCGTTGTGTCAGCCGCTAGTAACGCCACTGGTGCAGTAATGGGACAGTAAGCATGGCGGCCTTCTCGGGAGGTCCTCCTGCTGAATCTGTGCCTCCCTACTGTAGCGCGCTGCTCCTCAGCCGTGTGTTTGCTGTCTCCATAACAACACATAATAATTTAAACATAAATGAGCTACCTGTGCTACTCTCCATTAGCATTCTGTTTAAATCTGGAGCTGTTTCTAGGCAGATTCTATACTCTCTCCCCCTCTCTCTACCTCTCCCTTCTCACTCCCTCTCTACGTCTCCCTATCTCACTCTGACTCTCATTTCCCCTTCGCTCTCTCTCTCTCTCTCTCTGTTTATCACCCCCCCCTCTATCTCATGGTAGCACTGCAAATGTTGTGGCAAAGCCCGGCGTGTAAGCCTGTGATGTCTCCATCTCCCAGCAAGCATTGCAGGAAGCCAGATTGATTTGGCCCTTTATATAAAAAATACAATAAAAACGGGTTAGTCAACGGAGAAGTAAATAACTATGGGGCTAACTACAGAGAACGGTAACAGAGGGTAGGGGTGCGGCTTTCCAAATTTAAGCCCCTGACGGCGTCTGCTGTCTCTCCCCATCTCTCCTGCTGAGAGCCGCTGTCGTGTGGGAGAGAGCGGCTCTTCATCTTCCTCATTACAGCAGCGTGCAGACGCTTATACGGCAGCCTCAGCGCCGGGCTCGCTGTGCTCTTCCCCACCCACAGGCTCGCTGTGCTCTTCCCCACCCACAGGCTCGCTGTGCTCTTCCCCACCCACAGGCTCGCTGTGCTCTTCCCCACCCACAGGCTCGCTGTGCTCTTCCCCACCCACAGGCTCGCTGTGCTCTTCCCCACCCACAGGCTCGCTGTGCTCTTCCCCACCCACAGGCTCGCTGTGCTCTTCCCCACCCACAGGCTCGCTGTGCTCTTCCCCACCCACAGGCTCGCTGTGCTCTTCCCCACCCACAGGCTCGCTGTGCTCTTCCCCACCCACAGGCTCGCTGTGCTCTTCCCCACCCACAGGCTCGCTGTGCTCTTCCCCACCCACAGGCTCGCTGTGCTCTTCCCCACCCACAGGCTCGCTGTGCTCTTCCCCACCCACAGGCTCGCTGTGCTCTTCCCCACCCACAGGCTCGCTGTGCTCTTCCCCACCCACAGGCTCGCTGTGCTCTTCCCCACCCACAGGCTCGCTGTGCTCTTCCCCACCCACAGGCTCGCTGTGCTCTTCCCCACCCACAGGCTCGCTGTGCTCTTCCCCGCCCACAAACACTTTACATGATTAAGAGCTAATATTTGCTGGGTGATATTGCTTCCTGAGCTGGATTCACTGGGATTAGAACTCTCGGAAGGGGCTCATCGGTGCTATTTACACAGATTTCTGTGTGTGTGTGTGTGTGTGTGCGTGTGCGTGTGTGTGTGTGTGTGTGCGTGTGTGTGTGTGTGTGTGCGTGTGTGTGTGGGTGCATGTGTGTGTGAGTTTTATAGACTGAATGGTGCCACCTGCTGGTGGTTTGTGACAGTGCATTTGCTTTCCAGGGCATCTTGAACTATAATGTACTGTACTTGGTACATGTGCAGAGGAGCATTGCTGTTGAACGTGCCCTGGAAGAGTTAAAAAAGTGTGAAACCTGCGGTCAAACTGGCCTGGTACATCTGTGTTCATCTCTTTATCACTCTTTATCTCTCTCTCTCACACACACAATCTCTCTGACACACACACACACGTACGTTCTCTGCCATTTTAAAGCTCAGGAACATGATGAGCTGTTCATGTGAAAAGGCCGGATTCTTTTGCGCTTTTCACTCTGAGAAAGTTATGTCCTGTACTCCCATTACGTCTCCGTGCACGTCACCGGAGATCAGAGGGCCTTCGTCTCAGTCGATTATTCATGGGCGTTGCGAGCTCCATTTCATACTGCGATTTCAGCATTCAGAGACACGCAGAGTTTAACATGTGTTATCGCTCATCACAACAGGCTCCTCCTCTGCCCCAAATCGCCACTCTGCAGGGGTAATCCTCATCGGTTTCGGGGCAGGGCCGTTTGCCCTCAGCAGATTCAAAAGTACGTTCCATTGAGAATGTCTATCATTGTCATTATTAATACTTCTTGACACTGCAAAATACTGGCACTGTCACAGCATTGCAGAGGTTTTCTCTCTGTCCTATGTCACTGGAAAAGGGTGAGCTGCTCACCTCTCATTGAGTTTCAGCTGTAGCCCAGGCTCTGTTGGACGTCTCACTCACTCCACTGTAACGCCTTGGAGAACATCTCAGTGCTTTTCTCCGCTTACCTGCAAAGTCACTCTTTTTTTATACACATTTCTTTGGTTGTATTCTGAAAAGGTGTGATTTATACAGCCGGTATTTGCAGGGAGCTCAGTTTGTTTTTCGTCGTCTTTGTCCCTGGGAAATCAAACGGGTTTACGGTGGCCGGCTGCCACGGCAGGGCGGGTTTGCGCCTAGCGGGGCGAGTTTGCACCGAGCGGCACAATCGCTCCATTGACACGCTCCGGCTTTACCTGTTCTGCTCCCTGAGTGGAAATACACGTCGGCCTGGAGGGGGGGGGTTTGCATAGCCTGTTTCCACACGTTTAGTTGTCGGGGAAGGTGTCAGCGCTGAAAGGCGAACAGCGTTCCGTCACCCGTCACTCCGCGCCAAGCACCACAATCATTCATCCTTATCTGGCATCTCTCGTGAAACAAAATAAACAAACAAGTGCAAAAGCCTTGTGTGGATGTGTGTCATTGTCCTTTTGTCCATTGTGTGCATGTGCGCGATGCTTTCCCTCTCTCTCTCTCTCTCTCTGAGGAAATGGCTCCTGTACATCTGTAGCTTGTTTGCACAGAGGAAGTCAGCGTAGGATCAGGGTCGGCTGTGACCTTGTTTCTGTGTTAAGAGAATAAAAAACTGCCTGGGAGCTGTTGATCCCAACCTTCCGTTCTTAGTCATAAATCGCATCAGAACTACGGTATCCCAGCCAGGGGTGCTATAAATTAGCTCTGTCCCGAAACACTGGTTTTGCTTGCGCTTTTCTTACGGCTATCATTAATTATTGGTGGAATAGGGCTCGTCTGTCAGTGGCACTTTAAACACACTTTTTTAACTGGAGGAAGGTGTTATTAGAAGTGGACCCAACATGTATGCGTCCCGCCTCTACGTGCGCACAGTTTCACTCATATCCAGGTGGCTGATAAAAAGTTTGCTTGGAGTTTTGGCAGTTCTTGGTGTGAATTATTGCGGCTTGCCAGAGCTGTTTGTTATCAGGTTCTGTGACTTTTTCTTCGAAGTTGATGGATGTTTATCTACCTGGATGTTTATCTACCTGGATCTTTATTGCATGGCATTCAGAATGAGAGACTGTTTAAAACTTCACTGACTTCAGAATATCCAATTAAATAAATTGACTGATATTTTGGAAGAAATCGGGAAATTTATGGTGATAATTCTAAAGTTTTTGAAAATAAGGAATCCAACGTCGCATTTTTATTAAAATTTTTTGTAGTGCTAGAACCAACGTGATTCTTAATCTGCTGAACATTCCTGTGTGTTGTTGTTCAATAACTGAACATTTTTAAATTACATCATACCTGCATATATCTGTACTTTCTGTCACTGGCACCGTGCTAAATCAACAGCCGCAAGGACCTTCATTGCTAAAGGAAAATCCTGTTAGCTTGGAAAATCTTTCATATTTATTTAGTCAGTCAGCCTTATGCTACCGTGTAGTAAATTGGACTAATCCATTACTTACCGTAAATGAACCAATCCTATGGGTAAACATCAAATGATTGGATGTTATAGCTTGTCAAAATTCACCTGTGCGTGAGACCACTTTTTGCATACAGCTATATTCATGTTGCATGGCAACAGTAATACATACTGAACTGTGTCCCAGCCTGCAACATTGCAGGAGCTGCAAGACATATTATTACTTTTTTTACAGTTAAAGTGTTCATTAATCCACGAGACAAAGTGAAATAAATACTCTAATAAAACATGTTTTGCTTTTGATATAGTGTCATTCCTAATCACAGAAAGTCTGGCACAGCATATCCGTTCTGCAACTAGAAAATCATCCTTGGTCAGGTGAGATGCTGCAATCATGTGCATCACCTCGTTTACACATAAGTAATATAACTTTCAATAAAAAAAGCCTCACCCTATAGGCTCTGAAGCTGCACCCTAGGCTCTGAAGCCTCACCCTATAGGCTCTGAAGCTGCACCCTATAGGCTCTGAAGCCGCACCCTAGGCTGTGAAGCCTCACCCTATTGGCTCTGAAGCCTCACCCTCACCTCTGCTGGTTATCAGTTCCGGGTCTCTATCTGCTTTTGTGGACCTGGGACGAGATTGATCCAGGAGGTCCAATCAGACGGACAGGAAGAGAGAGAAGGGGAGGGGTCTGTCAGCACATAAGGGGCGTTTCCTTTAGTGAAACCCAGATAGTCTCATTGAGCTGGCGTGTGCTCGTTTCAACTCTGCACTGTCTCTATGGGGAAGGACAGGGGAGCGGGGCGTGTTCCTTGAAGCAAATTGGCTTCTTCCAGAAAATTCCTGAACTTTAGACAAACACGTAAGGGGTGTTACTTGATTAAATATTAAATAATGTTTAATCCCTAAAAGTAAAGTTACTAAATACAGTTCCTAAAATAAAAAATACACATCTTTAGTGTGATCCCCTTACAGCTTGTAATAATGTGTAGGGTTGCATGAGACATATTTTGTATTTAGCAAACTGCGCTGTGTTGAATATGTTTTAGACATTGTAAATACCCCACCCCTGTGAAGCTGAGTGAATTATAAATGTCAATGTATTTCTTTTGGCAATATGTTAGTTTCAGGTAACCTAGGCTTCATGTATCTAACATATAGTTTGTATTGTATGTTGTGTCTTCAATGACACACATAATTTGTAGTGAGAGTACTGCTGTTGACACATCCCTGTCACCTGTACAAAGTTAATTTCTTGGCGGTTCCACTTTGCAGAACAGATACCCTTTCCGCTTCTGCAAATCCCCCCTCGCTGCTCTGTACGCTCCATCTTCCCAGCATGCAACCTGATTTCCTGACAGGATTCCGCCTGTCAAAAGCTCATAAGCCAGATAATCCAGATTTGTTGTTATTAAAGCCTCATAATATTTGAGTGCCATTATGCTTTTAAAAATAAAAAAATAAAAAAAATATTTTATTACGTGTCCATCATGCTTTCTCTGCTTGTGCAGAGGAGAAAATTACCACAAGGGGGAGTGGTAGAAAGTGGACACATGCCAGAAGAGATGGGTCAATACTGTACTGGCCCAGTTGTTTTGGTGAGGAGCTATGTCTTCAGTGAGTGGAATTTTTAGCATGTTGGAACAGTATCTTCATGGACAAGAGAAGCAGTCTAGTGCCTTTTGTCACATCGTCCTGATTGTTTCTCATCAACGTCCCGTCGGATAAACAGGCTGAAAACAGCTAGGGACAGTGGCCTGCAGATTCATCATTTAATTTGCTCTGAAATGAAGATTTCTCCACAGTAGTTATTTTTTGTATTGTGTCAGAGTCCACAGTGGGAACCAGCAGTTCTCCTGAGCTCCCATAAACAAACTGAGCTGACAGGGCTGAGCTCTGTCTCTGTAGGAATGCAGTAACACCGCTGCCATTATGTAAGATAAACCGCCTGCCCAGTTCTTACAGGAAGTTAAAGAGATGTCTTACAAATGCAGCGTCTGAAAGCTTATAATTTTACTGTCCTGGTTTGCATTATTAAGTGGCCGTCCTTATTTTGTTGCAGTCAGGAGAAAAGAGGGCCCCCCAAATTTTAAAAGAGACAATGGGACGGGGAACAGCAAGATAATTACAGTGCCGAAGCATTGCGTCTTTGTGCCTCTGAGAATTAATGCTTTTTTAAAATGTTGTTTCTCCTCTATATTTCGGAGGGTTGGGGATTCCTGCACAGTACCCACACAAGGATCTCTAAGATTTATTTTTAACTTGATTGGCCTGTGTGATTGGCCAAATGGTTTTGGCCCCGACGCCAGACGTCTTTATTTCACAGAGCTCATCAGAAGGGTTTTTTATTTTTTTTTGTGAATGATTTGGGCCAGGACTACAGTTAGACTAAAAACCAGATCTCCCGGCTTTAGAGGGGCTCACATGTTCAGCTCAGTATCACATGTTGCCCAGGGGCTGCACTCTGATTGGCCCATTGAGAGATGAGCAAACCGCTCCCTAACCGCACTCCGGAGCAGGAACCCTCAGCCTATGGCGCATTCGCGAGCTAGTGGCGGGAAGCCATGATTGATGGCGCTTAGCTGTAGCAGAGCTCAGGCCAACACTGCACTATTCCCGCCGTTATGAACAGGCCCGTCCTGACGCAGCGCTGTGTGCGTGTTGTGTAACGCTCTCCCCCCCCTGATGAATGGAGGGATTCGCCCGCAGGGCCCCAGGCCTTCAGTTCAATCTCCTGAAGGCTTTACTCCTCCTCCTCTTCTTCCTGCAGACAGCAGTGCGGCTACAGTACTGACTCACGCTGAGCTCATACAGATTACCCACACACTGCTGAAAATCATACATCCACTAACTGTCTGTGTATGTGTCTGTGTAGGAAGCTCAGGCCAATATCAGGGGCCTGTTGTGCCTGCAGGATTCTGGGGGGCCAGGAGGGTGGGGGTACGCAGAGCAGAGGAGCTGATTAGACTCTTAATCCCAAAACCCTTTCCAGACCCTGCAACAGCCTCTCTGTCTGGTTTGTATTGGCAGCCCCAGTCTCCCTGTCCCGTTCTGTCCCGTCTTGTCAGGTTGGGAGTTCTGAGCGGAGGTGAGCTGATTGATTCAGTTCCAGGCCCAATCCCACCACAGAGCCCGCTGCCCTCGGGTTAAGTCACAACTGGTTTATTTTTACATGGGTTTGAGTAATCACAGAACTTCTGTTCTGTTCTGTACAGTGAGTACGCTGTAACAAGTAAAACTCCTTCAGTTCATTCCTGGAAGGAGACAAAGTGCATTGTGGGTAGGGTGAATCTTGACCTTGCCACCCTGTGCAACAGATGCTTGAGTGTGCCGGGGATCCAGCAAGCGATTGGTCTCGATGAATCCTGCATGTGATTGGTAATGCTCGGTGAAATCTTGCTGGCAGTTTGCGTAATCTGGGTGAAATCTACATTCGATTACTTACACTGGCATTTTTGCTTAGGTGGGCGCAACATTTTTTCCACTGTGCAGTCCACCAGTTGAACTGCGCAGTCGTTGAATAGCCGCGCAGACCGCAGGCACTGGATGGTCAAGAGTGGGACCTCTATTGCACACCACAGCGGTAATCCCGCCGTAAAGCACCCTCCCAGGACGGCACTCGTACCTACAGGACCGCTGCACACTGTCAGCATGCGACAGTAAGGATTAGAGCCCCACATGTGCGTCCAATCACATTTTCTGAAAACAAACAAACAAAATTCCCATATTTGTGTCCATTCTCGTAATAAAAATTCACCACGTTACAGTTTTAATGAGTAATTCCCTAGTTTAGCCCCCGCCTTCAGCCAGCGTGTGTTCCTTTAGCTCCCCCCCCCATCTTTGGACATGATTCATAGTTATAGCCGAATAGCACCGCTCCTAACCCTCCTCTCTTTGTCACGGGGGATCTCTTAAAAATCTTTAATCGATTTATGAAGTTACATGGCAGGGCGTCTTCGATGATGTAGTGATGAGGGAAGTGAAGGACTGTACAGCCAAGCTATTCAAATGATTATATGCAGCGTAAGCACTACTAAGCAGTGTTGTGCAAGCAGGATAAACAGGCCAGCTTTGATGTCCACTCTTCTCAAGAAGAATGTCAGCACTCAGTAAAAAAAAAAAAAGCGTCTGTTCTTCATAGTAGAAAAATGGAGCGACGACTAACAAATCAATATTGTGTAAACACTGCTGGGATGACAGAAAGACATCACAGAGCATCTTAAGATGAGAATTTTTATTTTCTGGGCACAAATTGAAAAGTTTTTAATGTGCAGCTGTGCCGGGAAGCATCTTGAACAGTTCTTTTCTTTGTGTGCTCTTGCAACATTGACACGCACAGGGATTCCTCTGACTGTATGGCTGAACTGAAACAGTCTTACCTGTATGTACCCAGCATCCATCCCATAATGCCCATAGATACCCAGCTGAGACTGGGAGGGGACTGATGGATGGTAGTGGGAGGGGGGGAGGGGGGGGTAGGGGGGCCGTGTAGTACAGGTTACTGGTGGGAGTGGGGGTATAGTACAGGTTACTGGTGGGAGTAGGGGTATAGTACAGGTTACTGGTGGGAGTAGGGGTATAGTACAGGTTACTGGTGGGAGTAGGGGTATAGTACAGGTTACTGGTGGGAGTAGGGGTATAGTGCAGGTTACTGGTGGGAGTGGGGGTATAGTACAGGTTACTGGTGGGAGTAGGGGTATAGTACAGGTTACTGGTGGGAGTAGGGGTATAGTACAGGTTACTGGTGGGAGTAGGGGTATAGTACAGGTTACTGGTGGGAGTAGGGGTATAGTGCAGGTTACTGGTGGGAGTGGGGGTATAGTACAGGTTACTGGTGGAAGTGGGGGTATAGTACAGGTTACTGGTGGTAGTGGGGGTATAGTACAGGTTACTGGTGGTAGTAGGTTGGTAGTGCAGTTGACTGATGATAGTGGGAGGGGGGGTAGGGGAGGCGGTGTAGTGCAGGTTGACTGATGATAGTGGGAGGGGGGGTAGGGGAGGCGGTGTAGTGCAGGTTACTGATGGGAGTGGGGGGGGGGGGGTAGGGGGGTGGGTAGTGCAGGTGGCTGTCCAACTCAGGGGGAGATCTCTGCCCTTATTCCTCAACTTTAATGCTCCCCCCCAAACTCCAGAAGTCCTATAAATGAAAGTAAACTCTTAATGGGACAGGTTTTGGCAGTTATTAGCTCCTCCAGGTGTCCCGCGGTTGACTGAAAGTCTAAAGTTTTTTACCCGGTGCCCCTGTTTGGTGGTTTTTTTATGTCCAGAAAACTTAAGCAGCCATATCTGAAGAGACCGCAGGCCCCCCCACACCGCAGGCCCCCCCACACACCAGGCCCCCCACACCCCAGGCCCTCCCAGTAAGAGGGGGATGTTAAATGATGCTGCTGACTCACCCCCAGGCCCGTCCTGTCACTGTGACTCAGTACAAGGGCTGGTCAGTGTGCTGGTGCTTTAATGCGCCGTGTGTGTGTGTGTGTGTGTGTGTGTGTGTGAGTGAGATGAATGATGAACGCTACGCTCTCTCACTCCGTGGTCAGGGACGGGAGGGTTCCGGGGGACGCCTCACACCGGTGGTCTTTTTTTCGTCAGGGCGGACCCCCACAGAGGTGTCTTTTCTCTCTCACTGGTGGTCTCCGTAAATAATGCCCTGCGAAAGCCATACTCCAGTAATTTATGCTGCACCGGCTATTTAGCAGTATTAATATTTGCTTTGGGCTTTGTGTGTGTGGCCGCAGTTTCTCTGCCTTTAGGCACAATGCAGTGTGTCTGTAGCATGGTAACTCAATACTGGGGAGGACAGAGCAGCCACTGTCCCGTAACACAAGCACTTGTGAACTTATGTCGGCATATTCAGTCAGTTCAGAACATATTCTGAACTTTTTGCAGTTACAAGTCACAGCTGAGGGGTTTGACCATGTTGAATGGTGCAGAGGCCTTAAAGGGTATTTTGTTCTGTGTGTCTTCATCCATGATATACTGTAAATTAGATTCAGAGGCTGATGTGCACCACACTGCAGTAGTATTGCCAGTATTGCATATGGAACCTCATTATAAATAGCCTTGTTATTGTTTGAATGTTTATAATGGGTTCACAATGAAACATGTTTTTTAAAGATAATCTGTTTAGAATAATTAAAGAGCACATGATTGCATGGATCTGAAAGTATGTAAACAAGTAAAGAGCATGTAATTGGATGAATCAGGGGAAGTAAGGGAATGACTAATGAGCGTGTGATTGGATCAATCAGGGAATGTATGCAGATGAGTAAAGACCGCCTGATTGGATTGCCATCCTGAGCAGGATGGCCTGGGGTTCATTCCAATCACTTATTTTCACTCCTTGCATCCCTTCCTCGCTCCTTTGCTCCACCCAACGGAGAAAAACATAGATTGAATGTTTTGTGAAAACACACAGTATAATGTTGTCCCCAGAATTGCTGCTTGCATTAATTCATATAATCATTCATATGTTTTGCCCTGTTTGTCAAACTTCCACAAGATGTTTATTATTTTCACAATCAAGACAGTCTATTAATATTACATACTTTTTTCATGTTAATATATAAACTATAATATCTAGAAAGTTGCACACGTTTTGAAACAGGGTTATAGTGCATAAAACATCATATTTGCCTGTCATGTGGGCTGTTTTTAAATTCAAATTTAGTGTCACAAAATGCACTTGGTGATGACAGTCATGTAGATATATATAAACTGTCTGGTAACTGTGTGGATCAGCACACACGGCTCTCCTCCCCCTCACTGGCCCAAAGCTCCCCATCTTTAGGTAAACTGTCCTGAAGGTGGTGAATGATGGCATGGATTTGTACTCATAGACTGGGCCATAGTTTTCCTACTCTTCCCAATAGAGATGTGTAATTTTCCACTCGAATCCCATCTGTTTAGCCAGCACTTTAGTTTGCCCAGACTGTTTTGCGAGCGCCCAGTGCTGGTCTTTTTACGCTTTTTCCGTCAAAGGTTGGAGTTTTCTTTGAGGCCGTTTTGCCATTCCTGCCAAAGCCACAACAGATGCGCTGCTCGCCCTCTACTTTAGTTCCTCATTACCGGTTCGGCAGCTGCCTGTTTCGCGATGCTGGAACGTAAAGCAAGCTGTCCTTCGGTCATTAAAAGTGCGATGAAGCTGTTATTTTTTCTGTCAGCTGAATGTTCACCCACGTGTTCTCTCCCAAAGGCTCCCTGCAGAATGCTCTCTTGCTTTGGATGGATGTGATGGATGTGATGGATGTGTGCGCTTGTTTGGAAAATCGTACCTCCGTCAGAAAACCTGCAGCTTACGATCAATGGAGCACTTGCAAAACCACATAAACCATTCATAAGCTATTCGAGATATCGTGACGTGCAGGACATGGACCATTCCGTACCATTCCGTGCATCCCGGCTGCCATGGTCTCTGATTTGTGATATGATTAATTACACACGGTATTTGTCTTCTCTGCGTTTATGTGCCGAAGTCAGCGGAATGCTTACCCTTAGCAGTGACTGAAGTCCCTGTGTAGATGGAGAAGAGAGAGAGAGTTCAGCGGGTTTGGTCCACTGCTCTGCCCACTTGACTCGGCGCCCAAGTTTGTTGTGGGAAACGGTTATTTCTCTCCGCTTTCCTCTGCGTTTGTGAACGTCTGTTAAGTCTGGTTCCTGAGATCAAACGTGAGACGGAACGCAGTCGTGCGGTTTTGGGTCTGTAACGTGACCTTGTAGCGCGGCCTCGGCACTGTGTTATTACGGCTCCGTGTTATTACGGCTCCGTGTTTCTGCTGCTGTGCTTCTTGTTTGCGTTTCTCTACCCAGTCTGAGATGTTTTAGTTTTTTTGCGGGACGATTCGGGCTTCGTCCGCGAAACGCGGAGCGGCCGCGAGAGACGAAAACCTTTGATGCCGTCGACACGTGTGGCACGGGGGGCCTCTGCCACCTTGTGTAGACTAGCTACAGGGCACCTGCCAAAAGGGAAATTAAACGAAAGCAGTGCGATTGAGGGGGTGAAGGAACCTGTGTTTTTATTTGCACTGCGGGGGGAGAGGGTGATTAATCACACAGCGGGGGAAGGGAGTGATTAATGCCAGTGTGTTGCTGCTGTCCTGGAGGTGGCGGCTCTGCTCTGCTCTGTTTGAAAGGGCCGCGTCGCTTCCACGCGCGCAAGGAATACCGCCGTGTTTTCCCGAGCGCTCCGACACCGCCGTTACTCGACCCGCTTTGCTCTGGAATTAATGATGGCCCCTCTCTTCACGTTCGCAGAGCTCACGCTCTAAAGCGGACCCTGTGACCGCGGCTCCGTCGAGGCCTTGCCAAAGGATGGCGGTAAGAAACTGGCTGTGAAAGAAAAGGCTGTGTGTTCTTCAGAAGAGAAAATCACAACGCTGTGTTAGAGGATCACCTTCATTAGTGCTTCCCAGCGAATTACACCGACTGGAGAAAATACTGGCACTGTCACAGCCCTGCTGTCCTTTAAACAAACTCAATACCTGGGGTCAGAGAGGGGAAAAAACACCCATGCTCTTTTCAGTCTAAAGATCAGGTCTTGCGTCTGATTTTGAGAAATCTGTAAACGTTTTTTTTTTTTGAAGAGTTTGTTTTGGCAGAGCATGTGTTTCCATTTTACAGTGAAAGTTGCCTGCTTTCCCCTCTCACTCTCCTCTGTAGTCTTTCACATGTCATTCCAGTGCAGTGCACACCCAGATGGGAGATTGTGTTTGGCAGGGTGTGTTTGAGAACATCTGCCCCCTGCTACACACTGTACACACTGTAAATACCCCCCCCCCCCATGTGTAATCCCTGCTGTCATGACAAACCTATTTTCATACACACCTATTTGTGACGTCATTAGTCAAACAGAAAGGGAGTTTTGGGCAGGTTTTTTCTAGCCTCATTTGTGTTGATGGCTTGTGATTTCAATATGCAATAACATACATCAAAGATCGCATTGAGGTGGCTTTCAGATGCATATACAAATGAAGATACTTGCTACTTGCATGCACTCGTCTCACAAAGGTCCAGACAATTTTCTGTAGTTAGAATCACTTTTGTTTTGGTTTTTTTGTACAGGTAGACGGCTATCTTTTCTGAAATGGGGAAGACATGGTCACACACACACACACACACACACACACACACACACACACACCAGTGGCTGCCCCAGCCCTACCAGCACCTGTGCCAGATTTGTCCTGGAGGAGCTCTCAGGTCAATGTCCACACAGAGAGAGCCTTCATGAACTGAGCCTCTGAGGCCGTGGCTTTTCTTTCTCATTATTAAGTCTTTTTGATTTCTCTCTCATGCACATTTCTGCTGGTTAATGGTTTACATGTGTATGTGTACAGAGCCATCCCCAGTAAGCGGCTGTAGAGTGGTGGGGAGTGGACTGGGCTCCGGGCCTGTAGGGGCCCCCACCGGCAGCGCATGACAGCCGTTTTCGCCCGCACCGGTAAACACTCGCAAAACATCGCCGCTTTTCTGCAGCTCAGAAAAGGCCGTTCCATAGGTCAGCTTTTATTTTATGGTTCTGTTTATCCGCCGAAATTATGTTATGTTATACGGGAACCAAAAGACCCCATTAGGCTCTATTGTTCAATTAGACACATCTGACTTACTTTATTCACAAACACAAACAATCTGCCACGCTGTGATCGAGGGGCAGTATTACATACAGTACATATATGTGGGGTGCATGTGTATGTATGAATGTGCGTATATATGCAACTCAGGGCTCCACACAAACCACAGGTTTCAAGAACAAAATGGCATTTCAAGGAAGTGACAAAAAGATTCCATATTGTCCTGTTTTCAAGGAAAGTAAGAATCTGTCATCTGCCATTAAATAATGCACTTTCTCGTGTTTCTCTTATGTTGTCTCATGTTTCTCTTATGTTGTCTCATGTTTCTCTTATGTTGTCATGTTTTTTCAGCCAAATTGACTCATGTAAGAAGTGCCATCAGTTGTTGATTTGATCTGTTGTGCAACTCACGGAAACATGATGAAAAAGATTATTAAGAAATCTACAAATCCTCAGTCGGAGAAAGCACGACCAAAAATAATGGCTCACTCCAATTTAGAAAGCTTTATTAAGGACCACATTTTTATAGAGTGACTCTTTATTATCATCCTTTCTGCCTTCATGGAAAGATGGAAAAAAAACCTTAAAGATGAAATGGATGATCAAATGAATCTGCTCTGACTCACACTATGTCCTTCAGTGGCAATTTGTCAAAGCGGTTTTAATCAGTGAGTTTCGTTTCTTGTGATGATGCACGAGCAGATGTTGTTGGGTAGAGCAGTAGGTGCATCCAAGCTGGACTCTGAGAAGCAGTCGGTCTTTCCTAGAACACCTCTGAATCTGGAACGCCCCATTTTTCAGAAACGTTTTGTTTCAGCTGAGAGGCCAAACGCTTTGTTTCAGCTGAGCTCAGGATTTGGATTAAAACGCACAACTGGATTTGTTTTAATGGCTTTCTTATGAGGCGGCATTACCGGCCATCTTGATTTTTTTCCCCCCGGCCGTCTGGCCCCAGATGAAAGTGGGGTCTCAATCAGCCGTGGGTCGAACACCATGGAGCTTAAATCCTCGTTCTGGAAGCACACAGCAATACACTGTGTCCAGGATGCTCAAAGGCACAGCCGAGTCCATATGGGCTGCAGTTATGGGCTTTTTCTCCAGGGGAGGCCTTGGAGGGGGGTCAGTTTGAGCGTCTGCCACCCAGCAGTTCAGCCCAGAATCCTTTGTGTTCTTACAGTACGTTGAGAGAGGGCATTTGGGTTCAAAATGCCTGTTAATGTTCCCTGTAGCTGGTCATTCACAGTACATTTAAAGTTTAGCAGACACTGCTATATACAGCTTTAGTTTTTTTTTTGCGTACAGGCTGTTTATACAGCTGGATATTTACTGAAGCGCTTGAGGTTGTGCACCTCTCTCAAGGGTACAAAGGAGGCGACCCACCTGGAAATCCAATCTGCAGCTGCTGAGCTAAACGCCCCCGTGCCCCCTCACCATTTTCCAGCACTGCTGTTTTAAAACAATGAGTCTGATGCTGTAAGGGAACCCAGGATCTTCAGGTGATGAGGACAGCAGCTTTTGCATTGCTCAGCACACTGGTCTCTTCATGCCCATATTCCATCTCCAACCAGCATTGCTCAGCACACTGGTCTCTTCATGCCCATATTCCATCTCCAACCAGCATTTCTTTGTAGTTTGTGATGGAACACAGGGCTTTGTGTCATTTTATGCAGAATCTCTTCTCAGATTTGAAAGTAGGCATAAGTGTTCATAGCATACTGTATGTATGAAGGTGTGTGTAGTGTTCATAGCATACTGTATGTATGAAGGTGTGTGTAGTGTTCATAGCATACTGTATGTATGAAGGTGTGTGTAGTGTTCATAGCATACTGTATGTATGAAGCTGTGTGTGGTGTTCATAGCATACTGTGTGTATGAAGGAGTGTGTAGTGTTCATAGCATACTGTATGTATGAAGGAGTGTGTAGTGTTCATAGCATACTGTATGTATGAAGGAGTGTGTAGTGTTCATAGCATACTGTATGTATGAAGGAGTGTGTAGTGTTCATAGCATACTGTGTGTATGAAGGAGTGTGTAGTGTTCATAGCATACTGTATGTATGAAGCTGTGTGTGGTGTTCATAGCATACTGTGTGTATGAATGAGTGTGTAGTGTTCATAGCATACTGTATGTAGGAAGGCGTGTGTAGTGTTCATAGCATACTGTGTGTATGAAGGAGTGTGTAGTGTTCATAGCATACTGTGTGTATGAAGGAGTGTGTAGTGTTCATAGCATACTGTATGTATGAAGGTGTGTGTAGTGTTCATAGCATACTGTATGTATGAAGCTGTGTGTAGTGTTCATAGCATACTGTATGTAGGAAGGAGTGTGTAGTGTTCATAGCATACTGTGTGTATAAAGGAGTGTGTAGTGTTCATAGCATACTGTATGTATGAAGGTGTGTGCATACTGTTTAGATTTAGCAAATTTTTTTGTCACTGACTTGTTGCCAGTAGAAATAATAAGAGAAGAAAAGCATGCAGCAGAGCCTTTGACATGTTTATCATGAATTGGTGTTGAAAAGTTTTTGTGCCGTTGCTGTGCGCTGTAGAGGAGGAACACTGGCTTCTTGATGTGCTACATAATGCTTCCCCAAGGCCCTGCTTCTGCCCGTCCCATGAGTTCTGATGGGAAAATGTCAACAGTCATTATATTGACTGGCAGCCCTCCAAAAATTAGTTCATTTTATTTTGTGTTCCAGTTTATTTCAGACGTGCGTTGCACAACATGTAATTTTCCTTTCACAACTCTTGTATTTTTCCAATGGCAGTAGCCAGCAAACACAAAGGACTGATTGTCCTGGCATTTCCAGATATAATTGCAGAGATTCATATGCGTACACTGTGAATACACACGCACAGGTACGTTCAGTACCAGTCAAAAGTTTGGACACTGAAGTTTTTCTTTATTTTTACTATCTTCCACATTTTACGAAATAACAAAAATGGAATTATGCAGTGACCAAAAAAGTGTTAAAGAAAGAATGACTTATCTCCGATTTTAGAGTCTTCAAATTAGCTGCCCTTTGCCTTGATAATAGCTTTGCGCACGCTTTGCGTTCTCTCGACCGACTTCATGAGGTAGCCACCTGGGATGCTTTTCCTTCACTCTCCAGTCCAACTCATCCCAAACCGTCTCTATTGAGTTTAGGTCGGGTGACTGGGTTCGGTCATCTGATGCAGCACTCAATCGCTCTCCTTCTTTGTCCAATAGCTCTTACACGGCCTGGAGGCATGTTTTGGATCATTGTCCTGTTGGAAAAGAAAGACGGCCCAACTAAGCGCAAAAACCAGATGGGATGGCGTGTTGCTGCAGAATGCTGTGGTAGCAACGCTAGTTAAGTGTGCCTTCAATTCTAAATAAATTGCAGACAGTGTCACCAGCAAAGTACCTGCACACCATCACACCATTTATTTAAGTTACAATTTTTGTTTTGGAAAGAAATTTATACATACGCATCAACGTCACTGTTTATATTTGTCTAAGAGAACAAAATGAAAGTATAAGCCTCTAGATAAAAATTTCTTTAAGATAATGAGAAACACACGTTCAATCAGGTGAGTCCAAACTTTTGACTGGTACTATATCGCGCACCTCCTTTTGTGCAGTATCCTTTCAGCTGTAATGAAAGTTTGGCTGATATCTCTGTCCGCTTGCTGTGAAGGCTTGCAGTGACGGTGATCTTGATGACATGCACAGCGATTGGTGCAGGGATGCACACTAAGGGGAGGGGCTAACTGGCTTCGGAATCTCGCTGTGTGGCCTCATGTGAGCACCCTGCCCGTCAGGCTGTTATATGCTGGGCAGAGGGGCGGAGCTCCGCAGGCCCAATGGTCACCCGCTGTCCTGTCTGGCAGCTCCAGCAGCTTTGTCATCAGACTGATCTCCCCACCCGTCAAGCTCCACCTGCCCCACTGCCCCACCAATCTGCCCTGTTACCGGAGCCTTCCAGCTCAGGCCAACTGCACAGGCCTAAAGAAAGAGACTCCCGGGGACTCCGTGTAGGGCAGGGATATAGGGATATGTAGTCCTGCCCTCTAACGTCCCGAACATGAACTTCAGATTTTATTCGTCAAATGTATGAATTTAGCCAAGATGTGCATTACATAAATTTTATAACTCCAACTGAAAATAATAAGTTGATTTGACCCGATGCGGCTTCTTTGGGGGCCAGTGTATTGGGGCCCAGTGCATTTGGGGGCCAGTGTATTGGGGCCCAGCGCATTTGGGGGCCAGTGTATTGGGGCCCAGTGCATTTGGGGGCCAGTGTATTGGGGCCCAGTGCATTTGGGGGCCAGTGTATTGGGGCCCAGTGCATTTGGGGGCCAGTGTATTGGGGCCCAGTGCATTTGGGGGCCAGTGTATTGGGGCCCAGTGCATTTGGGGGCCAGTGTATTGGGGCCCAGTGCATTTGGGGGCCAGTGTATTGGGGCCCAGTGCATTTGGGGGCCAGTGTATTGGGGCCCAGTGCATTTGGGGGCCAGTGTATTGGGGCCCAGTGCATTTGGGGGCCAGTGTATTGGGGCCCAGTGCATTTGGGGGCCAGTGTATTGGGGCCCAGCGCATTTGGGGGCCAGTGTATTGGGGCCCAGCGCATTTGGGGGCCAGTGTATTGGGGCCCAGCGCATTTGGGGGCCAGTGTATTGGGGCCCAGTGCATTTGGGGGCCAGTGTATTGGGGCCCAGTGCATTTGGGGGCCAGTGTATTGGGGCCCAGCGCATTTGGGGGCCAGTGTATTGGGGCCCAGCGCATTTGGGGGCCAGTGTATTGGGGCCCAGCGCATTTGGGGGCCAGTGTATTGGGGCCCAGTGCATTTGGGGGCCAGTGTATTGGGGCCCAGCGCATTTGGGGGCCAGTGTATTGGGGCCCAGCGCATTTGGGGGCCAGTGCATTAGTAAACGGGAGGATTCACGTTCAGACCTTGTGGTTGCAACACAAGCAGGTAGATTTTATTTAATTATTTATTTGGCATTTTCTTTTTGCCTTGTGTAGGGTGGTATAAGGCAGGGGTGGCCTCGCTCCAGGCCTCGCGGGCCGGTGTGTATGCAGGTTTTTGCTGCCACCAGTTAACAATTTTTTAATTAGCTCAATTGTTTACATGATCTGATATTTTAATCTACATATCCGCGATATGAACAGCAGCTTATGAATGTTCTTGTGCCGGTATGCGTGTATTTTAGCGTTTTATCGTGCTGTAATTGACGACTGAATCGGTGATTGTGTGTATGACTAATTAGCTGATTGAGCCGTGGTAACTGGTGGCAGTAAAAACATGGATACACAGTGGCCCGCGAGGCCTGGAGTTGGCCACCCCTGGTATAAGGGTATAAAGATAGAATTTTTCTCTGTGTTCTTGAATTCAGTCAACTCCAGTATTGGAAATGTGGAGTGTGGAGACTGTAGAAACAGGCTCTCATAACTCCCTGGAAAAGGACATGCAGTATATTCTGCTGGTATTTGCTCCGCAGGGAATTGTAACTGGTCAGGGAGAGAGTGTCTGTGCAGATGAGGTCTACAGGGAGAACGTCTGCGCAAACAGGGTCAATGTCTGAGCAGCAGCCCGGCAGAGAGCTCAGGACTCTGGTTTACTGGGACCCACCAGCTCATGTATGTTAGGTAATGCTGGGTGTTTTGATTGAACATTCCTTCAGAACCGGGGTGGGTAGGTGGGTGGTTGAGTGAAGTGGGTGGGGGGGGGTTGTACACCAGTCCTGCTAAGCTTGACTGAATGTGTGTACACATCCTCTCAAACTCAAACACTGCTTATCAGTGCTTGCCATACTTCAGGGTTCGTTAACCGTGCCTTTATCTCGTCAGACTTGGAGCCGCTAACATATTCCCACAGTGTGTGACAAGCACCTGATAGCGCATTGATGAAGCAGGATTTTGACTGAGGAACATACCTGACGCTGTGCTAAAAGTTCTGTGTGGGGCGGTCTGTAGGTTTGTGGGGAACGTTTATGCATTAGCAGGGTTCAGGCAACTCGGACAAAGAATCACTTTGTTGTTTCTGTCCATGAAGAGGAATCGCAGGTCTGTTTAATCTACCTGGGGTGTAGGGAATTTGCTCTCAGTTAAGTACCAAAACACATGTAGGTTTGACTGAATGCAGACTGCAGCGGCTTGCTGGTTCATTTCTGCGTCGGCGAGAGTCAGGCCACAAATCATAATTAGCCTCTCTTACAAGTTACACAACTCTATTCCATTCACCGTTGATCACTTATGGCCACATAGTTTGGACAAACAAATATCTAATCATTGTTCTGCTCCGTTTATTGCAACTGTTTAAATTGTTTCTATTAGTGAATTTATAACCTTATTTAGATTATTAAAATCAGGGGTGCACAACGAAGGCCGATCCGTTTCAGGATTTTGTGCCAAATTAATTATTTAATTAGCTCAATCATATCTTGATCTGACATTTGTATACGCACCAGCTACAGCCACAGACTTAGTGTATCGTATCCTAAAGATTTTACTGTGCTCAAGTACAGCATCGTTTATAGAGCTGTCAGAAAACTAAAACTAAGGTAATTGGATATATGCAAAAGTCTTGCGAATAACATTCATTAATTGCATTACAGTGTGGTGTCTTTAAGAAACAGATACAGTTAAAAAAAAAAAAAGCCCAGGTCAATGGGAGATCAGGGTGGGAAGTAGGGTGGAGCTACAATGAGCTGTCAATCACTGACTTGTCTGAACAAATGCAAAGGTTTTGCCCTGCCTAGCAAAAAACAATGTTTAGTTCAAAATAGAAACAGGTGTCAGTGACAGTTGTACCACCGCCAATATGTTCAGTTTTTTTTCACACATTAGAGGAATGTAGAGGCAGATTAGAGCTAAAAAGATGTTGTTCGCTTCTTGATTATCAATGGGGCCGTGTGATAGGTCGAGGATGGGAAGAGGAAGCAGTGTTTCCTCAGCATAGCGCCATCTCTCCCGCTCCTGTCAGCGCTCGACCCGCCATGCCTTCATCTGTGCCAGCCAAGAAGGCCCGCTCTGGGCCTGGGCCAGCCCTTCATTTAGGCCCCCTGCACAAAGCACTGTTCACCGGAAACACCCACACGAAAGTTTTCATTGTTTTGGATTTTTGGATTAAAAAAAAAAAAGTAAATAAGTAAATAAAAAGATGGTGCTGTGGAGCTAGCACGGTGTACAGCGTCTGCTCAGCACATTAAAAGTGTTACAGCCAGGAGGTCATCTGAGGCTGCATTGCTGAAAGCGATGAGTGGATGAAGTTTCACACACACACACACACACACACACACACACACGCACATATGCACACACATGCGTACGGAGATATAGGATGTATGTACTGTATGTAAATCTTTGTCCATAATCTGCCCCACAGTGCATTGCAGTTTGGTCTATATTTACTGAGGAACCATTTCCCTACTGACATGGAGAGGCAGGGTCTGCATCTACAGCATTACATAACCCTGCGCTGTGCTACAGCATTACATAACCCTGCGCTGTGCTAAAGCATTACATAACCCTGTGCTGTGCTACAGCATTACATAACCCTGCGCTGTGCTACAGCATTACATAACCCTGCGCTGTGCTAAAGCATTACATAACCCTGCGCTGTGCTACAGCATTACATAACCCTGCGCTGTGCTACAGCATTACATAACCCTGCGCCGTGCTACAGCATTACATAACCCTGTGCTGTGCTACAGCATTACATAACCCTGCGCTGTGCTACAGCATTACATAACCCTGCGCTGTGCTACAGCATTACATAACCCTGCGCTGTGCTACAGCATTACATAACCCTGCGCTGTGCTACAGCATTACATAACCCTGCGCTGTGCTACAGCATTACATAACCCTGTGCTGTGCTACAGCATTACATAACCCTGTGCCGTGCTACAGCATTACATAACCCTGTGCTGTGCTACAGCATTACATAACCCTGCGCTGTGCTACAGCATTACATAACCCTGCGCTGTGCTACAGCATTACATAACCCTGCGCTGTGCTACAGCATTACATAACCCTGTGCTGTGCTACAGCATTACATAACCCTGCGCCGTGCTACAGCATTACATAACCCTGTGCTGTGCTACAGCATTACATAACCCTGTGCTGTGCTACAGCATTACATAACCCTGCGCTGTGCTACAGCATTACATAACCCTGCGCTGTGCTACAGCATTACATAACCCTGCGCTGTGCTACAGTTGCCAATTTGTACAATTACAGTCTGTGTACAAACGCCGCAAAATGCTGTGATCATACAAAATGGATTCCCCTCTGCAGATAATTGTAGCAAAGCGTTCCCGCAAATCTCTTTATTTCAGCCATTATTCTGGTGGTACTTTGTTCTGTGGGGTAATTTGAGGCAGAGAAACGGGTGAGCCAGAGAACAGAAATGGCGACGTATTGAGTTTCTACCCACTGGCTCTTCTTGGGCCTTCACACGCCATGGTAAATAACCCAGATGAAATGATTAGAATTGGAACAATCGCAGGGCAAAACACTGCAAACTCGACAAAAGCAAACGCGTTGGAAAAGACAGTTTTGAGAATCGCAACAAAGCTCTGGTTAAAATTCTACTTCAGAATGATAAGCTGCGTGGGTCCAGGTACACTGTAACTGCTGTGCAGAATGACCACTGCTTTGAATAAGGAAATCGAGCACGGGCGGGATATTTCACAAACACAATGTTTTATTCATAGGGTCCGCCATAATCCTGAGTAATAAGCCACTTTACGGTTGATGGTTTAATGAATATTCAAGTTAAGGATTGCACTGAATCATGGTTATTTTGCCTTAATCTAAAATTAATGATCTCACTGAAATTCACAAAGAAAATTCTGCATTACGATTCTACAGCACGTGACAGCGAACAAACGCCATGGTGACGAGATCTAATTTTGCTCTTAGAAAGTTACATCATGCAGTTTTATGCCTGCTGCACTCACATGCACTATTGTTCGATTTTATTAAATATTGGGACGCCATTTTGGCTCTGTGTCACTCCCTCAGGTCTTGGCTCTCAGGAGATGTAGTAAATCAATGAATATTTTATGGCGGTCTCACATCTCATGACAGCCAGCCCATAGGGACATCCATAGGGATTCAAAGTTGTAATTTCCATTTTAATAGTTGGAAATTTTAACACTTCCAGGAACTGTGTAAGTGTCTGAAGTCGATGTCCACATGTCTGCCCGATTCTCCATAGCATTGTCTCAAGCCATTACTGCACACTTCTACAGATGTAGTTTCATGGTTGGCTGATTGAAGAGGAATGAATAAACCTGAGTGAACGAGTGAATATTGCGGAGACGCCGATCCAGTTACAGTAGATCAGTTTGAGTACAAAATCAGCTGGCTTCTCTATTTAAACACACCTGATCTGAATTTCTCTCTTCCACATACAAGGAAAGTAGACAGGTGTGAGATAGATGGTTTATTTAATGGCCCCGTTCAGCGTGTACTTCAATTATAATGCTTATCAGCCATAAGTAAAAGCTAACCCTTTTCTTTTTTATGATTTTAAGAAAGGAAAAGCTTTGATAACAGCTGGAAAAAAGCACTGAGACGAGGTCCTACCTAGTTGTACACCCCGTAACTCCAGTTAAATTTAAAACCCAAGGACAAAACAGTCTGCTATCCTTTTGCAAAAAAACATACATTTTTTTAAAATATGTATTTTTAGAAATGCGTTACTCCATAAATATTAGTACTGGAGAATAACAGTCATGCTGGTAGGAATGAAGAGGCTCGTGCCAGGTTACACACAGACCAACACTTCTCCTCTTTGTTGCTATACATGCATTGAGGGGGGGGGGGGGGGGCATATAAAAAAGGAACATTAACTTGATCCCTTTCTATGTTTGGATTTACAGCGCTGCCAGGAAGACCCGCGTTTTAATGCGTTCTTTATGAAGAGCCCAGAAAGAGGAGAGAATCAAATGCAGTCACACAGAGGGTATAGGCTTTCAATCTGGAGCCCCGTTGGGGCATCGCCAGCGTTGGGCTCCCTGAAAACGAGCAGGCCAACACGGCGAATCCCCCCCCCCCCACCGTTTTTTATCCATCTGTTCTGCCGAACACGAACGCGGTGCTTTGTCTCGTGACTGTGTGACCTGGGGGGGGGAAAGGCTGCAATCATCCTGCACGTGTCTCTTGCTAAAAGGCCTTCTTTAATCCTCTCATCTACATCTCCTCTGCTACCTTTGCCCCACCCCAGCTCTGAGGCTACACCCTCCAGCACAGTGGCAAGGGTTTAACTACCAGCCATTCCCCTCACTGACCACACCAATCAAATTTAACCCCAAATTACAGTACTAATCTCACTCAGTTTAGCAGCTCTTCTCTGCCACGTGGTGTGCGGTAGGCAGGCTCAGCAGCGGACAGGGGTTTAGCTGGACGAGCTGTGGGTCCCTGTAATCAGTGTGACACTATGTGTTGACATAAGTTAGGTCTGATGTCAATTTTCAGACGTCTCCTGACGCCGTTTGGGTTAAGCGAGTTACGTAACTGCATTACGGCATTTCCGCCTGGAGCAACGGGGACGACGCGCGCCTCGGAAAAACCCCGCCTCTCGTTTTATAATGCGTGGCCAAGGAGGCTTAATTTACGGATAATGCAGTTCTAAGCCTTGAGTAGAGAAGGAAAACTCCCCTGTCTTTGAGCTGTCTGCCCCCTTGGCTCCACTACACTGAAATAAATGTCTGTCTTAACAAGTGTTTTAGTAGTGTAATGAGAATTTTTTTTTTTAAGAACATTTTTTTTTCTTTTCTAAAGTGGAAAATATTAGCAATTTTTTTGATTGACAAGTGAAATTCTTACCCCACTGGAAAATCATGAAATGAGTAAAACTATCTCACCCCATTGGCAATCTTTTTGTCTTATTTAGCAAAAAAGTAACAGAAATAAGATTCTAAAGTCTAAATATAAGATTAAAATGCTTGTAATTTGGTTTTTGCAGTGAAACCACCAGAGCTTAATCCTGACACGGCTGCTCCAAGTCTGGTGTGAATGTTTCATGGTGACCTTCCTGTGCAAGACCATTTTCCTTTACATACCACTGTGTCAGACACAGGCTGGGATGGTTCGGAAAGGAATCATAGACCCCTGCACTACTGTTTCTCTCTTCTGTAGCTCTCCTCTCCTCCCTCTTTCACCCCTCTCATTTTTAGGCCAGTGAGGAGCCAGAGCAGCTGGCTTTGAGAAACTTAGTTTTAAGTAGCACCCGTCCCACATGCGCACAACATGTCCTGAATGTCTCCTGTACCAACAAAGTCATTTCACCTTTTTACAGAGAAACCGCAATCGAGCTGCTCTGTCATTTCAACCTAATTCCTCTCGCTACAGGGGGGAGAGACACATGTCTCAGGCAAAGCCATCTAAAACGCGCAACTGCACGAGAGGAGCTGTGTAAGACAGCTGTGCGGTACTGTGGGCAACACGGGGCTTTAATCATCCGACCGCAAGATGAGCTCAGTATGATAGCGCCGTAATGCTGAGCACAACCCATCACGAGAAGTAAATAAATGTATAAATATGCCTTTCCGGGTTGCTTTCACAGCACAGGAAGAAGTGGCGCATTGAAAATGGCAGGACTCAAAACGTTTACACGAGTCCGTCCTGTTTTGGTGCCCTTTTTGCCTTCCGTTTACTCAGAATGCCTCAGTACTGTAAATTATGAACGTTAAAAATAAATTTTTTTACTGTTGACCATCTCCGAGTGTGAGGGGGGGTTGTAGGGGGGGTTGTAGGGGGGGTGCTGAGCCCCCAGGCTCCAAATCCTCAGTCAGCTGCCTTCCACCGCAACGGCCTGTCTGCACGTCAGGCCTTAAATACACGTTACGGCCGCAATAAGCATTGCGGGCCCGCGCTCTGCACGCATGCGATGGAGCGTCACTGCAGCGCTCAACCATTAGCCGCGTCCTCCAGGCACTCGTCCTGGTATCCTCCTGCTCGGCGGCTCCCGGCTGCCTAGTGATCCCGCCGCCCGACCACAGCTGGGCTCGCTGCCACACAGTTCTCATAGCAACAGGGACATATCCAGCGACTGCTTACGTCTGAATTTAAACTTTCGCTCATCTTTCGCTTTCAACCATCTTTTTTTTTTTGAGGTTTTAAGTGTACCTTATTATTTATTATTTACATAGTTTGCATTTGGCTACAGGGTGAGCCGTCTGTGACGCATTTACAAATTTGAGCTCGTTTCAACAAAATTTCTTCGCCTCATTTCCCTCCCCTGAGCGCTTTGTATTTAGTCATATCCAGACAGTTTGTTCCGTTTTCTCAATTGAAAGATTTTTGTTGGTATTTAGACTTTTTTTGTTCATTTATTTGTTTATTTTTTGCAGCAGATTTTTTACGTGACAATCCCAACAGCAGAGAAGGCAGGGAGTTGATGAAATTAACATTTATGGATTGAAGCGGAGGAGGGATGCGTTTGTGCTAATTTCACAGCTGAGTGAGCCTGGCGTTTCTGTAGAGGGCGAAGGGGCCAGTCTCACTCCGAGCTGAGACATCTCCCATACTCCTCTAGTCTCTCGCTGCTCCCTATTTATGAAATGTACTCCAAATATGAGTCTCAGTCCGTTGTAAGAATCTCCGCGATGGAAGAGGTCAAGTTCAGGTGAATACTTCCTTCCTTTTCTTCATTTTTAAAATTATTTTTCTTTCCAATACATAGTTTTTGAGGTAATTTCAGAGGAGCATCATTTTGGCTGCACACAGGGTGATTTAAGAGATGTTTTTTTATGCATTTGCATTTGCATTTGCAGTCGTGCTCAGGCACGTGCTAACTGTTTGATGTTAATGTTTAACCCAAAGGAATATTATCCAGCACTCACCAGCAGGGTCCTGGCGGCTGCGAGCACCACTCTTTTCCCGCTCTTTCTCAGCATTTTCTCAGCACTTTCTCATCTGTTTCTCAGCACTTTCTCATCTGTTTCTCAGTTCTTTCTCAGCTCATTCCCCACTCGCTACCAGCCCAAGCACAAACAATGGGGATCAGCTACTTGCCATTATCCTGTAACCTTGGGGGAGCCTTGGGATTTGCCCTCGGGGAGAGATTTTCTACCCTCTGGTTGAAATCTCCAGAGTCTGCAGGCCCTGCCCAGTGTCATAATTGGCCCTGTTTGGGTGCCAGGCTCAACCAGCCGTTTATCATCGGGCCACAGGTTGGAATAGCTTGCTAAAGATCTTCTGATCCTGGTGTGGGGTTAAACAACCAGTCGCCAGCATATGGCAGAGTTGAATCAGGGTTAATGGGTTTATGCATAGAGCCAATAGGTTTGTTTGCGGTGGGTGTGATCCTGTCACTGACCTCCTGCAATTTCACCTGCAGATTGGACTCATGAGGGCCACAAGTGGTACAGTGGGGATTAGCTAGAGATTCTGGATAAGCGATACAAGCTTTGGCACGGTGAGACATGGGAGCTCCCAATGCACGATAAATAGTTTGCGAATCAATGCCGCTTTTTTAGCTCAGTTACGGGGCTTGGTTTTGTGAGTTTAGAGTAGTAAGGTAAAAATGCAGAGGTTGTCGACAGGTCGCCTGATCTATAGGAGCTCCTTGAGTTCTATTATTCTCGATTAAGTCAATCTGTCACTGTCGTCTAGACCTGGAGACAAGCTAATTATCTATAATGCTCTAAAGTGCTGTACAGATTGTGTGTCCTTGCGCAGTTTACAGAGATGTAGAGATACTGGGGTCATCGAGGGCTCTCAGACATGCAGATACACAAGCTGATAACGGTCCTGCCCCCGTTATTAAAACATCATTATCTGATTAACACACGACACTCTCACACTCTTGCCCTCTTACATGGCAGCAATGTGATATTGCGAAAGTGTAGCGTAGCGTGGGCTGGGCAGGTATTTGCCAGCGGTGGGTATCAACTGTGATTTTGGGACGGGAAGCGGATTTTAAAGTTGCTCGACCTTCAGCTTTCGAGCAACAGCGAGCCGGTGAACATTTTTCAGGGCTTGTGTCAGACCGTTTTGACGAATTGAGCTCGGTGCAGAGACAAGCTTAGCTGGAGCCGAGGTAGAGCGTCTGGCCAAGGCTCACAGCAGCAGGGATAAAAACCCCGGGAGACTCTCTGTGACAGGGGAAGTATTTACAAGGGGAAGGCTGAATCGCGTGTGGAGTCTGGCGACATGACCGCCAGCTCGCTCGCTCGCTCCCTCCCTCCCTCCCCTTCTATGGAAGTGTACTCACTCGCTCACCCGTCTGTCCGCCGCCGCACTGGAGGGTTCCAGGGAACAAACGTTTCTGCCTTTCTCTCCTCGGCCCTTTTATAGACTTGTTCAGTGCCCACCTTAAATGATGAAGTGTCGAGCCGTTCGTTAGCCGGCCGCGCACCAGATTAACTCCTGACCGCTGTTTACTGTGCGGCCGCCAAGTCTGCCCGGATCTCCCTGAAGACCTTAATTGGGCACCCGGGCGACTGTGCGTGTGCTCCAGTCTCCCTCTCCTCCCCTCCCTCCCTCCCTCCCTCCCAACTTGACTCTCTGTAAAGACTGCTAATGATGAAGTAGTGGAGTGTGTGTAAGTGTTTCAGCACCTCGTAGGCCTGTGTACTTCCTAATGGAGCCCCAAGATGAACGTCTGCCCCACCACTGCCTGGACAATAAAGACAAAGTAGAATCGCATCAATTTCCAGCTAAGAGCAAGGCAGTTTATTTTGCTCTTCTGTGGTCATTTCAGTCTCCCTCTTACATTTCCATTCAAAGTTAAGGCCCATTGTTTGGAGGTTAGATTGAATTGGGTGCTCCGAACCAAACTTGCTTTTTATTCTGGCCATATGTGAAAATAAGACAAAAAAAAAAAAACAAGGAACAAAACAGCATTGAATGCATAGAGTAAGTTGCTTTTTTTGGGTTTAAAATAAAGCAGGGTGTGATAGTTTACACATTACTAATCCAAAACAGCAGAGGCCCAACAGACCCTGCCAGGTTTGGGGAGTGGAGGTCCAGGACAACCAGCGTCTGTGGACGAGGTGAGATGTGTGTCTTGCCAATCCCAACACTGCTCTGGGTACGAATCAAGCGCCTGGGCCTGCTGCCCTGCCAAACACAATAAGGCTTTATTTAAAAAGTCTAACACTTTATATAATCATTGCATGTACGTCTTAATTCTTTAAGAGTTAAACCAACATATTTTCGAACCAGATCTGCGCTCCGCTTAAAGTATTACACTCAGGCAGGGGGCCAGTGACGCAGAATTGGAAGCGAGTCAGCCTTGGCCCATGTTTCTTTTATGTGTTCTGCATTTGATGTGCTTGTGTAGAAAAATAAATTCAGTTTTAAAATAAATGAAAAAATAAGTTTTGATCCCATCGTGTACAGCAAGGATTTTGAAATATCCAGAGACTGACAATGGTGTCAGTCTGTGGATATTTCAAAATCAATTTCTTTCTTACGAGAGAGGTGGGGATGAGAGGGGGGCGGTGTTGTGAGTTGTGTGGGAGATTTGCTGATTGGGCGGCACTGGATTGATGGACAGTCTCGTGAATGTGAGCACAGAGAGAGGGCCGCTGTGGCTTGTAAAAGCGTTTGGCGGGCGGGTTTGAGCCAAAGCCAGCTTCCTAAATCACTGGAGAATATTCCAGAAGATCGATATGGCCTTTTATAGACCTGCTGCAGACGATCTGAGACGCACTCTGTGACGCGCAGCGAGAGAGAGGAGAGAGAGAGAGAGAGAGAGAGAGAGAGAGAGAGAGAGAGAGAGAGAGAGAGAGAGAGAGAGAGAGAGAGAGAGAGGAGAGAGAGAGAGAGAGAGAGAGAGAGAGAGAGAGAGAGAGAGAGAGAGAGAGAGAGAGAGAGAGAGAGAGAGAGAGAGAGAGAGAGAGAGAGAGAGAGACGTGCCGCTATGCTCTTATTTGTGTTATGTTTCAAACCCATGCAGCACTCTGCTTGTTTTCAGACTTTTTGCTGGCTTTCTCATTTCCTTTTATTTGTAAAGAAAACATCCCCACTTAAGTTCCAGAGCGCCCCCCCCCCCCCCCCCAAAAGAAAAAAAACAAGACATTAAAATAGTATTCTTGTAAAATATTACAAGCTGGCAACATTTTAGTCAGCTTTTTCACTGGATAGCTATTGTGGGAGTGTTTCTGGAAATAAAAAGACCATTCTATTCTGTTTGTGTTATTCTATTCTGCTTTTGTTATTCTATTCTGCTTGTGTTATTCTCTGATGATTGCAAAAAAATGTAAAATTAAGAATCTGCTGTCTACCGTCAGAACCATGAAGGCAGTTTGACATAATCCATCTTACTCTTTATAAAATATTGCGCTCCCTAAGTGTATAAGGGTTTGATTTACCGGAAAGTATGGTTTATCATAAAAGCTAATGAGGGGACACTAAAGGTTGCTCTGTAGACATAACTCAGGGACGTTATCATTGTAATGTGCATTTGGAAATCTGGGCAATTTGTGAGATTCATCAGTAAGCTCTTGACTCTTGTACTGTGGGGTCACTTTGAAACATTCAGGTATGCAGTAGAGAACTTCCCTTGGGATCCTGACTACACTGGGTGTTGGATTTTAAAATCCCTACCATAGATAGAGGCGCTGTACAATAGAGACTAGCGTTATTAAGCTTCAGTGGCCCCTATCCAGGCACCCGCTCCCGCCAGTGCATCCCACTTTCCTCTCTCATACCTCCATATCCAGTGGGGGCAATCCTCTGCCTCATCCCCTATATCATCATCATCATTGTCATCGTCATCATCGTCGCTGTATTGGCTGAGGCTGTGTGGATGTGCTCTCTGTCCTTGTATGAAGTATACCACATGCTTCTGCCGTTTGTAGATTTGCATGTCATGCTTTATTATGACAGGTCAGTGTACCGGAGTAACCCTGCAGCTAACTGTGTTAACTGTGTTAACTGTGGCGTGATTATGTTCTGTCTTAGGAAATCCATTCTATCCCATGTCCCCCTAATGTGCAGCATTATGCATTAGACCTGATTACAGCTACATATACTGTATAGCAGTGCATAGACTGTAGTTTGTACTGCATTGTACTGTGCATTATAGGCAGTTTTTTCCCCCCTCTTGTAAGGCAGTCTGGGTAGACAGACCAGCTTATGCAGTGTTGCAAAGTAACCCAGCGGAAAAGTGCTCCTCTAAAGCTGCTGCACGCTTCCAGAAGTCTCAGCCAGTTCTGAGTAAACAGGAAATTAAGATAACACGTTAGATTTTGCCAAAGAGTTTGTATGGTAGGCAGTTCTTCTCTGCGCCGGGCCGGGCTTTGGGCCCAGTCCAGGTCCTAAAGACCCAGAATGAGACCGGGAGACAGCGGTTACTGGTCTTAAAGCGCTCTCTTATGCCAGGCAGCGCTTTTGTTCTTTTTCTCCTGTTTCTGTTCAACTGGAAACTTCCACAGGGGGAAAGCAGCGGGGTAAAGAGGTTTCGGACATCACACATGAATATACCGCCTTTAGTCAGGGACTCGTCTAACCTCTCGCCCCTGAAAAATGCTCCCAGAATCGTCCTGTGAGAAAATTGAACTCTGGGAAAGTTTTTGGTTTGTTGCGACTTCTCATTCGTGAAATCGGCATGTGCAGCATAGGTGTTTTTTTCAGAATAACTTGCGGGCGTAGGTCTTGGCCGCTTCACACCGTCTCCTCCTGGGGTCAGCACAGGTAAGGGAGGTTTCAGGCTGTCTCTCAGGCTCCATTCGGGTCAGCTTACCGGGGTGCGTTTCAGCTCTGGTTTGAGACGTAAGCATGAAAAACGGTTTGTACCGTATATGAACAACTGCTCCTGTGCCAAAGAACTCACTCCATTTTAAATATTTAAACCTGTAAGGCCCAAATATGGCCTTCTTCATTCCCTGACACCCTTTTACCGGGTGTGTCTTTCAAACCTCGACCCAGCCCCTGCCAGATTTGCGCTGTTCGCCTCTCCTCCCCGTTACCATATGAGGAGAGCTCCTCCACCTGTTTGTTCCTGGCGGTCACTGTTGGCAGGAGGGGAGGCGTTTACCCTTCAGTGTTTGTGTGGAAAAATCTGATGTCAGGCTAAAGCCACCTTGGTGTGCAGGCAGGGCAGAGTCGGAGTGTGGCATCCTGGATTAGACCTAACTGGAGCGTTGCGTTACATGTTGATATTTACCCGGGAAACCCATCTGCGCGGCTGTGACCTATGGCGTGCTCGAGCCCTGCCCTGGTTGTGCAGGTGCTCTGAGTGAGCGCTTCTGGGAAGGCTCAGTCCAGGATGCATGCAGGTCAGAGTAGTTGTGCTGGTGTAGAATTCCCAGGAAAGCATGTCGAGGAGGCAGGGTTTATAAGCAACGCACGTCAGAGGTACATCTCAATCACAACCACCCCTATCTTCACGGCGGTCGATCCAGGAGCTGAGTTTCTCACCCCTCTTCAGCACCCTGGCCTTCCCGCCTCCGCCACCATCGGTGCTTTTGTGATCCGGCCCTCGAGCAGTACAGCGGCTCTCTCCACCGGGACAGGGGCGGCTGATGACCCCTCCCCTCTCACCCTTTCACGTTATTTTTAGGTCACAATAGACACTTCTGTACTCCCAGTCCACCCACCCCCCCCCCCCCCTCCTCCCTGGTTCTGCTGGAAGGGGAGCCTCTGTCCCCGAGCTTTTATCAAGAGCAGCTGTGCAAACCCACACGGAACGGAGTGAACCAGAACCTCTTCCAAAAAAGCGCTGGCGAAATGGGGGAAGACCATCGCAGATTTTTGAGGGGACGGAATGCGATAATAAATTAGCTCGTTTTATGCCATTTTAGCGTAAAGGAATGATGGCTCCCGCTCGTAATTTGTAGAACGTCCGTAATTGCAGTCTACTATGAAAACATTCTAACAGACTTAATATTGTGTGTGTGTGTGTGTTATATGTACTATATACAGTATATGTATATCTATATTTGCTCCAGAACAGAATGCCAGAGAGGGATGGGGTTTGGTTTGAGGGGTGTTGGGGGAGTTGTAGAGGTGGGGGGGAGCGCTGAGACTGTGGAGTTAAAACTTGCAGGATTATGAATGGCTTGTCCCATAACAGGAAAGCTGGCATTGTCTCCATTGAAGCGATGCCCAGAAACACTGGGGATTTCCTTGTGTAGGAAGCAGGATGCACCTTCCATTCGTTGCTGCATCGCTGTGTTTACATCTGCGCGAGCTGCGGCTGGGTTATCACACACCATCAACATGTAGCGGAGTGGGTAACTGCTAACTGGCTGGAAGTGTTTGCCTCTAATTTAAATTTGTGTTTATATGGCAGTGGTTCTGAACAGAATGTTTCCCATTCCATGAGAACCCACTAAAATGACACAATAGCGTTATACATGTATGAAGAGGGGAAATGCTTCCAGAGTTTTGTTCATACGAACAAAGAATAAATCAATAAATAAACAGTTTTTTTGGTCGCAACGGGAGTTGCTGCTGCATGTGCAACAGCTTATGTGGATTCAAATAAACAAACAAATAAATATTAATTTCACTGTTCATCACCGGCAAGTGTATGAGAATGTGTGTGCGCATGTGTACGTGTGAGAGTGAGCGTGTTTGTGTGTTTGTGTGTGTGTGTTTCTGTGCTTGTGTTTGTGTGTGTGTGTGTGTGTGTGTGTGCGCGTGCGCGCATGTGTGTGTTTGCATGTGAGTGTTTGCGTGTTTGTGTTTGTGTGTTTGCTTGCGTGTGTGTTTGCATGTGTGTGTGTGTTTGCGTGTGTGTGTTTGCATGTGTTCGCATGTGTTTTTGTGTGTGTTTGCATGTGAGTGTTTGTGTGTGTGTTTGCATATGTGTGCGTGTGTGTGCGTGTGCGTGTGCGTGTTTGCATGTGAGTGTTTGTGTGTGTGTTTGCATGTGAGTGTTTGTGTGTGTGTTTGCATGTGTGTGCATGTCTTTGTGTGTGTGTGTGTGTGTGTGTGTGTGTGTGCGCGTGTGTGTTTGCGCGTACGTGTGTGTGTGTTTTATTTTTCATGCATCCTAGCATGTAGGTGAGAGATAAGGCTGTGATTACGGGCAGATGCAGGTGCCTGATCGGCACGCCCCTCTCCCCTGCTTCGTTTGTTTTGATTCGGCCGCGCAGGGGGTTCTGGGCTGCGGCCCTCTATGGGATGTTTGTTATCACAAAGAATAAGAGCCGGGCTGTGACGTCATATCGCACCGCTGTAGTCCACATAATCAGCTGTCCATCTCAGTGGTTGTTTTTAGCCAGGAGTCCCTGCCAGGCCTGGGGGAGTAAGAGTCAGTAACAGTGTGTGTAGAGCCTGGTGCTCATTAAAGTCTATTTTCCCAGGTATTCGTCAATGTCTTTAAAGTACTGTGTGCTGTCGATTGTGAGAGTGGCTTGAATCTAACATCGATTTTGGTGTCAATGGTAACATAACTTACAGTGCGTCCAACTTCCCTGGTCGATACTAAGATCCAGTACATGTCGCCCTCGGGGCTGCCAACCACAGCAAGCACAGACCACGGGGCAACTATAACAGCATAACATTAACACTCGGCCTGTTCACACTGTCCTTAACCCTGGGCTAAGAGCCTTCTAAGCCCCAGGCTAAGAGAGATGTTAGCCCAGGGCCAAGCAAGTGTTCACACTTGCACATTCTAAACTGGGCTAGCACCAACCTTAGCCCTGGGCTAGCTGACCCTGCTCCGGAGCAGGGTTAGCACCGACTTTTCGGGGTTAGCCCCAGAAATCTCCCCAAACACGGTGCCAAAATAGCCAGTGTGAAACAGGGTCAGTGGCAACGATTGTGGCAATGCATAGACTTCTCACTGTCCAATCCAATAGTGTGGAACGGTCGTTAGCCCAGGGCTTAGGGGTACAGTGTGAATCCTTAACCCAGGGCTAACGCTTAGCCCAGGGTTAATAAATACTTGTGTGAAAACAAGATGAGCTAGCCCTGCGTTATCCTTAGCCTGGGGCTAACTACCATGCAGTGTGAAAAAGCCTACTGTGAGCCATCCAGCACGCCCCTCTGTTTAAGTGTACTTTAGGGGTAATTCCCCATGTAATTTTACCCAAGCGAACCTTTGTAAATGTGCTGAAGGGTGAAATGAGTTGCAGCAGTGGACAAGGTTCCATTGCATGTTTGCTTTGGAGTGAGAGCGAGGTGGAGTGGAGATGATGACATGGTGGCGGGCGTGGTCAGGATGTGTGTTAGAAAGGTCAGCTCCTGGGATCTGTGGTTAAAGTAGGCCTCACGTCTCACACCCCCTAACCCGCTCCCCCCCCCCCCCCCCACACTCCCACCCCTCCTCCCTCTCCTAGGTCCTCCAGCCCCCAATAATGTTCCCTTTATCCAACAGCAGAAATTAAACTGCGGTTTTGACAACCACCTAGAGTGAAGGCCACAGCCTTAGGAGCCGTAAAAAAAACTCTTGCGGTGAAGTCAGCTGCTTTCGGACCTTTTGTCCGCCTTCCAAAACATTGCGGGGGAGGTCCTCTCCCCAAGCAGCTTTTCCAAGTCCACTGGAACAACATCCAAGCCCATCGTCATGTAAGCCTCATTCTCATCATCCTCACTGGCCTCATCTGTTTAATCTTCATAATATTCCTCCTCCTCCTCCTCCTTCTCTGCTGGAGGGGGGGGGGTGATTTGGCTAACCCTGGTTTGTTTGAAAGCCCCTCCCCCTCCATTCAGGTAAAGGTGACAGCAGGGGGAGCTGCTCTCATCATCACCTCAGTCTGCAGCTCGTGGTTAATAAGGTAAATAAGTGAGAGGGAACGCAGGAGGAAACGGGGAGCTTGAGTCACAGAATGCAGAGAACAAAGAGCCCGGGGAACAGCGGGGGGTTCTGCTCCTTTCACATTTCCCCCACCGGTCACATGCCTTTCATTCATTTCCTACTTCCAAGCTGTGAAGCCGTACATTCAGTCCAGTGCGTGCTTGGGCTGCCGCTGTCGCTCGTGTCCGAGCCCAAAATGACATCCAGCCACCTTCAGCGAGCCGGGCCCAGTAAATCAAGAACCGTCTCAGCCTCTCGCTTCAAGTTCTGTCTCATGGTGAATAGAGTTACAAGCCTCTAGCCATCGTAGGACCACACACTAGGGCATGTATGTACGTGTGTGTGTCGGCCCACACACTAGGGTGTGTATGTACGTGTGTGTGTGTGTGTGTGTGTGTGTGTGTGTGTGTGTGTGTTCCATTGGCTGCCAAGAACAATCCCCTGTTCATCTAAGTGGAAGGGTTTTGACAGCACTCTAAATGAGCATCTATCTGTCAACGACACCCTGGCCTCTCTCTCTTATGAGCTTTATCAGTGACTGCCACTGGTGTACTTTCTGTTGAAAAGAGGTTATGCGAAAAATGAGGTGGTGGTAATGTAGAATTTTTTTTTTTTTTTCATCTTTAAAACTTGCTTGGGCTGTTTTCCAGCAACATTTCTGTAGTTCACTCAAAATATTCCTTTTAGCCAAAGTGAACACAACGAATCCTCACCTTGTATTTTTTATTAGTATAATTAAACAGAGAATCCAAGGAATGGCAGGACAAGGCCAGTTCTATCCGACCGCTGCAGATGTTGTCTCATGACATAGTTCAATGACACAGCTGAGCCTAATGTCATAGTCTAATGACACAGCCTAGGCTAAAGTCTTAGCATAATGACACAGCTGAGCCAATTGCCATAGTCTAATGACACAGCTGAGGCTAATACCATAGTCTGATGACACAGCTGAGGCTAATAACAGATGATCTGTGGCTGATCTGCTGTATCTCTAATGTAGAGGCTAATCTGCTGTATCTCTAATGTAGAGGCTGATCTGCAGTATCTCTAATGTAGAGGCTAATCTGCTGTATCTCTAATGTAGAGGCTGATCTGCTGTATCTCTAATGTAGAGGCTGATCTGCTGTATCTCTAATGTAGAGGCTGATCTGCTGTATCTCTAATGTAGAGGCTGATCTGCTGTATCTCTAATGTAGAGGCTGATCTGCAGTATCTCTAATGTAGAGGCTGATCTGCTGTATCTCTAATGTAGAGGCTGATCTGCTGTATCTCTAATGTTGAGGCTGATCTGCTGTATCTCTAATGTAGAGGCTGATCGGCAGCACCTGTGATGAGGACAGCAGGTGAGGTGTTGGGCCTGAGGTGGGAGGACAGGTGTGCGGACTGTGACCGGGTGAATTGGAGGTTTTGTCCTCCACCCACATCCTGGAAGTCAGAGGGTTATCTGGGGCTGGATCTGATCAGCGTCGGTGAACCAAGCCAGTGAAACGTTCCGCCCTTATTGGATTATACGTTGTTAAAACGTTCCGGTTTGGTGTGGCTTAATAATTCTCCGCTGTCTCACACAAACCAAACCAGATGTGGCCTTTCCATATAAACCCTCTGTTCCTTTCATGTTTCACACCAGGAGAGAAACTGTTCAAAAGTAGAGCACAGTAGTTTTGAGCCACATTTTGTCCGTTTAATTACTCCAAATGAATATCGGGGTTATAGCGCTTCCCTCTCCTACCCGCTGAAATATGAGGTTGAAAGGAATTCTCGCCCGTGAGAAAGTTTCTGGTATTTTGGATGAACGACTACTTTTCCTCTGTCTGCACTGCAGTGAATGAAAAATGTCACTTTCTCAGCGTAGTAGCTCTTGGCTGCAGGCAAGATTCCTGAAGACTTGGAGGGAGAGAGAAGAGTATGAATTAAATGTAAAATTGGACCGGCTGCTGGGTGTGTTTAATAAAGAGGATGAGCAGGCGGCGAGTCTTTACCACAGCTGTCCAACGAGAGGGAGGGAAAGAGAGAGAAACGAGAGCAAGAGAGAGAGGTAGAGGGAGGGAAAGAGAGAGAAACGAGAGCAAGAGAGAGAGGTAGAGGGAGGGAAAGAGAGAGAAACGAGAGCAAGAGAGAGAGGTAGAGGGAGGGAAAGAGAGCGAGAAAGAGAGAAAGAAAGAAAGGGAGAGAGAAATGGAGAGAAGTGCAATACCTTAACCCAGGGGCTGTCAGCGATGAAAAATAGTCGGGACCCAGACAAACAGCTTCAGGGAAGCGATTGTTTCCGGGCTGAGAGCTTGTCCAACAGCTGTTTGTTTTGGCTATTGTGCAACATCCCTCCTCCTCCCCTTTCTTTACTTATAAAAAAAACTACAACTTTTTCATCCAGGGGGAGGGCTGCTTTAGCTACAGCCAGGGCGAGGTGTCTATTTTCAGGGATCACTGTTGCGGCGCGGGAGAGCTGTTTTGACAGTTGGAGCTGGGGTTTGTTTTTGAAGCGGACCTGGTCGTACACCCCTATGGAATGAGAGAGAGAGAAAGAGAGAGGGGGAGAGAGAGAGAGAGAGAGAGAGGGAGGGAGGGAGGGAGGGAGGGAGGGAGGGACAGACAGCGAGAGAAAGAGAGGCACTCACAAATGCACACTTAACCCGACGCTCTAATCACAGGCTGCACGCAGACTGGAAGCTGCCTTCCTCCGGAGTTCACGCCCCCGAGGGTTGCTGGGATTGTAGTGAAACTGTGTCAGAGACCGAGGAGGAGGAGGAGGAGGAGGAGGAGGACGGGGAGGCTGGCCGGAGGAGTCTCCTTGCTTTCTGTTTGAGTCGCGCTCGCTCTGGGCTACAGAATGACTGCAGCTCATCTCCCTGCTAAGACGTCTCTTTGAACGGCAGTTTCTTTCTCTCACCACTCCACCCACCCCACTCTACCCAGCTCTACCCAGCTCTACCCAGCTCTTTAGCCTCTCCTGTGGAAACTGGGAACCAGCCTTTTTTTTGGCTGGTTATTATTATTTTTTAAAAGTTATTTTAGTGGATTCTCCTCTTCTTCGCTCTGATTGAGTTTTTGGGACTAATGCCGGTAGTGGGGGTGGCCTCCAAACTCCGGCAGCCGGGGGGGTCCTCCCGGCCCGTGCACACCGCCCTGCCTATGCCCAACCTGGGCAGGACAGTCCAGGCAGCTGACCCCGCTGCGCTCTCCTGTCAGCTGTCACTCAAGCCCGCCTGTGGTTACCGTGGTTACCAGGAGCGGAGCCCCCCGGGACGGAGCAAGGAGACGGAAGACAGTAAGGTGAGTGTGACGGGCAGAGGACGGACACCTGTGCTGTCTCTCTCGCGTCTTACAGAACAGCGATTACCTTCAGTATCCGGGAGATTCACACCTGCACCGCCTAGCACAGGCACCCTGGTTATATTAGACTGGCCTCTGCCTCATTACTGTACTGTGCTGGCTAAGGCTTGCCACAGCAATGCGCTGTGAGCTGCGACAGGTGTCCTGACAGCTCTATCGTTGTGAGTCTTGCTAAGTTTTTCACCGCTGTAGAGTGTCACTCGCTAGATGTGTTACCGATACTCTGCAGCTACAACTGCTGGCTGCTTTAGTTATAGTCGCCATGGAGATCATTGGCTTATTATGCAGTGCCCTGGAGTGTTGCGAATCCGTTTTTCATTGAAAACCAAGTCACACTAAGTGTGCGCTTACGCTAACATCCTTGTGCGCAGCGGTGCGGTATTTTGCCCAAGCTATTAAGATTCCTATCAGTGAAATGAACCGTGTCGTCTGTTTGGAAAGCAATGCATAGCAATCACTGCTACCTGAGAAGCCCCCATTTCCAAATGTACATGGCTTGAATTCAAACCCACCTCCTGTCCACCCCCAACCCCCCCGCTCTTCTGGCTTTAGCTCATGTTAGCGATATCATTTCAGACAGACCGCCTGAGTCTTCCCCTCCTCAGCCTGTTCCTACACTAATCGCTAAGCGCTAACCGTGAGAGAGAGGCTGGGAAGCACAGAGTCCATACCGCTGCTCATTAAATGCTCTACCATACACAACAGCTGATGCCAAGTTCTGGGTTTCTATAATTGTTATTTTTTTAAAAGCTCAAAGCAGTGCTTCATTATGTCTGTAGTCTAGAGGGGAGGGTAAAGGTGTGTGTGTGTGTGGGGGGGGGGGGTTCAGGGGACGGAACGAACCAGGGATTTTTCTTTCTTTTTTCAAAAATCCCGCCAAAAAAAAAAGAAACTATTTCAGTTGCGTCCCACACTTCTGCGTTCCTACGGGACCAAACAAACAGGCTTTCCTGTTTTGGGAGCGACTCCATCGGCCCTCTCCTTTTCTGCGCTGGCTTCCAGAAGAGTTCATGACCTCCCTTTTCAAACAGTAACCAGCCCTATAGCGTAAGGGGAGGGGGGGGGGGCGGTTTCTCAACTCAATGAAATGTGCGTAGGATCAAAGCCCGGGAGAGCTGGGCGGATCACCCCTGGATCCGTGTAGCGTGTTTGTGAAGCTGTCCATCACTGCTGCATGGCACATGAGGGAGGGAGAGAGGGAGGGAGGGAAAGGAAAACCTACTGTTGCCCTCTCCCCACCTCTCTCTCTCTCCTTCTCCCTGCAGACCAGATCATAGGCACACTCCATCTTCTCCTTTGAATATTTTTAAAGGTAAACTTGGGAGTTTGTAGACAAACGGCCACCTTGGGCAGCCGCAAGGGCTGCTGGGTAATGCCTCTCACAAATGCCCTGCTTGCCCGAGCCTGCAGCTTGACTGTGTGACAGGTATTTCTCCCCTGCGATGATCCAGGCCGTTCAGTCGAACCTGTCTCCCTGAGCCCGGGCTGGGCAGGGCTCCAGGCCTCTTCACCTGTGAGTGACAGCACTCTGTGGGGCTTACGGCCAATAAGCAGAGACCCAGAGTGACGACCCTGCGGAGGAACTTACTGCTCGGCTGAAGGCGAAACCAGAGCAACGATGTGCATGTGTGTGCATCTGTCTGTGGTTACTTTATACAGAGAGCCACATTTGTGTGTGTATCTGTCTGTGGTTACTTTATACAGAGAGCCACATTTGTGTGTGTATCTGTCTGCAGAGCCACGTTTTTGCATGTTTGTCCCACATGGTGTTACGAGAGAATATGTTGGTCATCATTGCATTTTCTTCTTATTGAAAAACAATGCATCAGAATCTCAAAATATTTATTGTCATTTATTGCTTAGCAAACGGCTTTATCTTTGGCGGCTTTCATACCTTGCATTAAAAAAACAACAACAACACACAATCCATTTATACAGCTGGCTATTCAGGTAATGAAAGTTAAGTACCTTGCTCAAGGGTGTAGCAGCAATGCTCCACCTGAGATTTGAACTTGCAACCTTTTGTGTTACAGAGCCAGCTCTTTATTCTTTTACACCACAGTGCTGCCTGGTAGCTCATGGTTAGAAATTTTACTTATTTAAAAAAAAAAAAATGATTTCTGATTTTTTTCAATTGTTAGTAGCCAATTGAACCCCTATTCTAAATTAAATTCCCTCCCGTGTAGCAACCGCTAGAGAATCACCGCTACACAACCCCGTCAGCCAGCAGTAGGACGGAAGGGCGCCACGTCCTCTTCAGGGCGCGACTCCTCCTAAGGCTCCTGACCGTGATTCCAACTTGCCCAGGGCCGCTATGCATGCAGCGATTCTCTCTGAACCCCTCCCCCCCACCCAGAAGCAGCCGCCAATTGCCGCTCCCACAGGGCGCCGGCCATGCTCGGATCTGGCAGGACCGGGGAGCGAACCCCGATTCTCGGAGTACAACTGCACCGACTGAAAGTCGCCGCTTGTACCGGAAACTGTACTTCTTAAGCTGAAACTAAATGTTCTGTGATATTGATCTCTAATTAATTTTGAATTTGTATGTTAGCAGTGCTTTGCTTGTGATCAGGCAGAGTATGCCCCTAACAGGCAGTGGGTAGCAGCATGGTAGGCTTTCACACTAACCTAATTTCTGCTAAGTCCAGCAGAAATGCGCGTGCAGGCACGCACACACACACACACACACACAAACACGCACACAGAGGGCCTTGTGTATAAACGGTGCATAGGTACAAAAAAAGATGGATTTGGGATTTATAAAAACAAACTTGACGTCAAAACATGCGCACATTTACACAGAGTATGACTCATGCGTACACACATTTTTGAGACTGTGGGAATTGGCGACTCTGATGGCGGGGAAACTGGCATACGCATCTATTTTGTACGGCCCAGTGTGCGCATACGCCCACACACACACACACACACCCACGCACTCACACACAGTTTTTGGAAGCCATTCAGTGCAGTCATCCTCCTTCAAACAGCCTTACGGTCACAGAGAGGTCCATCGCATGAATCAGCGGAAGCGTTTACCGTTTGGCTGGTTTGTGCTCCTTGTAAAACGGACCTCCCTGATGTGCCTCAGCAAGACGTTTACTGTGAGAAACGGCGCTGGTGCTGCAGCCTAAGAGAACCCACTGTGCTGTGTGCTCACTGAGCAGTGTGGGAGTTTGGAAGCTTGTGGCAGGTAATGTGTGTGTGTGTGTGTGTGTGTGTGTGTGTGTGAGAGAGAGAGAGAGGGGGAGAGAGAGAGAGATAGTGGGTGTGTGGATGAATGTGTGTGCGCGCATATACATGTCTTTACTCTTGCACTGTAGGTTGCTCTGGATAAGAGCTTCTGCTAAATAAATATAATGTGTGTGTGCGTGTGTCTGTGTGTGTGAAAGAGAGAGTATGTGCATGATTGTGTGAGAGAGTGTGTGTGTGTGAGAGTGAGTACGTGTGTGGGAGAGTGTGCATGTTTGTGTGAGAGAGTGTGTGTGTGAGAGAGTGTGTGTGTGTGTGTGTGTGTGTGTGTGTGTGTGTGTGTTCGCGCACCCATAGAATTAGTGTGAATGTGTCTTATGAGTGTCTGTGTATACATTCAAACGTGCATTCTGAGTGCATGTATGTGTTGTGTAATTGTGTGTGTGGAGCGGACACAGGGAGGCTATTCTCACTAAGAGAGAAAGTGCAGAGAGTAGCACTACCATTCTTCTACGGGGATCACACTTTGTCATCTTGTCAGGGGAACTGGCTCCTTTGATTGAGACGAGATCCGGACAGATGTTTCCCCCTCAAGCAGGGGCTCTTGGAGAACGTAGTGCTGGTGCACCATTAAAACAGACACCATATCAGAGGTCGTCTGTGTTTTAACAAAATGCCTTGCGTTCATCCAGACATTTCCCTTTCATAAATCCTATTAGTGGGATTCCTGGCCTGATAGGAGGTGCTCTGGCGGATTCCTCTGTGCTGCTGGGATCTGTGAGCTGGATGCCAGGAGGGATGTGAAGTAACAGCGATGGTGTGCTCATCATGCGCGGCTCGGAGCACTGCAAACGACATCATTCAGTGGGGTCTGGCATAGTGGTGCTAAGAGAGGGAGTGTGTATAGGGAGAGAGAGAGAGTGTGTATAGGGAGAGAGAGAGAGTGTGTATAGGGAGAGAGAGAGAGTGTATAGGGAGAGAGAGAGAGTGTGTATAGGGAGAGAGAGAGAGGGGGAGTGTATAGGGAGTGTGTATAGGGAGAGAGAGGGGGAGTGTATAGGGAGTGTGTATTTGGAGAAAGAGGGAGTGTGCATAGGGAGTGTGTATAGGGAGAGAGAGGGAGTGTGTATAAGGAGAGAGAGAGAGAGAGAGAGAGAGAGAGGGAGTGTGTATAGGGAGTGTGCATAGGGAGAGAGAGGGAGTGTGCATAGGGAGTGTGCATAGGGAGAGAGAGTGAGTGTACATAGGGAGTGTGCATAGGGAGAGAGAGGGGGAGTGTGCATAGAGTGAGAGAGGGGGTGTGCATAGGGAGTGTACACTTCTTCTTGCTTCCAATGCACACTTTCATTCTCTATACACACTCGCAATACATGCTCTTTTATGGACAGGCGAATGACAGAACCCCACAGAGTCCTTATCACTCAAACAGGCAAGGACCAGTCTACATTTACTACCCCACATCTAATACTCACACTCCCCATCTTCTCACATTCATCACCCCACTTCCCTGCTTTGTGCTGATGTTTTTTACATCGGACCGCTGCTGTTTTTTCGCTCGGAAGGTGAGAGAGAACCCTTGGTTGTTTACAAAAAATGTCCATGCTGGTTAAATATAGTGACTGGAGATGCAGAGTCGGGCTCCAGTTCAAACAGGAAGAAAAATATATCAGGAGTAAAAAACAGGAGAGAGCTGAAAAAAGAGAGGGTTTTTATTTTTTTTTGGAAACATCCTGTTTGTACCGAAGGAACAATTGGAGAGACGACAAAACAGCAAAGGCCCTGGCCCACATCAGTATGACCAGCGCAGTGTAAATGTAGTCTGCTAACAGCTGTGTGGAAAAGAGCTGCTTATTTAACACTCGGGCTTCCTCTTACAGGTCCTTATGCCTCAATGTTTGACTGCGTGCAGTCTTTAGAGGCCAACCCTTCCATTTTCTAGATGTGGCACTAGATGTGGCACTAGATGTGGCGCTAGATGTGGTGCTAGATGTGGCGCTAGATGTGGTGCTAGATGTGGCGCTAGATGTGGCTATATGTTAGGGGTTTAGAAAAGCTATGGCTTTTAGACTTTCCTCCTCAATATTTGTTTTAAAGGAAAAGAGTTAAAACTCTTTCTCGTAAGTAATCAAGTTTTCCGTTTAACAAAATAAACTTATTTTATAAAATGTATGCCAGTTCAGCTGTAATGTTATTAAATGAGGGCGGGGGAGTATAAAAACAAAAATGGACAAGCAACAGATTCTAGGCCCAATTTTATTGTAGAAGCAGCCTTACTCTGCCTCTCCCTCTCTCTCTGTCCTCCTGCTCCTCTTCCTCTCTCTCTGTCCTCCTGCTCCTCTTCCTCGCTCTCTGTCCTCCTGCTCCTCTTCCTCTCTCTCTGTCCTCCTGCTCCTCTTCCTCGCTCTCTGTCCTCCTGCTCCTCTTCCTCTCTCTCTGTCCTCCTGCTCCTCTTCCTCTCTCTCTGTCCTCCTGCTCCTCTTCCTCTCTGTCCTCCTGCTCCTCTTCCTCTCTCTCTGTCCTCCTGCTCCTCTTCCTCTCTCTCTGTCCTCCTGCTCCTCTTCCTCTCTCTCTGTCCTCCTGCTCCTCTTCCTCTCTGTCCTCCTGCTCCTCTCCCTCTCTCTCTCTGTCCTCCTGCTCCTCTTCCTCTCTCTCTGTCCTCCTGCTCCTCTCCCTCTCTCTCTGTCCTTCTGCTCCTCTTCCTCTCCCCCTCTCTTTTTCCTCCTGCTCCTCTTCCTCTCTCTCTGTCCTCCTGCTCCTCTTCCTCTCTGTCCTCCTGCTCCTCTTCCTCTCTCTCTGTCCTCCTGCTTCTCTTCCTCTCTCTCTGTCCTCCTGCTTCTCTTCCTCTCTCTCTGTCCTCCTGCTCCTCTTCCTCTCTCTCTGTCCTTCTGCTCCGCTTCCTCTCTGTCCTCCTGCTCCTCTCCCTCTCTCTCTGTCCTCCTGCTCCTCTCCCTCTCTCTCTGTCCTCCTGCTTCTCTCCCTCTCTCTCTGTCCTCCTGCTCCTCTTCCTCTCTGTCCTCCTGCTCCTCTCCCTCTCTGTCCTCCTGCTCCTCTCCCTCTCTCTCTGTCCTTCTGCTTCTCTTCCTCTCTCTCTGTTCTCCTGCTCCTCTCTCTGTCCTCCTGCTCCTCTCCCTCTCTCTCTGTCCTCCTGCTCCTCTTCCTCTCTCTCTGTCCTCCTGCTCCTCTCCCTCTCTGTCCTCCTGCTCCTCTCCCTCTCTCTCTGTTCTCCTGCTCCTCTCTCTGTCCTCCTGCTTCTCTTCCTCTCTCTCTGTCCTCCTGCTCCTCTCCCTCTCTCTCTGTCCTCCTGCTCCTCTTCCTCTCTCTCTGTCCTCCTGCTCCTCTCCCTCTCTGTCCTCCTGCTTCTCTTCCTCTCTCTCTGTTCTCCTGCTTCTCTTCCTCTCTCTCTGTTCTCCTGCTCCTCTTCCTCTCTCTCTGTCCTCCTGCTCCTCTCCCTCTCTCTCTGTCCTTCTGCTCCTCTTCCTCTCCCCCTCTCTTTTTCCTCCTGCTTCTCTTCCTCTCTCTCTGTTCTCCTGCTCCTCTCTCTGTCCTCCTGCTCCTCTCCCTCTCTCTCTGTCCTCCTGCTTCTCTTCCTCTCTCTCTGTCCTCCTGCTCCTCTCCCTCTCTGTCCTCCTGCTCCTCTTCCTCTCTCTCTGTTCTCCTGCTCCTCTCTCTGTCCTCCTGCTCCTCTCCCTCTCTCTCTGTCCTCCTGCTCCTCTCCCTCTCTCTCTGTCCTCCTGTTCCTCTTTCTCTTGTCTCTTCTGGTCTTCATTATCGCTTTCTTTTCTCTCTTTCCACGTTCCATCATGCCTCACCCAAACTTTCTCCTCTCTCTGTAGCTCTATTTTTTTCTGTCTCTGTCTCTCCCTCTTTCCCTCTCCTCTGTGACTCATGAGTAATGGGCTCCACATTCCCGGCGTTCCGTAGGAAGCGGAGCGGAGCGGGGAGGAGGCAGTGTGTGAGTCAGGCCCCGGTGCGTCAGGCCTAATGCTGCTCAGTCACAGCGTTTCCTGGCTCTGACTGAGCCTGGGGGGGGGGGGGCTTAGCGCTAAAGCTGTTGCTCATCGCTTTCCCGAGGTCAACGATGAGAGCTTTTATTTTTTCATGTGTGCGAGACGATTGGGGCCCAGGTAGCAGGCCATTGTACTGATTTTCCTGTCTTTTCTGTGCTCCTGTGTGTGTGAGAGGGGGGAGGGGGTCTTTCCCCTGTCCTGGCCGCTCGACCTGTGGCCCTCTAAAGGGTATTGCGCAGACGTTTGATCTGTGCAATCCCTTTGGTGCCGGCTAATGGACCGTGAAAGTGTACGTACAACAAAGAGCTGTATTGCACAGTGTGCCCATGCGTGACTGTGCCCACCTGCAATGGCCCGGGAGCCTGCGGCTCTTTGCAGAGACTTGGGATATTTACATTACATTACATTATAGTCATTTAGCAGACGCTCTTATCCAGAATGATGTGCATAGTTAAAAAATAAGACATCTGCAGAGATGAGTACAGGTGAGGCGTAAAAGCTCTCTCAGTCACTGCAGGAAAGAAACAACTTTTTGTCACAATTACTTTTCTTTTGTGCCAAAAAAAAAACGACACAGGGCACAAGAAAACAAACTTTTTTTTGTTTGTTTTTTTATGAGGAATTTCTTTCTTTGAACCGTCATGTTCAGGTGTTGGAAGTACATTCCGGTTCAGACTTTTGCAAACAACCAGTAAGAAAAGAAGCTAAGGTTAGCCCTTAGTATTAGTACAGTATGGCCTGAGGGTTAAGCCCTGGCGATTATACTCCCCTCATTCCTATCTTATTCTCATCCTCAGCCAGCCATCCCCCAAAACCTACCCTCCTGTAAACCTACCCTACCCTTCTTATGTCAAACACCTCGGACAGTTTAAGGCTAGACTTAATGACATTGCTGTTAAAGTGTGCTAACACAGTGTTTAAACATTGGCCCAGACTGTCCCAAAGGGTCCAACGTACTGTGCACTTGTTCTAGTAAACAACAGCCATTGCACAGCCACCACACTGGAGGGAAACCACCAGGGGAGGCAGGTGCTATGAATTTAGCCCGTCTCCGTGGCGGTGATGTGTGCTGCTATTCGCTTTGTTTTACCAGCTGTTTGCTCTCTGTCGTCTGGGGGAAAGGCCTCTCTACATCTCTCGCCCATCTCAGTCTGCCTCATGGGACCACTGCACTTTATTTTCTGTTAGCTTGGGGGTTTTTTTCCCTCTTTTTTATTTGTATATCAGTGAAATTTTTTATTTGAAAGTTTATTGGGCAGTTGAGTTTGGATGACTGCACGTGATAAATTGGTTGCCCTTTGCGTCCGGACAGTATTTGCCAGAACAACAAGCGATCTGTCCTTTCTGTGATTACCTGCTGCGCTTGACTCCACATTCCTGCTTCAGTCTACTTACCAAATCCTGAATGAAACAAAAAAAACAAAAAAAAAACATATTTTTAGCTGATTGATAGAGCCTGTTCTTTTGCTGCGGGTCATGTAATTTATTTAAGCCCATAAACAGTTTAAAGTCCATTAAGGTAAACCAAGAAAACTGTGCACGACATGCAATGGCATTTGAAGCTGAAAAACTCCAATAGAATCAAAAACAAATACTGTTTTGTAATCCATTTTAAAAATCTAATTTGCCTGTGTTTTGACAGCAAACAGAGCTTTCTTGTGTCTCAAAGAACCTGAAAGTGTGAGTACACGCTTGCCAGAATTTGTAAAAACGGTCAAAAGCTCTCTCACCCACCTTGGTTCATTGGGGTATTTTTTCCATCTCCACAGAGCAGAGATAATCAGACTGGGCTTTTCTTTTGTGAGGAGTCGGAACATCTGATTTATTGTAACGGCAAATACCATAAACATATTATTTCTGGAGTTGCAAGGGGAGGAATGGCTGAAGTAGTCTCTTTTCCCAACTTTATTCAGAACATGAGTCATGGCCCTTGAACTCCAGAACTACCAATGGGAAAAAAATAGGGCGGGGCATGAAGTCGGAGCGGGGCACAGGCTGCTGAACAGCACTAAAATGAAAGATGTGGGTGTGGATATGTGCGTGCGTGTGTGTGTGTGTGTGGGGGGGGGGCGGTGGGGGGGGGGGGGGTTAATGGCCCCAGTATTAGAAGCAGCTGCAGGCACCTAGTTGAGGTTTTAAACCTTAATAGAGACTCATATGGAGGACCGCCGGGAGAGAGGGGGCCAGCAGCCACAGTGCGCTCTGCCAGTTAAAGATCTTAAGCTTTCAGTAATCTAAAGTCTGACACTTTTAATTAAACTCGGAAGAGAAGAGGGTCTGAGAATGTAGAAGTACAATGTTTAATGTGGCTGAAAGCTGCTGGGTGGGAGGGGTTTTGATCTCTCAAATTGGGGGGTCCCTGGCAAAGTGAGACCCTAAAATATGGGCACAGTACTGGTCCCAGGATGCACTCTCTTACCGCTGTTCATTTCCAACTGACCATCATTATGCCTGGGAAGAGTTTGAGTTACAGCATTGGGTGGGTGAGGATCACCCGCTGGAAAGCTCCAGAAGTGTGTGTGCGTGTGCGTGTGCGTGAGTTAGTGAGTGAGTGAGCTAGCGAGCGACACAATGGTGACCGATCAGTCCATGGGGATGTTCTCCTACCAGTCTGCCTGGATTCCATAGCTGGGGTGAATATAAGCCTTTATACTCTTATACTCTTACACTTCACTGTCACAGTTACACACAGACCCAGATCTGCTTTCACATTTGTACTTCTCCACCCTTTCTTCCCTTCCGGTATTGACTTGCGTAATTTCCCATAGGTTATTTACCAGTTTCTCACATGTTGGTGTCAGTCCCCGGCTGATGAAGCAGATTTCAGAATGCAGGGAACAGCGCATTAAATGGTTCCGCACGTCTGTTTAGACCTGCGTGGTACACAGTCTATTTTATATAGGAAAGCCTCAGTAAACATATGCTACATGTATACATACATAGTGTATATACTCAGTGTAACTGAACCATTGCTGTAGACGTGTGCTCACTGCTGAATGTTTAATAAACTGCTAAGCAGAGTATTTATGAGTAGACCATCCACATATTTATATCTGCTTATTTGCATCGTTTTTAGTGTGAACAGAATGTAATGTAGGGTAGGACAAAGTACACAATCAATTAAAGTAAAGACAGTAAAACATTTTCTTTTTAACAAACCCAAATGTGCTTGACTGTAGACTGTCTTGTAAACAGGATGCTGTGCAGATGTGCTTGAGGGGAGGGGCGGGGCGGGGCAGAGAGGCGAAAGGGTTTTGGGGTTGTGCAGTTCGGCAGCCCCTTCCCACCTCGTGTCCCACGCTCGGCCGTCTCTCTGTCGCGTTGGGGCATCTGGCTCTCTCTCCCTGGGCTGTAACCGCCCCGATCCCCCGCGTTCGCTCACATACTTCCGCTGGGGGGGGGGGCGGAACTTTCTGGGCGGTCCTCAGCCGGGGCGGAAGAGGCAGCGCTGAAGGGGGAGGGGGACTGGGATTGGACTACAGTGTCCTGATAAGACTCGGGCATAGCCTGACCACGCCCCCCCCCCCCTCCCCCTGTCTACCCCCCATACCCCCACTCCAAAATCTTGAAAGAACGCTCGCGTACTTGTGTCTGAAGTCTCAGTCTGGCCCTGCCTCCTGTCCCAGAAGCCTTTGCTTCCATGGCAACACACAGACACGTAGGAAAAAGGAACCCTGGTGACCTTACATCAGCTCTGGGGTCACTTTAAGGTATACAACAACATGTTCATGCTCTGCATGCTTTTGCAGCCCCTTCAGGAGAAAATGTGCTCTTTCCACATCACGTCTGCCGGTCCCCGAACAGATGTATCATTCTGCAAAGCGCCGAGCCCAAAAATTGATGGCATTCGGTGCTTATTCAAGAATGCAGCTCACTTTCTCACTTTAAATCATTCTCTCACTTTTTCCTCCCCGAGACTCTGCTCTGTAGTAGCACTTGGCCGGGGCCTGAAGGCTGTTACATTTTAATAGCCCCGTTGTTTATTATTTTATATATAGGGTAACTTCACATAATGTAGGGAAGGTTCCTGTTTCCCTCTTGGCAAGCGGCAGGTATTTTTACTGCGTGGCGGCCGAATGTTGCCTCGCTAACTGCCTTTACAACCCGCGTTTAAAATGGCTCTTTTTGTTACACTGATGCCAGAGGTTATGTAACAGAATTGTGAATGCAGACTTAGTGCCGGCGTGAGGAGGTTGGGCCACAAGCAGGTACCCTTTTTAAAACGGCTGCCGGCGGCTCTTAGATGATATGGAAATTGCACCCCCCTCAGCAGAATGCACAGAGCTGACGGGTCACAGAGTTTCACTAAAAGCTGTAAAAGTTTCACAGCCACAGAAAGGGGCACCTTAACGTGAGAGAAGGCGAGCTGAGACTGCTGTGGGTATTTCTGCGCCTCCCACACAGCATCATCTCCCTGGTTTTTGGTCTGTTCCTCTTTGTATTGCTGCAAACGATAAAGTGAATAACAAATGCGTCTCAATAGTAGTGCGCACAGCACTAAAAATGTCTCGGTGGAACTCTGAGGACATTCCTCGTGCTGACTTGGTACTGTTCCCTGATGCAGGTGGAGAGGATCGTCTGATTGGTGTTTTTCTCATCAAAAAGCCCCCCCCCCCCCCCCTCATTGGTCTCTTTGCAAGAACAGCTGCTGAAACACAGCTGGGACAGGGAAGGTGGGAGGAGTTGGGGGAGTGAGAGAGCGAGCGAGAGCGAGAGGAAAAAGTCAAGGCCGCTCAGTTTTCCTGCATAGCAAAGGCATTTGGGTCAAGCACACAGTCTGCTGCTCGGCCTGTGGTTCACTGTTTCCGCTGAGGCCTTGGTAATGTTGGGGTCATAGGGGAACAGGCTGATGCATCATGGGTAATACCCCCCAGATCCCATTCAGTCCATATGGGAGCGGGGTACATTTAAATACGCTGGCAGCAACTGTAAGGGGCTGAGAGCTCGGCCAGGGTCCAATTGCACCATTCACAGGGGAGTGTTTGCATTGGCACAGGTACGGAATACAGGCACTAATTACTCGCATAGTGCGGCGTGGAATATTACACGCCATCCTTTAAAATTACACAGATATGCGATCGGGGGATTACTTTGCGGTCTCCTCAACAAGAGTCCCTGACAGTGGCAACCTAAACAGAAATGTTATTAAAATGAGCGCTGACAAGTGTACAATTTAAGGGACTTGGTCACAAAAATAATAAGTGGCAGTTCTCTGATGGTTACTGACGAGTAAAATGATGACTCTCGTGGCTGGTGTGTTCTGGGCTGTGCAAACGGGCTGCGATGTCCAGGCTCATTTGAAGCGTTTTTTTTAGCCTTTTAGTTTTGCTGGTGTGCATGTCTCTCGTCTCCCCTGGGATCTGTGTGAACGCTGCATCAAAAAGCTCTAATTTGATGTGTAAACACACTTTTGCGCCTCTGCCAAGCAGGCCTTGAGCCAAAATAGCTCCAGCAACCTGGTTGCATTAGCTGTATTTCTGTCCTATTTTGTTTACTTTTTGGGGGCAAAATCGATTCAAAGGTCCTACAAAAGCTAAGAGCCCTCAGCCGACTGCAGGCAGAGAGTGAGCCTGTGATTGTCTGGCCCTTTGAGTTCTGCTCTGTGGCCCGTTCCTTAGGAACAAAGTCCATGTCTGACCAGGGGGCTTTTTTTGTGACATTCCCAATTCCAGGTTCCAGATTGGATCTTGGTTAAGGCAGTTTTTAGCCTTTTACTGCCGGCTGTATGTGTGCTGTCCTTGACGATGTTTTTTATTACTGACATTCTTTGGCAGACAGGTATAGCCCTTAAGCTGCAAAGCTACAGTAAAATATGTCCTTCAGACAGTCTGATCATTTCTTTGGATTCTGGAATTATTTTTTTTATATGTATATATTTGTTGGATCTGGCATTTGATTTGATCCCCTGTATGCGGTGTGTCTGGGTAAAAATATTTGGAAGGCGAAATGTTCAGATGTCTGTGAAATAAGAGCTAATTATGATTATTATACTCATGCCAACAACAGTAAGCTGAGTGTTTTATTTTGGATGGAATAGTACTCTAACCTAATCTCAGACCACGACAGTAGGTATCTGGTATCTGAGGTTGGTGGATGTGCAGTATTGAGCGACTCTGCTTATTGCTATCAAGGCCCGGGAGACACGTTCCCCGAGCTGTGAAATAAGGAACCGATCCTGATTAAGTAGGGCAGTGAGACACTGTTCAGGAGTGGTTGCTATCACCATATGAAGCATGTATACCCATGTGGAACTAATAGTGAAATACCAGCCTTGCACGAAGACATCTCCACTGTTGACTCTTTCAAGTGGGACGAGAAACTAAGGCGCATATCAGTTTGGGAGAGCGCAGAGAAGCAAGTGATCTCCTCCACGGACTGCCTTTTTCCTCTCGTTATGCGAGTATGCTCGCAGCTGCAGTCCATGCGTCGTAAGAGCCTGCATGCCTCTCTTGCGCAAGTTCAGAGACAGAGGAAGTCGCCCTTATTGAATGAGGCAAAGGAAACCCCGCAGACTTGACCCTTCCCTGATTCAGCCAATGAAATCTTCATGGTCTTCGTTCAATAACTTGATCAGTTGAATCAAGGGGTTTTAGTGCTGCACTGGGCTTTTGGAATAAGCTTCCACCCCCCGGTTTAGAGACTTGCACTCCCGAGCCAACAAGCTCTTCAGGTGGTCTTTGGCTGTATAATTGAACATCTTTTTTAATGGTTTCCCACTGTTTGATTAGAGTACCTACACAGACAAAATCTTGGTGTGCAGTTGAGACCTGTGGTGTCTCATATAAACACCCTATAGGGTGTAAAATGTACACCAACAGTGTTAGATTTACACCAACATTTTTGCTGTGTACAGTGATGCCTTGAGGATAATTACTGAAATACAGGTTAAATATTCCCTAGGTCACAAGCTCAGGAGAAACTGATATCATACAGAGACGTATAGCATGGCAAACACTCCAGTCTTGCAGCATATTTCTGAGAAAATGAAAGCCGGAGGCATGTCTCAAGGAAAATGACTGTTATTAGAAGTACAATGGGAGTGGGAAGGTCTCGTGAATGTAATCACCACGCTGCTGGCCCTATAGGAAATTCTTCACATTGTGCTTTGATTAGGCCGTGTTTCCCTCTCCCTGCCATGCCTGGAATCCTGCTCTGTTGGGCCGAGGGGTTTATTTGCATTGATTGATTTAATTTTCCATGCTTTTAATGCATTCCAGTGGAGGCGTGCGTGACTATATTTAACAACAGCTCTTTTTTTTTATCAACAGCTTCTTTATCAAGGGCTTTGGGAGTAAATGCATCACGCATCACACATGTAGAGGTCATGCATCTCTTGTAGCAACATAATAGCCGGAGACTGGAGATGAGCTAGTCTGCGCCATATATCAGTGAGTTTAATCTCTGCCTCTCTCTCTCTCTTTCTCTCTCTCTCGCTCTCGCTCTCTCTCTCTCTCTCTCTCTCTCTCTATCTCTCTCTATCTCTTTCTCTCCCTCTCCCTCTCTCTCTCTCCCCCCCTCTCTCTCTCTCTCTCTCGGGCTTCATCTGTTTCGCCCAGTGCCAGAAGCCTCAGTTATCTAGGGCTGATTATTGTACATTCAACGTCTTAAATCACAGGCTCTCTAGTCTGTTGCTACAGCTTCTTCTTCATGGAGTCCATGATTGCAACATCACAGCATGTGTAATGTGCATCAGACACCATTTTGCTTTGACCAAAACCATCTTGTAACAGTGTGTCACACACTTGTAAAGGGTCAATTTTCAAATGAATATTTGAAATACATTAGGCCTAGATTCTGGTTTAAAAAAGTCAAACGCACTATTTCAGTTGTAGATCCCTGATGATGTTCAGAGACCGTTCACTAACCAAAACATGCAGATGTGTGAAAAATAAATACTGTTTACTGTTGGAAATAGATATTGCTCATTAAAATGTACATTAATCTGCAGGACATTTACTGGTGTCTAAATGGTAAAAGTATTTAAAATAATTATTTGAGGCAAATTTTCCATCCTGCTCTCTCAGGGAATTCTGGACCCTGTGCAAATATCTGTGGCCCCCCTTCCCAAAGCAGGCTTTTTAGTCCAGGCCTTTTGAGCCCCTACCTAACCCTAACCCTAGCATTTCCCTAACATTCAGAGAAAGGGCATGTCAAGAAGCTTGTTCCCCATTGGCTAATGTGCAGTGTGTATACAGTCATTTCAAAGGCATTTCACTGGTCTAAAACACAGGAAAGTGTGAGTGAGCATATCCCATGCAATCACAAGGAACATGATCACAGTCCTTTTGGACTAACAGTTCTTTATGAACTGCTTACAATAGTGACTTTTAAAGGAGTACTACCTGTAATTACCTATGTCTCTTGTAATGACTAACAATGACTTGGTAATAACAAGCTTGCGTTTTTTGACACAGAGCTTAAAAGCTCAGCTGAAGGCTCTCTCTCGCTCTCTTTCTCTCTCTCTCTCGCTCTCTCTCTCACTCTCTCTCTCTCTCTCTCTCTCTCTCTCTCTCTCTCTCACTCTCACTCTCACTCTCACTCTCACTTTCTCTCTCTCTCTCTCTCTCTCTCTCTCTCTCGCTCTCGCTCTCTCTCTCTCACCTAGCTTTTTCATTGGGTCATCACCTGTAATCACAGCGATCCACTGAAGATGAATTTGCTTCTTTGAAGTCTGTAATGATTTTTAGTTCTCAAAGCATTACTAACAATTTGCTTAGCAGGGACCGAACGCTAACCATGGTGTACTGGCCCAGATTTGTTGTAGGGAGCTAAAATCAAGCCAAGTGAGGGACCGATCTTTGGACCTTGTCACAAAAGTTTTGTGTCTACATTAAAGCAACGGAGTGTAAAAAGTAAACAGGCTCATATGAGCTCATTTATGAGGGCATAAAATTCAGAACTTTGGGCATGTGGTCAATTATCTGACTTCTTAACAACTTGAGTACTTAACAAGATCCAATTTTCAGCCGATTTATTATATAGACACAATGATGATTGTCTATATAAGCATCATAAGCATTTAAATGAGTTCACATTGAAGTTTTGGCGAGAATTGGAATATTGTTCTCTTCCGAGCTGTAAGACGTGTCAAATCCACTCCTGGGTTCCTCGCCAAACAAGTTTTTGACACTTCAGCCCAAGTATCCACAGCAAGTGTCCAGCTGGGGTTGAGTACCTTTGTATGTAGTTGACCACAGGGTTTAGTGGTCGATTACTTTAATTAATTCTGAAGTACTTTGTGGAAATGCATTTCAGCCTGTAACTGCTTGTTTGTGTTGTTGAAGGATGAAAAGGACTGGACTTATCATCCCATGAGCAGTTGTCTAGCCATCTCCTCTCTTATCTCATACTCTATAGGGCAGGATTGATTACCCCTCAGGCTTAGTGGAGTTGATTATTGATACACAGGAGGCTTCTTCCCTTCTATAGCAAGGTCAGTCCAGTCTGAGTTTTCTCCTCTGTCTAACTCAAATGGGACAGAGTGATTTGAATCAAAGCCAAAAGAAACAGAAGCATACGTGCCTCGGGTGATGATCCCCAGTACGGGCCGAGACCAACACTACACTTTACTGACATCATTATTGTTCCTGGGATTTGGCCGTGAGATCAGGGGATCAGAAAAGGGAGGGCGTGAGGATTTGGGAGAAAATTTAATTACAGCGTTGACTTTTCCTTTTCCTTTTTTGTGCCATTGGAAATAAACAGTGTGCTTAAAATAATGAGGACTAGATAGGCCTCCTCAGTCTACCAATACAAGTGGAATGAATGTATTCAGCTGAGATTAATATGATGCAGTCTGGCTTTTATTCTGTGGGATGGGCTGTCTTTCTTAGGATCTGGGAATCTGGCTAAATAAACTCACTTAATGTGGTAACTACAGAGACATGAGTGTGTGTCTGAAGTCAAGACATCATCTGCAAACTATTCCTACTGGGAATGAGTTTGGATGTTTGATTATTCAAATATTTAACTGTAACTAATTAAATGTAACTATGTGTGTCAGTACACTGAAGTACCTCTTTAAGAAAAGAAAAAAGAAGAAAACAAGATTATTTTATTCTTTTTTTATCAATATTTATGAAGGAGAGTTGAAGGATCCTCCGATGATTAATTGTTGGAATGCGAGTGAACACGGCTCTCTTTGCAGCGGGTGGTTAATTATGCAGACTCAAGTTTGGCATTAACCTCTACCCCCCCCCCCATCCTCACGCTGTTTCCCCTGAAGTGCCTGCCTGGCCATACCGCTGATGTTAGAGCAGTGTGGGGATGTGGGGGGTGTGGGACCCCATTTACCAGTACCTACATTTAACTACCAGTAACAAGAACACACATCTGTTCAAGAAAAAGAAAGCCCATAAAAAGAAATGAATCAAAACTCCTGCTTCATGGCCTTTTTTGTACAGCTGGGTTACGCATCCTTTTTCGACAGTTTTCCATAAATTTTACGCAGTTTTTAAACCATTGAGTCGGGTTAACCGGAGCAATACTCTGAAGTGCAGGGCACACGTACCGCCCTTTAACAGTTTTTTTAACTGTTTTTACATTGAAACTGTTTTTTAAAAGTTAAAAGGTTTTTTTTTTTTACTCCAGTCAGTAGCAACCTGTTGTCTGTGCTATCCTGGCTCACGCTCTAAGTTCTGTATTCGGTCCTCACAGTTATGGTGTAAGTAGAGTTTTTGTGTTGTATTCACACATAAACTGCAGCTCCTGCATATGAGTTTATACTGTGGAGCTGGCGGAACTCAGTGCTGTCACCGACTCACCGCCCTCACAGTTCTCAGTAGCCTTTATCTGATGTCCTTCAGAGCAGTAGATAAGGCTATGGATCCAGTCCAGATCTGGCTTCACACTGATGCGCGGTGATTCTACAGTGGTTCTACAGTCCTGTACAGACATTGGTCTGCATGTACTTGCTTCTTCTTCCTGTTTGTAATGACCACGTTGTATTGATAGACCCATCCTATCACTTCAGCTTATTCTGTAGACTCTAGAGAGAGCACACAGGTCTGTGTGTGTGTGTGTGTGTGTGTGTGTGTGTGTACGTGTGCGTGTGCGTTTCCGTGTCCGTGTGCGTGTGTGCATATGTGTATGGATGTTTAAGTACTTGTGTGTGTGAGTGTATGTGTGTGTGTGTGTGTGTGTGTGTGTGTGTGATTGTGAGTGTGGGTGTGTGTGTGTGTGTGTGTGTGGTGTCATATTGTGTGTGTGTGTGTGTGTGTGTGTGTGTGTATGTGTGTGTGTGTGTGTGTGTGTGTTGTGTGTGCGTGTGGTGTTCGTGTGTGTGTGTGTGTGTGTGTTTGTATGTGTGTGTTGTGTGTGTGTGTGAGTGTATGTGGGTGTTTGTGCAGGTGTGTGGCAGTATGTGGTGCGGTGCCTAGGGCAGTATTGGGTCTCTGAAGTGGGGCCCAATGTGGGGACGGAGGTCTGTGTGTCAGAGGAACCTCACTGCCTGTGTTACTGAAGAGCCCTGATCCTGAGCCAGATAGACTAAAAGAACACACAGCGCTGACACTTTAGTTTCCTTTAGATATGATGCGGACCCATTAGAGCGTTGGAACAAGATTAAGATAAACAGTTTAGGGTGAAATAAAAAAAGAGAAAACAACGTTTTCATTCTGTTTTTCAGTTCCACTGACTCATAGCTTGGAACCAACCTAACCACGGTTTTGGTTATATGTTTTTTTATTTGCTTAGACAGCAGGCAACCTTAGACCATCGCTTCACTGCACTTCCTCTTTTACACTTTCTCATGTTGCATAATCTTTCTTCTCAGCTGTATTTAAGCTGACCAGCGCGGACACGGAGCATTGTCCGGGAGAAAAAAATATCCCAGCATGCCTGTTTGGGATGTGAACCCATGAACCTTCAGGATAAGAGCAGCTGGAATCACAGCTGAAAGGCACATGCCTGGTAATCGAGTCCCAGCACATCGCTTTAATTGAAGAGTAGCCTATGTTTTTTGGAATGTTTATTTTATTATTATTCTAAACCAGTGTTCTAGAACTCCATTGCTTTCCAGTAGTGATTGTTACCTCATCATTAGAATGTTCAGTTAAGAACACTGTAATCACATATTTGTGACCTCACACTTTAAAGGGTTAAGAGATCAGTGGAGGTTTTATGTGCATGTTTTTTCTGCGAGTACCTGGAGCCGTGTCGTCTCTTCGTGTGTAAGGAGAGCGGGGGAATGTCAGAAGCTGTGCTAGGCTCCCAGAGGGCAGCGGGTCACGGCTTGTTGCGTCACTCTGTGTCATCTCTACGTCTCTAGAATGTGTTGTGTGCATGTTACAGTATGTCTTGGAATTATTTCATGTTATTCCATATACGTGTCTTTAATTTGTTATTGAAGTGATTCAAACAATGGACATAGAGGAGTGACAGAAAAAAATGGCATTTTATTATTATTTTATAAAAGTTATTTCTCAATTTGGCGGTTATTCTACATCTGCTATACATGCCAGGAAAGGAAATGTATTTCTCAACCGCTCCCCCCTCCCCCATCCACCCCAGCTAGCCTGGGAGTCCCCCACAGCGCTGGTCTCATTATGAAACGCACAGCTCCACAGTTTGGCCAACAGGCCGTCCCCACTCTGCCTCTGCATGGGAATCCTCTCAGAGCAGTTTCCCAGTGCTGGCCTGGCGTGAGGAGCCGTGTCCCAGCGCGCGGGAGGAGACGGCGGCGGGAATGTCGGGTGTCCCAGGCCACACTCTGATCTCTGAACAGGGAATCTCCGGAGGTCATGTGAACACACAATGCTGAGGTGGGGGGGTTGGCGGGGTTGGCGGGGTTATGAGGACAGGCTTGTGGTTGAAACCGTAGGCGATTGGCCCGTCTTCAGGAAGTCGGCAATCTGATTGTTGGGGGAGGACGGACAGCAGCGCTGCGCTAAACCCCGCTGTGGTGAGGCTGTGGCGTGACCGCGTGGCTCCCACTCATTGCAGAAAGCATCTCGAGGCCAAACACATTCCCACTGAAATGAATGATTGACCCAAAAACCCCCAGGCCCGGCCCGGCTGGATTAATGCGCAGGGCTCTCCACCAAGGCCTCGTCCCTCTTTCGCAAGCCAGTTTCGCTGCCGTTTCAGTTCCGTACAAATTCCCACATTTAATTACTGTTTTCAGTTACCATGATAAAATATCGGTGGTTTTTACTGACGTTAAAGGAAAGCATTTTGAGGTCATCAGTAGACGAAAGTAAAGGGCGCCTCATTTATACAATTTTCTGTGGATTTCATGCTAAATTTGAGCACGCAACCAGCTCATAATTTTTGAGTGCGTATGATTTATAAAATGTGCCTACCGATGAATAAAATTGCGTAAATCACACATACACATACTTCATTTTCAAGTCTCAAATATCCCGAGAAGTATGTGAATGTAAATGGACCCTGGTACTGCACCCAGTGAAAGCCCTCAAATAGCCTTAGATGATGGCTTTTTATGATTTATCTTGATAAGTTTATTTGGCAAGGACATGGCCTCTAAAAACACAATCCCGGTGTAATGCTTCTTTTGCAAGGTCTTCCAGCAGTGTTAATGCAGCCATCACCCCCTGACTGTTCATTTCTTACACGTCAGATTTTATGTAAAAATGCCTGTAAATCTGTATGTTGTTTCTTCAAGTCGATAAAGCCACGGGTTTCAAACAAGCTCCTTAATTGTGGTGCTGTGTTTTCTCAGTGGTTCTGGTTCTCCGGCGTGTGTCTGACGCAGTGTTGTACATCGGCTGGGTTATGGGCGGTAGTCTATATTTCAGTCGCCCCTTTATGACTGCACTTTATTTCTGAACATTAACAACACACATTAACTGCCAGTGGGCATTAACAGCATTTTTTGTGTTGGAATTTTGCCCGAGCGATTCCCGTTTTGCTGATGATTGCGAAACGGCCAAAGCGGTGCGTTAACATGGTCCGGTTCATACACACGGTTCATACACACCCAATGCCACACCTCTGGAGAGATGGGGAAGACCATATGCCTGCAATACAGCTGTACAGCCCCAAGAATCGTGTATATGGGTGAACCTGGTCTGTAGCTTTTGCTTGGAGGTGCACACGTTTTATTTTCTAGCCAAGGTTTATGCATCTCAACAATACCGTGGACCTTGGTGTGCACGCAGTTTATGATCAGACCCGCGCATGTGAATATGTTGTAAGCGAGGTCCCGGGTCACTTCCTGGGTCAGTAGAGGAAGGCAGGGGCAGATGGGAATCTCAGGAAGTCGGGTGCGCTGTTGCAGATATGGGCAGAGGAAGCTGCCGGGACTTCAACCTGGTCCTGAATCACAGCTGATCTGCGGACGCCCTGAGCAGGATGCTCTCTGAGGATCCCTCTTCAATTAGCCATGTCTGCTCCTCTTAAGATAATAGCCAAAGTGCAGTGACTAAATAAATCAATACAGTTATAGGGCGGCCTGGCCAGTACTCCTATTGAAGAGCTTAATTCACAGTGATTGATTACAGTTGACTTTGTGGTAGAAACAGTTTGGGGAAAGGCTTTCAAGGGGAATCCTGTTATAGGATGAGACAGCTGTAGCTTTCAAATATTCTCCATTTCATAGGAACCTGCTACAGTGGAGGCTTGAAGTGGTTTTTAATAAGCATTGCCTGCCCTGTACGGCTCAGGCTATACGTAGGTGTCTCCAGTAAGTGAATGGCAGTCCCCACTTATCTTGGTTGTGCCCGTGTTAGACATCCTGTCACAGCTTCTTAGTTGTATGACTTTTTTATGTTCGGCTAAGTATTTCATTTAAAGGGAATAAAGGCAAAATGAGAAATAAGTCAAACAAGAAAGGAGGTCAGTATCCCCTTCTGTTCCTACACATAAAGAACAGCTGCTGTACAGGCAGGGAGGGATCTGCTCAGGTATAATGTGGTCCTTCACAGCACAAAAGAGGAGCACTGTCAATATTTTACATTCATTTTTTCTATCTGGTTCCATAAGCACCCTTTCAAATTACCGGTCCAACAATGAGAAACATTGCAGCGGATTCCTGGCCTCGACTCGCCGCATTAAATCTGCCAGGAGGGAGACGGCACCTACTGGTCGTGTCGGCGGGGGCGGGGTTGAATTTCAAGGTTTCACCCTTTGTATATCACTCAGGGGGTGGACTAAATGGAGGCCCTCTGTCGGCTTAGCAAAGAGGCTGGGGATTTACAGGCCTCCGTGTGAGGGAGGAGGCAGGTTTTAGGCGTTTAGTGCAGGTGGCTGCGCGGCCTTAAATCACCTTCATGCTCATTCAGTTTAATAGGGGAGGCTGGGGGGCGGATCTGTTTGGAGGTGCGGAGTTCTGCCCCCTTCCTTCCTCCTCTCATGCTCAGAGATTGGGGGACTGATATAAAGTCATCTCTGTGCGGTGTTCGGCACGTCCGTACCCCTCAGTCTCACACCGGGGGTTATGTACTTTCATCGAGTCGATGTTGTGCTTTATGAGGCCCCCGGTCTTCAGACCCAGGTGCGCGGCCAGGTAAGAAAATAACGGGTTTTATTTTTGGGAGGGTCAGCGGCCGCTCACAGGTCTCGCTCTTTCCCAGCTCCCTGTGCTCAGTCATGTGTTTGAATGTTGAGCAGCTATCAGACAGCTTGGTCCTATTGCGTAAGATCCTGAGATTCCCAATGTGGGTTGAGGGGCAGAGGTGCCCCGTAAACACACCAGGTGGGGGGTGGGAGTGTGCGATAATGAGGCAGTGGAATTAGCCAAACAGATCTGTTGTGACAGAGGTGTTGAGATTAGGAGGGTATTTATGACCTGTTTCTTGCTTGAGGTCACATACTTGTTTTTGAGTGCTGGGCCCTGAGCCCTGTTTGCTGACCAAATGCGCATATAAAGCATTTTTGACAGCAGGTGACCAATTCTAATGACTGTGCTCCTCAGTCGACTATCACCTCTTATGCTTGTTTGGAAAGGCATATAGCTGAGCCATACTTAGCGATGAAGTCTGGATTTAGCCAGTGTAGAGTTGTATTGGGGTTTCTGTAGATGGGTCAGTGGTCGGCGGACACTCCCTGCGGTCGATGATTGGTCAGCGGCCATTCCCTGTGGTTCCCCTGACCTGAGCTATGCCCACTACGACTTCAGTTTCACCACAACTCCCATCTCATCCCACCGTTCCCCTGACCTGAGCTATGCCCACTACGACTTCAGTTTCACCACAACTCCCATCTCATCCCACCGTTCCCCTGACCTGAGCTATGCCCACTACGACTTCATTTTCACCACAACTCCCATCTCATCCCACCGTTCCCCTGACCTGAGCTATGCCCACTACGACTTCATTTTCACCACAACTCCCATCTCATCCCACCGTTCCCCTGACCTGAGCTATGCCCACTACGACTTCAGTTTCACCACAACTCCCATCTCTTCCCACCGTTCCCCTGACCTGAGCTATGCCCACTACGACTTCAGTTTCACCACAACTCCCATCTCATCCCACCGTTCCCCTGACCTGAGCTATGCCCACTACGACTTCAGTTTCACCACAACTCCCATCTCTTCCCACCGTTCCCCTGACCTGAGCTATGCCCACTACGACTTCAGTTTCACCACAACTTCTTTCTTAGAAACGACTCTGAGACTTATTGGGCAAGACTTCATTGCCAGCATCACTGTGTTACCATGCAGTCCGCGGTGCGCATCATGGCGGTATCATGGTGAAATCTCCCGGTGTGGTGCCACACCGTGTGCAACACATTGCGTCTTACCCACAAGTCTCCAGGTCGTTCAAACCGGCGCAGCTACAGTATGCAGTGTTGCGTCTGCGGAACACTGTGTCGATGCTGTAGAAATGTTTCCCAGAGTGCAACAGCAGCACAGATGGAGGGAAACGAGGTCTCGAAGCAGCGGAGCCAGCGGGGTGGCCCGTTGATCTCATTGGCGGAGGGAAATGGCTCTCGGCAGCGGAGGGGCTGCATTAGTCTCTTCCGCTCCAGCTCTAGGGAGGCACACAGTACCAGTAAAATACAGCCGTAAACAGCCCTTTCTCCCCCGGGGCCTCAGAACTGCAGCTGAAAGAGAAGTGCGGCTTCTATCAGGGTTTGGGGAGAGATGAAGGGGGGCTTACAGAAAAGGATACCGCAGGTGTTGCGTATTGTGGCGGTAAACCCCGAGCAGCGCGGATTCCCGTTTCACTTGAAGGGGCGCTGGCGTCTGTCTGCCTCTCAGAAAGGGCCGTGGAGCTTCTCGCGACCCGCCAGAGGAAGGCCTCTCTACTCTCTCGCCCAGGGCCACAGCCGGGGCCCCCTCTTTCTCCAGTGTCCCTGCCCCCCTTGTGGTGTCTAGGGCATTCCCCACGGCAGCAAAATATCATCTCCCAAACCCCCACCCCGCTCCCCATCAGTAAGAGTTACTGACATGAACCGCAAAAACCAGTGAGGGATCAATTTCAGCCCATAGATTTAAAACCCTCATTACAAACTGCTGTATCATTTACAAAGCATTCCCCAGGACTGCAACTTTCAAATGGGTGGAATGACTCATAATTTGGTACAGAGAGATTTAATAAAAGCCGCTGTCGATGGAATTAGTTCTGTGATTTATTTCTGTTGGGAGGGGGGGGACGTCGGGAGGGATTTTCATGGTCACCGTGGAACATTCTTTTTGGTTGCAATAATTAGCGGTTCTTCTTTTTAGAAATCATTATATTCTTAAAAGATGCTTTCTTTGCAAGTGCAATGAATGCCTCTGATGAATGATTCTAACCAAGTCCATTGACCGAAACGTACATGTTTGAGCGTGGTCTTTCAACATCGTATTTATTCCTCTTAAGGGGGAAGGCAACAGTCATCACACCTAGGGCAAGGCTATGCGCTGCTTCCGTGGACATTATTTTCATGGTTTTGTTCAAATGTATTAGCGAGTGCGCGTGGGTGTATATGTGTTTGTGTGTGTGTGTGTGTGTGTGTGTGTGTGTGTGTGAACTATTAATAAATGAATAAATGGCTTGTTCAATAAAAGAATATAACAGCCTTTCTCTCTGCGTGCCATGGCTTTGAACTTCTGAGCAGCCCTGTCACTCAAAATTCCACTGCCATTGTCAAAACACTGTGTCAATATACATTGGAATTTCAGACAATTACTGTGTGCAAATATTTTCAAGGTAGATCACTGAGTGGGTGTTTGCCTAGATCAGAACAGTGCTTCTTTGTGAGAGACTCTTTTCTTGCTGTAGAAAAGCCTTCTCATTGAGGGCTGCTGGTTGGAATACTGCTGGGTGTTGTTGTAAATGACTGGGGAACTGAGAGAAGCTGATACTGGACGAAAGGTAACCCCGCTGTGCTGTAACCAGCAGTCTCCGTCTGCCCTGGGCTTCTCCCATTCACCCCACCTTCCCTTTCCTGTGCATGTGAATATATTCCACAATTATGTCCCAAAATATACATCTGTCATTCCTTCCTCATCTTTCATCATCTTTAAAAAAATTTTAATAAACTTAAATACTGGAAAATCAATTTCCTTTTTTATTATTTTTTTGTTTCTGAAGGGATCACATTTCCAGTCTCTCTATCGGGTTTTATAAAGGATCCTATGGAAGCGTCTCAGCCCTGATTTGAACTCACTTTTTACGCTGGATTATGTCAGTGGCAGCACACCTGCGCCTTTCATGAGCGGCTGTCAGACATGAAGGCACGACTTCAGGGACCGAGGTCAGCGGGCGGTCTGTAGCGGTCAGCGGGCAGCTAGGGGGCGGTGGGTAGGTGGTCAGGGGGAGCGGTCGGGAAGCGGACGAAACGTTTGCACTCTGAGGTTTCTGTTAAACTGGAAGGCGGTGAATGAACGGCGCGTTAGCCTGTGAGAGGGCGGCCCAAGTGTCTGCATTTTAAAATCCACCGTGTTGCCCAGGAATAGCCCCTGTGCAAGAGTCACGTCCCCACCGCTGCCTGAGTCAATCCCATTTGAGAGACAAAGTCTAACACACCGCTCTCTGCACGTTTACCTGCTCGGATCCGCCCAACCCACTCCCAGCATCCGTCTATTTCTGTAAGAGAGGCTGCCGCTCGAATCCCCACGCCGCCCGTGCGATGACACATCATAGCTGCGCCGAGTCTTGGCTCTGGCACAGAACCCCAAAAGAGACGGTTGGGTTTACTGGCACAGAACCCCAAAAGAGACGGTTGGGTTTATTTATTAACTCCCCTCCAGTAGCTCTCCCCACAGCCACTAAAACAAAACGGGACGCATCCAGGGCAGATAAATTAGGACTCGGTTACCGTGGGAGACAGTGTTGCAGTGGTTCTTATCACCATTTTTTCCTGCCCCATCAAGTGGGGCCAGTGGATACGTAGGACACGCCGGGGACATCTTCTGTTGACCTTAATCTTATTTAGAGAATCTTACTCCCATTCACCTGAAGAGATGAAAGGATATATGAGTCTGATGCTTATGGGCTGATGGGGGTGCTGTGAGATTCAGACAGTAGCGAAAGTAGGTGTTCTGCTACTGAACGTGTTAAGGCTGATGGGGGGCTGTGAGATTCAGACAGTAGTGAAAGTAGGTGTTCTGCTACTGAACGTGTTAAGGCTGATGGGGGGCTGTGAGATTCAGACAGTAGTGAAAGTAGGTGTTCTGCTACTGAACGTGTTAAGGCTGATGGGGGGCTGTGAGGTTCAGACAGTAGTGAAAGTAGGTGTTCTGCTACTGAACGTGTTAAGGCTGACGGGGGGCTGTGAGGTTCAGACAGTAGTGAAAGTAGGTGTTCTGCTACTGAACGTGTTAAGGCTGACGGGGGTGCTGTGAGATTCAGACAGTAGTGAAAGTAGGTGTTCTGCTACTGAACGTGTTAAGGCTGATGGGGGGCTGTGAGGTTCAGACAGTAGTGAAAGTAGGTGTTCTGCTACTGAACGTGTTAAGGCTGATGGGGGCTGTGAGGTTCAGACAGTAGTGAAAGTAGGTGTTCTGCTACTGAACGTGTTAAGGCTGATGGGGGGCTGTGAGGTTCAGACAGTAGTGAAAGTAGGTGTTCTGCTACTGAACGTGTTAAGGCTGATGGGGGGCTGTGAGATTCAGACAGTAGTGAAAGTAGGTGATCTGCTACTGAACGTGTTAAGGCTGACGGGGGGCTGTGAGGTTCAGACAGTAGTGAAAGTAGGTGTTCTGCTACTGAACGTGTTAAGGCTGACGGGGGGCTGTGAGGTTCAGACAGTAGTGAAAGTAGGTGTTCTGCTACTGAACGTGCGTGTTAAGGCTGATCATCAGCATGGGGGGGGGGGGCGGTAATGCAGCTGTGGTTGAGATTAGGTCAATATTACGCGCCATCGCTACGTTCAGGTTTCAAAGAGCGCTTTGTTTGGCCCCGCTCCGCTGAGCCCTTTCAAAAACACCTCCTCCTCTCTCGTTTGACCTGCTCCTCGCGTCATTCCCACCGAGGGATGCAAACATACATCATCTGACAGGGTGGGGGTGGGGGGACCCCGGCAATGTGGCTCAGCAGAAGTCTCCCCGCGGCGAGCGACAGCCCATCTGCAATAACACTAAAGCTTTGTGGCCCTTAGGCTGCTGCTGCTGCTGCCAGTCGTCGGACGGATTCTGGAGGGGTTCAGAGATCGCTCCGTTCATCCGCTATTTATGCCGTTGTCTTCGGTGTCGTCTCAACCGCAAATGCCATACTGCTAGACTGTCTGGAATGGGAACTTACCGTTTGTACGATTGGTTGCACTAAAATATCGAGCGATATGATGGACCCTAGAGAACGTTTGCAACAGTATTGCGTTGTGAGCCAGTTGTTGGCTTGAGTTAACTTGGGTATATATATTGTTTATGTTCGCCGGTGTTTGAACTGGGTGAAAGGTATTTGAGTGCACTATGGAAGTATGCCCACATTCTGGGCAGTAGTTCACATTGTGCTTTCTGTCCGCGCTCTAACATCTCACTGCTTTGCTCAGCCATGGATCGGCCGGGCAAGAAAAGGCTAGCTGCTGGAAATGTTTAACCCCAGCTGTCCTGTGCTGCCTGCTCTCTGGGGAAAAAAACTCTATTGTCATTTAACACATGTGTCTAAATAAAGTCCAGGAGATCCACTTTGGATGCTGTTTTTTGTTCCAGCCAGGGCTCTTTTTTTTTTTAGAACATGTGTTAAAGTTGTATAATAATTTTTCCCTTGAACGTGTGCTGATTTGGCTTGTTGCCATTTGTTCTGTCAGTGAACTCTTTATAAACCTCAAATAGATTGCTTTCAGTGACCAGGTGTCCACTGATTTCACCTGCCAGTCTGTCAACTGTATCAATTCAAATATCTAAACTCTGTCCAAAGGACAATTTTGCCTTTGTGTGCCCATAAATGGTAAATAATTTTTCCATGGACAGAAACCATGTCTAATTAACAACATTTAGCTGCTTTTTGCAATTTAAGGTCTGCAGTTAAAGTTGGAAGGAAGACTAGCATTATACACAATGGGTCCCCAGGACCATGTTTGAGAAGCTGTGGTCTAAATGATACTTGTGAAGGTGTCAACCAGAGGTGAACCCCAGGGGAAAGTCTGGAAAGAGATCCCAAAAACATGCTAAATGAATGGCCCATGTAAAAATCAAATCATCCAACCAGACGCCTTCCCTGATTGCTATATTTCAGCCAGGAGACGAACGCTCTTTAAAGGAGACCAATGACAAGAACCCAGACGGGCGTCTTCACTGCCTCTGGAGTGGGAGGGTCAGTGGCGGCCACAGCTGAGGAAAAGTTGCGCGTAGCGCTGTCAATCACCCCAGCTGACCTCTGCGATTACTCCTGTTACCTTTGACCCTAGGGAAATCTCAGCCAATGGAAAGAGGCCATTAGAGGCATGCCATAAATAGTATCGTTTACATTTCAGAACGGCCTTGTAATCCATCCTTGCGCTGGTTTGTGCCCTGAGCAGGTCTTCAGTAGTTTCCCAGAAGAAATACAATAATTAGAAGAGGTAATAGACCTTTCAAGACATGGAAAATACCTGGAGCTGTTGACACTTTCTTAAAGGGGGACTTTTACAAGCAGAGTGGATAAAGCCTCAGATTCCAAACTGCCATAAAGCGACATCTAAGGAGAGCTTAGCTGTCTGCTTTTTCAACCTGAGCCAGGTTGAGGCAGAAGGGGGAGGGGAGGGGGGGGGGGGAGTTTTTTGGATCTTTATCAAGACTTTCTTCAGAAATGTTTCACCCGTTTCTATCTACAAAGACTTTGATGCAGAAAGATAGGCTCTGTCTTGGTCTTTAAAGTGTTGAAATTACAGTTGCAGTTAGCCATGCAAGCATGACCTTTAAGTGTTCCTGAATCACTGCCAAAGATCAGGCAGTGTGGCTAGCCTGTACAGCTGTTACCTCTCCTGTGAGTGACACACAGCACTTCAGATATATATTTTTTATTTACCCACAGTCGCCAGTTCTGTGCACACTAACCTGCCTCCACCACTGGGTCTCCACTCTTCCGGTGGGACTGTGGCTTTATTAAATGGTTGGAAGGAATTTCACTGTGTAGTGTGTGCTGAGAGTACCTCTGTGGCCGGCTGGAAGTTAAAGAGAGAGAGAGAGAGCGGGAGGAAGAGGGAAAGGGAGGGAGGGAGGGAGGGAGGGATGGAGGGGGAGAGAAAGAGAGAGAGGGAGGGGGAGAGAAAGAGAGAGAGAGAGAGAGAGAGAGAGAGAGAGAGAGAGGTGGGCAACCTGGGCATAACGTTACAGATGAAGGGCCCTCTGACCTCACTACATGGCCCATTGTTTGTGTGTGTGCGTGCGTGTGCGTGCGCATGTGTACATTTGTAGTGGGGTCGGAAGGGGGGCGATGTGTCGCAACACTGCGCGGCTAGCAGGAAGCTGGTGACACACAGGCCAGGAGTGAGAGCCACTTGCCTCTACAGCAGCCTGACCCCTCTGTGTATGAAGCAGCGCAGAGAGGGGCGGGGCAGGGGAGCGGAGGGCTCACTCTCACACGGTGACTCGCTTCATACTCACTCGCACCACTAAGACGCTCACAGGCCCCAGCCAGATGTTTACATGTTCAAACTGGGGGCGGGAGAACTACAAATGTCAAATGAAACATACCCCCAAACTGACCGATGACTTCTGCTCACCTCCTGTCCTCAGCGGCAGATTAGTCATGTTTTAGTGCTCCCTCTTGTTAAGCCGAAAAGCACGCGAAGAATGACTCAGCGAGTCTGCCCCGCGATAACGCCATGCTACCTGATACTTCATTAAGCACGATTTCCGCAAACGCTACAAATTGCCCTTTAACATCAAAGAGTAGCGTAGCTCTAGCTGGGATTGTATCAGGATAAAAGAGAAGGGAGGCCTGGGGAGAGTAGAGTTACGGGTAGCAGCGGGCTGAAATATGCAGAGCTATAAAGTGCATTGGGCTCGGTGCTTGTTCTCCTGGCCAGCCCAGTGGCTGAGGGATAAGTATTTAAGTATACGTTAGAGAGGCGCTGCGAGGCGCTGCTCAGCTTCTCCAGCCACCAGAGAATATAAACTGTCCTCACTCATAACTCTGGGCAGGAGCTGACAGACGGGAGTGGGGATGTGCGGTTCGTGTTGGTGCGTTCATTACTGGGGAGCGCCCCCCCGATGGGGTGTTAGTCTGGCCTGCAGGTCTCTCTGCTGGCACAGTGCGTACAGCGAGAGGAGCAAGTATTTGGGATGCTGGCCCCTGCTGCGGGGGTTGATCCTTTCCACCTTCCGCCACTTAAATGTAATTCGATTATCAACAATCCTGCTCGTCCTGCTTCGTCGTTTTCTGATATGTCTGACCTGGCTCTTTGGTCTCTTTTGGTAAATGTTTGGGTCCTAACCGTACCGTATGTGCATGACGGCGTTGACTGAAGAGTCATCTATTCCAGTCGTCTCTGTTCAATGGGATACATATGAACAAATAGAGAAATGTCTCTTTCTTTGTGATTAACAGATTTAGCTTTTGTCGTGAATGGCTATGTGTTGTTTTTTATTTGAGAAAACAACCAGAGTGATCTTAAACATTTTTTAGTGGTAGTAACATGACATGCCTCCAGCTGAGCAAGGCCCTGTATCTATAGGGCCTGTCATGTGTTTGTGCTGAGCAAGGCCCTGTATCTATAGGGCCTGTCATGTGTTTGTGCTGAGCAAGGCCCTGTATGTATAGGGCCTGTCGTGTTTGTGCTGAGCATGGCCCTGTATCTATAGGGCCTGTCATGTGTTTGTCCTGAGCAAGGCCCTGTATCTATAGGGCTTGTCATGTGTTTGTCCTGAAAGTTGTTCAGTTTAACCCCTCTTCTGAACAAATGCTTTTTCACATACAGTATATCTAAAAGTACCGTCTTCCTTCCAGAATACAATCCTGATGCTGGAGTGTCCAGTGTTAACCACTGATTATGGTAAACTAGTCATGCTGCTGTGCATTACAGAGCAATAGGGTTACCGATTGCTACGTGGTCCATGCAGGATTAGAGCCAAAATGGACATCTCACTCTGATTAGCGGTGACTGGGGAGCGATGGCGGTTTAACTGGGAACAGATGAGAATGTGAAAAGTTCTGGGATTCATAATGTAAGTCAAGTGACAGCCAGGCGAGATGGGTGCCCCGAGCATGGGGCCTGTTCTTTTTGCGTTTCCTGCAGCAGGAGAGGCCGAGCGGCTGCTGGAAAAGTGGACTCGTAACGCGAAGGGTCGCAGGGCCGAGCCCACCCCACACCGCCGGCTCTTACCCTGCGCATGCCGGGGAAACGTCAGCTATGTAGGTCACCCCAGATGAATCGGTCATCTGGTGTGTGTAAATAACAGCCACAGATGTGTGAGGATGGAGCTCTGTCTTGAGTTAGACTTCACTGCAGAGCGCTTCGGTCTGAAGGTAGGAGGTCAGAGGTCAAAAGTCAAGTGGGAGTGCACTATCTCCCTCCCTCCAACCCAAAACCATCTATCCCGCCCCTCCATGGGAGAGAGGGGCGGGGTGGATGGTTTGGGGTTGGAGTGCATTACATTGTACAGGTAACACAGCTATACAGGATAATACAGCAAATTTGTTTTCCAAAAATAATTAATAAAACTTGAGTCACTTTGAGACGTCATTATGAAGTTAGTTTTTTTGACTCAGCACCTTTTTCCAGGGCAGTAAAAAAAAAAAAAAAAAGGAAAAGTGCTTCAATTTGGTCCTCTTCTTTTCCCCTCCAGCTAGATCCTATAGCGCCCTCTTCTGGCATTAAGCTGTTGCTGCCTCAGCTGGAGCCCTAATTTGACCTGTCCCTGGGCCAGCATTGCGGCCCACTAAGAGCCATGTGGGCTGCAGCCATATCATTTCACTGTACTGTTTAACCTTTTAGGTAGGCTAAACTTAAATATGTTAGAGCTCCATTCCACTGTGTGAGCCGTGAGTCAAATACTTAAGCAAAGCAAGCAGCGGAACGTAAACAAGGAAAGTTGTAACACATTAACAAGTTAACATGCAGTTTTGATGCATATGATTTTACATATCTCAGCTGGACCACACATTCCTTTAGAACACAGCGCTCTGTTGATTGCATGTGGCAGACGGCTAAAGACATAACTGCTTCGTCATGCGTCAGCTTGGCAACTCTTCAAATCGCCAAGCCCCTAAACAAACCTCCATGAAATTATATTCAGTGTACATTGATTCAAATGGGAAGAAAAATGTGTTTCTAATCAGCCAGCCAGCTTCCCCCCCCCAAATTCAACTCAAGCACAGTGGTATGCATGAGTTGGGGGTGTGAAGGAGGGTTCGATATGGGTGAAAGAGAGTACCCTACCTCATTGCATAAATCATTTATTGAAACACAGGTGCCCCCTTAAATTGCCTTGGCTTAATTAAATATAAACAAAGTTCAAAACAGCTGTTAGTCTGCATTTTCCTGACCCAGCAGCCCAGTGGCCAAATATAAAAGGTATTAAAGACATTAGATATCAGTGAGGCCGTCTTCTCGGCGCTGTTGCTAAGTTCCTGCCGTGTGCCAGCTCTGCGGCGGATTCAGGTGTTCTCTGCTGAGTCACCTGACCCAGGGATAGCTACCGCTATGCCCCGTACCACTGTGCATGCTGGGAAGCGGATAATGAGCGGAGGCAGGTGCCGCAGAGAACCAGGGCATCCGCCGACCTTCTGTCCCACCTCACTGGATGAGCTCCTGCACCCTGCTGAGACTGACATTTGGGAGAGCGGAGACTCGTTCGCCTCTGAGATCTCACAAAGACTGCATGAGGGGTGGGGGGCAAGTGGGGTAGAGACAGGGAGAGAGAGACAGAGACACAAACAGAAACTAAAGCCTTTTTTTAGCTTAATGATTCATTGAAGTAATAAAAATATGTTGAAAGAAAAAGGAAAACTGCTATTATGACACAATATGGTTTCAATAAGTTGCCTCCATTTTAATGACTTTTTAATGTCTGTTGAGGAGCCAGAAATCATTCTCATGCTTCATTCTTAGGAGCGCAATGTTTAAATATAATCCCAGTAGGAGCCTGTGACAGGCGATGCCAGACAGGGGCAGAGGTGGAGGCAAACATGCCGAACACCAGCTGATGAATCACATTAAATGAGCCTCGACTCACCTCTTTTATGTGGATGACAGTGAGGCCAGTCTTAATCAAACACTTCCTGGAAGCCTGATTAATTATAGGCAGAAGGGAGGTCCCCGGCGAAAACACACGGTGAGTCACTTTGAAACAATCCCCCTTCCCTCTCACTTCCCGTAAGGGCAGTAGTCAGAGGTACCTTTTTGGCTGGGGCAGTGACGGGTCTCATTGAAGGGGAGGGGGCCAGGATTCTGCCAGCATTGTGATGTCATCACACTGCGATGCAATTGAGGGACGTTCCTGAAGTCACAGAAGCCGTGCGGCAAACGGGCGCTGGCCCGATTGGGATTCCCAATTTATCTGGAGGAAACAGTGGGCAGCATTTTATCACTCTTTTTATTGCTTCTTCTGTTTCCGCTCCTCCTGCCTGGAGATCCGCCAGGCCGAGATGCCAGCTTTGCCCCGAGGTCCCCTCAGCGGATGAGGAGAGGCCTCTTCTCTCTGGGGCCCTGAGGAATGTTCCTTTTGGAAACACTGTCCACTAATTACATGTTTACTGTTTACATATTGAGCCATTATAATTCCTGCGCAGGAAAACACACAGGTTTCTGAGTAAGCTCGTAATTACAGAGCGGGCAGTCCCCGAAATAACACGTGTCAGAGATGTGATGAGACGGCCCGGAGTAGAGGGCCTGCCTTTCGAGCAGATCTCATAACTTTTTTTTGGCGCCCCCGCCAGTGTGCAGTTGAGCACCGCACTCACTAGAGGGGCAGGTTGTGACAGCAGTTCTCCCGGAGCTGTGAGATAAACAGCATGAATTAAAACACCATGTACACCGGATTGCAGTACAGCTGGATTAAAACATCATGTACACTGAACTGCAGTACAGCTGAATTACAACACCATGTACACTGAACTGCAGTACAGCTGAATTAAAACACCATGTACACTGAACTGCAGTACAGCTGAATTAAAACACTATGTACACTGAACTGCAGTACAGCTGAATTAAAACACCATGTGCACTGAACTGCATACAGCTGAATTAAAACACCATGTACACCAAACTGCAGTACAGCTGAATTAAAACACCGTGTACACCGGGCTGCAGTACAGCTGAATTAAAACACCGTGTACACCGGGCTGCAGTACAGCTGAATTAAAACATCATGTACACTGAACTGCATACAGCTGAATTAAAACACCATGTACACTGAACTGCATACAGTTGAATTAAAACACCATGTACACTGAACTGCAGTACAGCTGAATTAAAACACCATGTATACTGAACTGCATACAGCTGAATTAAAACACCATGTACACCGGGCTGCAGTACAGCTGAATTTAAACACCATGTACACTGGACTGCAGTACAGCTGAATTAAAACACCATGTACACTGAACTGCAGTACAGCTGAATTAAAACACCATGTACACTGAACTGCAGTACAGCTGAATTAAAACACCATGTACACTGAACTGCAGTACAGCTGAATTAAAACACCATGTACACTGAACTGCAGTACAGCTGAATTAAAACACCATGTACACTGAACTGCAGTACAGCTGAATTAAAACACCATGTACACTGAACTGCAGTACAGCTGGATTAAAACAGTAAAGCTTTCTGTAGTCGCAGCTCGGGATTTTTATTCCGCTAAATATTAAATGTAAATAGTATGAATATTAGGCGTGGGACATTTTTTACGATTTCCTCTAGACAATGACAAGCTGATTTGTCCTTGCAATTACTTGAATCCTCTTTTTGTGTGTGTGTGCGTGCATGTGCGCCTAAAGCCTGTTATACAGCACAAGACCCACTTAAAGACATTGTCGTTTATTTATTTATTTATTGATTTATATTGGCTGTGCCTTGTAATTTTCAGGTTTTCTGATTAAATTATTTTCTAAGCGATTAAGAATCTGCTGGCGAGTACTCGTTAACTGAAGTAAGCGGTCCTACCCCGAGTAAATATATATATATATATATATATATATATATATATATATATATAACTAATAATACTCCTGAACACTCTGCCAAAACCTGCCAGTCATTGCCACATGTCACTTAAATCTCAACTGTGTGGTCAGGGGAAGTCTTGGCATCAAGGCCAAATTGCCATAAAATCAAAGTGAACAAAATGGTCAAATCAGATGCAGATTTATGCATATCTGAAAAGAACAGAAAGCGTTTTCATTTTATTTTATCTTTTATTATATCCTTTTGGAAATAATTTGCTTGGCTGTATTCGTTGGCCCCTGCACTCAGGTTTGTATTTGGAACCCCAGCCTCGCGTGCGTTGTGGCAGTAGGCCTTCATTGTAAACAACGTGTGTGGTCTTCACTTTCTTTCTCCTCGTTGTTTGTTCTAACAGGATGGGTGATACTGCAGACAGGCTTTACCCAGTACAATGCTGTTCAAACGACTTATTTCTAGTATTGTTCTTTTAATAAAATTATATTGTGTGTGGGAGAGTGCGTTCCTTTGCGTGTGATGCGGTTCCTTCTGGTGTGTGTTGGTGTGCGAGCGTGTGTGTGTGTGTGTGCGTATGAGTATGGTGTTGGTGTGCGAGCGTGTGTGTGTTAATGTTTTTGTCTTGCTAAATGTCCACTATCAGCTTTTGTTACAGCAGTAAACACAAGGAAATTTGGGTACCTGGCATTGAGACTCAGGGTATATCTCTCTCTGAAATGCCTCAGATTAGTGCTGCAGAGAATTAGTGCTGCCAGTCTCCCCAGCTGCCAGAAGCCTGCTCAGGTTTCCTCAGTTAGCCGACGCCTCCCACTGGTGGCTGGGAGGTACTGCGTGTGAATCCGGCACCTGGACAGTCATAGACATTGCAGTATGGTGTAGCTGTGAGGCATCCCATCTGCACTTTGCACAAACACAGCCTGCTTCTGCTGAGGGACAGAAACACAGCCTGCTTCAGCTGAGGGACAGAAACACAGCCCGCTTCAGCTGAGAGGCACAAACACAGCCTGCTTCAGCTGAGGGACAGAAACACAGCCTGCTGCAGCTGAGGGACAGAAACACAGCCCGCTTCAGCTGAGGGACAGAAACACAGCCTGCTTCAGCTGAGGGACAGAAACACAGCCTGCTTCAGCTGAGAGACAGAAACACAGCCCGCTTCAGCTGAGGGACAGAAACACAGCCTGCTTCAGCTGAGGGACAGAAACACAGCCTGCTTCAGCTGAGAGACAGAAACACAGCCCGCTTCAGCTGAGGGACAGAAACACATCCTGCTTCAGCTGAGGGACAGAAACACAGCCTGCTTCAGCTGAGGGACAGAAACACAGCCCGCTTCAACTGAGAGGCACAAACACAGCCTGCTTCAGCTGAGAGACAGAAACACAGCCCGCTTCAGCTGAGGGACAGAAACACAGCCCGCTTCAACTGAGAGGCACAAACACAGCCTGCTTCAGCTGAGGGACAGAAACACAGCCTGCTTCAGCTGAGGGACAGAAACACAGCCTGCTTCAGCTGAGGGACAGAAACACAGCCCGCTTCAGCTGAGGGACAGAAACACAGCCTGCTTCAGCTGAGGGACAGAAACACAGCCTGCTTCAGCTGAGAGGCACAAACACAGCCCGCTTCAGCTGAGGGACAGAAACACAGCCCGCTTCAGCTGAGAGACAGAAACACAGCCCGCTTCAGCTGAGACAGAAACACAGCCTGCTTCAGCCGAGAGACAGAAACACAGCCTGCTTCAGCTGAGGGACAGAAACACAGCCTGCTTCAGCTGAGAGGCACAAACACAGCCCGCTTCAGCTGAGAGACAGAAACACAGCCCGCTTCAGCTGAGAGACAGAAACACAGCCCGCTTCAGCTGAGAGACAGAAACACAGCCTGCTTCAGCCGAGAGACAGAAACACAGCCTGCTTCAGCTGAGGGACAGAAACAGTGTGTGTGAGAGAGAGAGAGAAAGAGAGGGGCACGGATGTGTGTGTGTGTGTGTCAGGGGCAGTGACAGGGATGTGTGTGTGTGTGTGTGTGTGTGTGTCAGGGGCAGTGACAGGGATGTGTGTGTGTTTGTGTGTGTGTGGGTGAGATGGACCGCTTTCAGATCAATTCAGAAAGACCGATGAGGCACCTTTTTTCTTTATTTTCTTTCTTTCTTTCTTTTCACTGCTGTAGCTCCTCTGCAGATGCCTCCTCACACGGTGCCAGGAGCTCGTGAAAAAAACAGCGTCTATGAGTCATGGCTCTTAGAGAGAAAACAAAACAAGGAGATGACAAGCTTAGACAGTGAGACTGTGTTTTTCAGAGGGCGAAATTCACAGGCGAAGGTCTTAAAGAAACCACATTAACTTGGGTGTGTGTGTGTGTGTGCGTGCGTGTGTGTGTTGTGCGCATGTCCATATTTTCTGTTCTGTGGTATTTGGCTCTTGTCTGGTTCTGTGTGCAAGTTTGTGTGGTATGGTATGAATATGGTATGATATAAATTATGTAGTGTATGGTATAAATTATGGCATGGTATAAATATGTAGCATGGTATTAATCATGGTATGGTATGGTCTGTTTCCAGTACTTTTGTCCTTGTGATTTTTAACCATTGCTTATTGAGTGTATTTGTTTGTGGCCTAGCCCACAGACCTACTTTGTGTAACCTTGGGACTATGTCCTTCCCTTATTTCACACAACTGTCCATCTGGTAGGAGTTCAAATGCTTGGCCTCTCCACTCTGGAAATATATAATATGATTCATCCTGTCAGATTTTCAGCTTTGTCTTTAAAGTCACAAAATTGTGCAAATATTTTTGAACATCATTCAGAGAAAAGTTAAACACACAGCTGCTAAATTTCCCAGTAGACATTTCTTGGCTGTCATTATGAGGTATTTTGAATAATTTAATTAAAAGTGCAGTCCGTATTTGTGCTCTGTGTGCAATGTGTAAGTGTGGTCTGTGTTTGTGTTATGTATGCAGTGTGTAAGTGTGCTCTGTGTGCAGTGTGTAACTGTGGTCTGTGTGCAGTGTTGTGTATGCAGTGTGTAAGTGTGGTCTGTGTTTGTGTTATGTATGCAGTGTGTAAGTGTGGTCTGTGTTTGTGTTATGTATGCAGTGTGTAAGTGTGCTCTGTGTGCAGTGTGTAACTGTGGTCTGTGTGCAGTGTTGTGTATGCAGTGTGTAAGTGTGGTTTGTGTTTGTATGCAGTGTGTAAGTGTGCTCTGTGTGCAGTGTGTAAGTGTGGTCTGTGTGCTGTGTTCTGTGCACAGTGTGTAACTGTGGTCTGTGTGCAGTGTTTTGTGCGCAGTGTGTAAGTGTGGTTTGTGTTTGTGTGCAGTGTGTAAGTGTGTTCTGTATGCAGTGTGTAAGTGTGGTCTGTGTTTGTGTTATGTATGCAGTGTGTAAGTGTGCTCTGTGTGCAGTGTGTAACTGTGGTCTGTGTGCAGTGATGTGTATGCAGTGTGTAAGTGTGGTCTGTGTGCAGTGTGTAAGTGTGGTCTGTGTGCAGTGTTGTGTATGCAGTGTGTAAGTGTGCTCTGTGTGCAGTGTGTAACTGTGGTCTGTGTGCAGTGTTGTGTATGCAGTGTGTAAGTGTGCTCTGTGTGCAGTGTGTAACTGTGGTCTGTGTGCAGTGTTGTGTATGCAGTGTGTAAGTGTGGTCTGTGTGCAGTGTGTAACTGTGGTCTGTGTGCAGTGTTGTGTATGCAGTGTGTAAGTGTGCTCTGTGTGCAGTGTGTAACTGTGGTCTGTGTGCAGTGTTGTGTATGCAGTGTGTAAGTGTTTTGTAAGCAGATCCTGTTCTGGCCCTCGTTTGACTGCTGCTTGTTACAGAGAGAGCCAAGGGAGGGAACCACAACACATACAACTTTGAAACACTGGTGTATTTGAAGGGGTGCACATGTATTTTTTGGGGGGAGAAAGAAATGCACTTAATTGGTAATGTGGTGTTTGAGGTAGAGATGGATAATGGGGCTGGTGGTGTGTGTGTGTGTGTGTGTGGGGGGGGGGGTGTTCTCTAATAAGGAAAAGGTGTTTACTTTGAATGGGTTGGAGGGTGAGAAACAGTTGCATTCAGATGTGTAAACACTGCTGTGCATTTGGATAAGACCTCTTCCAATGTCCTTGTTAAGCGTTTCCTTACCACCATCTTCCTCCTTGGTGAGCCCGTTCTGCTGAAATGGTATTCATCTTCCTCCTTGGTGAGCCCGTTCTGCTGAAATGGTATTAATCTGCCTCCTTGGTGAGCCCGTTCTGCTGAAATGGTATTCATCTTCCTCCTTGGTGAGCCCGTTCTGCTGAAATGGTATTCATCTTCCTCCTTGGTGAGCCCGTTCTGCTGAAATGGTATTAATCTGCCTCCTTGGTGAGCCCGTTCTGCTGAAATGGTATTCATCTTTCTCCTTGGTGAGCCCGTTCTGCTGAAATGGTATTAATCTGCCTCCTTGGTGAGCCCGTTCTGCTGAAATGGTATTAATCTGCCTCCTTGGTGAGCCCGTTCTGCTGAAATGGTATTAATCTGCCTCCTTGGTGAGCCCGTTCTGCTGAAATGGTATTAATCTGCCTCCTTGGTGAGCCCGTTCTGCTGAAATGGTATTAATCTTCCTCCTTGGTGAGCCCGTTCTGCTGAAATGGTATTAATCTGCCTCCTTGGTGAGCCCGTTCTGCTGAAATGGTATTAATCTGCCTCCTTGGTGAGCCCGTTCTGCTGAAATGGTATTCATCTTCCTCCTTGGTGAGCTTGTTCTGCTGAAATGGTATTCTCTGTACTGTGAGTGAGTTTAGGGCAAGGCTGTATTGGTAGAGCAAAAAAGAGATTTTAAAGAAAACACCACTCTCTCAAATTTTCTGTATTTCATGAGCAGACTACACACTCAGTTGAATAAAATCAAGCATTATTGTATGAACAGCAGAGTTCAGTGGCATGACTATGTTAAAAACACCTTTATGGTTGCTTCTTCAGGTTGGTTGCCTGGTGATATAGATTAATATACAGGTAGAAACAGGTGCATTGCAAAGTGATCAAGCTTTTTAAAATAAAAATAAATAAAAAAAGGCACAACAAACTTCATTTAAACTGATGTGGGAAGACGCTCACATTACCCAAAATTGTTTGCACAAGGATTACAGAAGGTTTGGATGTTGCTCTGTACAGATAGGACCTTCATTTTGAACTTTACAAGCTTAGATACTGTACATTTTGTTAGGTTTCATGTGTTTCAAGGCATCAACATGAATGCAGTTATGGATCTACATTCTCTCTTATCATATCTCAGATCTTTGAAAATCTTTGCCATCTTCTTTCTCCCTTCATATTCAGTTCAGTTCTTAACGGTTGTAAGAGTTGCCACCAGAACTTCTCTGTAAACAATCTGAGGCAGTTCCCATGGCAGCAGCGCAGCCTTTGGATGCAGTATTTTTTTTTGTGTGGGGAGATGTATTGCGGGCTGGCTGTTTGGTTAGCTCCGCTGCCTTGCGAGTGCCACTTTTCACGAGTGCCTCGCGAGTAGCCTGTGTGTGTTTGCTTTCATTCGGAGTCAAAGAAGGGGTTGACCCTGCTATTAAAACAAATGGGACTCGTGCCCCGAACAGGAAGGCTGTATTCTGCCGGCACCAAGGAAGCTGAGGCTTCCTCTTCAGTGTAATTTAATCCAGGATACGCTCCCTCTGTCTCTCTATGTCTCAATGCATCTGTGTATTTCTCTCTATCTCTCTCTCTCTCTCTCTCTCTGTATCTCTGAGCTGTTTGTCTCTCTATGTCTCTGTGTTTCTCTCTCTGTCTGTCTGTCTCTCTCTATCTCGCTTTCTCCCTCTCTCCCTCCCTCTCTCTCTCACTCTCTCATTCTATCTCTCCCTCCCTCTCTCTCATTCTCTCTCTCATGTATTGCGGCTTCTGTTCCTCACTCCTTTTTCTCCCCCCTCTCTCTGCAGATCTACACTGATTGGGCCAATCACTATCTGGCCAAGTCTGGGTGCCCACGCCTCATTAAGGACCTGACCCAGGACATCACAGATGGAGTTCTGCTGGCAGAAATCATCCAGATCATAGGTGAGAGAATACTGTGCCTGCGCACATGCAAACACGCACACGCGCACACACACGCACGCGCACATACACACACACACGCACACACACACACACGCACACACACATACACACGCACATGCACACACATACACACACACACACACACGCACGCACACACGCACACACACACGCACACACACGCACACACACACACACACACTGATGATGTCTGAGGCTGCTGTTAGACACAGTGAAGCCCTGACATTCAGACACAGCTCTCCGGCATTCGCAGTTCTGCTGCTCCTCTCCAGAGAAATCTGTGAGCTCGGCACATAGAGCCTCTGATTGTAAAGTATTTATGCTCTATTAAAGCATATGTGTCCCATGTGTGTGCTTTCCAGCAAGCCCACAGTGGCCTGTGTCTCCTTCTCTCCTTCTCCTCCTCCTCTCCTCCCTCTCGTTCCCTCCTTCTACCCCGGCCCTTAGACAGCCCTGGGCTGGGTGTCAGGGCTGATTTGGCAGAGGCTGGTGAATTAGCAGAGGCTGTTGGCCGGTTGCTTTAGCTGGATTTTTACTTCCCCGCCACGGCGCTCGCACTGTGGCTCAGCGCTCGTTCCCTGTTCACATCCCTCCCTCTTCTCTCTCTCTCTCTCTCCTCCTCCAGCCGATGAGAAGGTGGAGGACATCAATGGCTGCCCCAGGAGTCAGTCTCAGATGGTAAGTCAGCAGTTTTTCATGGTCAAAATGGTTTATTCTCAGATGGCGTGAAGATTAGTCTGGTTCAGTGATTTGCGTTGAAGTGTGCTGTACGACTGCGTTCTTGTGTTATTAAGTGATGCTTTCAGAATGCATTCTGCCTGTGAATGTGAATATTGAAGCACCTTGCTGTGGATAAAAGTTAGTTTAACCCCTTGCGATGCAGATGCTGTATTTCTGTGTGTTGGAAATGCTGGGATAGATCAGAGCCGGGGCAGATCCAGGCCTGTGCAGGCTGGGAAGCCCGCTGTGCCCTGATGGGTTATACTGAGGCTGCATTAGTGCTTGTGTGGCTGTGCTGTGGGATGTGCTGGCCTGCACACCTCATACACGCTCAGCAGAGGGCAGCATTGATGTGGTGCAGGGCTCAGGTAAAGGTGTGTCAGTGAAAGGAAGTGTGGTGTTTCTCTGTTTGCACCTTCAGTTTTATAGTTGCTTTAAGAAGAGTTTGCATGTGTGTGTGTGTGTGTATGTGTGTGTGTGTGTGTGTTAGAGAGAGATAAATTCATATGAAATATATGAGGCATATGAGATAATAATAAGGCAAATAGATAAGGTAAATAAAAATAAATGGTAAATAATGGTAAATATGATTTCAAGTGAACTTACTGATTGGAACAGACACATGCTGTTGTAGCTGATGAGCTATATAGCTGGTGGAGAATTACCCCTATATAAAGTAAACGTTTCTGTGGCGGTCTGAATTAACACTTGTGTGACTGTGCACTAGATAAGTACATTAATACATAAACTTCCATTGACTTGATTTCTCTCTGGGGAGTTCCTTAACTTCCTGAGCAATCCCTGCTAAACACTGAGCCACAGGCGCTCATAGCTGGCCCACAGTGCTGCCACAGCGCGGTTATGTAGCGGGGCAGGTTACTCCAGTCGACTCGTTTTGCAGCGACTTGGATGACTTGCATGTGCGGGATGGCTGTGATTCCGGGTCGCGTTCCGATCGTTCGCATTCCGAGCACGCCTTCCGCAAAAAGAGCCCGCAGCTGGTACGCCTGGAGTCTTGCTGGGACCCTTAATTGTTGAAAACCGTGTGTATGAAGGTGCTGCAGAGAGCTCTCCAGACCTCAGATGCATATTGATCAAGGTGTAAAAAAAAAAGCATCCAGGAGGAAATCAAAGGAAGAGATGCGATTCATTTCATGACTTCATATTATACCAATTTATTTATTCATCATGATACTGTGATTCTTGGTGGCTCTCGTTCCGTATCACATCAATCATATTGTGACCTCATCCCGTTTTGATTCTAAAAATATCTTTAACTAGATGTATCTGGCACCCTGCGTTCAAGTGTATGCGATGCCTTAGCCGATTGCAGGCACAGCACACAAAGACTTCAGCCGACGTAAACAAGGCTTTTAGCTATAACATATGCGCAAATAGAAATAAACGTAATTAGAGTTTGTGCCTTTGGAGCTGACTGAGGTCAAGGGACAGAAAAAGACTTGTTTTTCCACAACTAGTAAAATGATTTGGCCAATCCATTTCTAGGCTATAAAACAACTTAGAAATCATCCTGTGTTTGTGAGTCATGAGGATATGGATGTGTTATGATATTGTTTGTGGGGGGTGGGTGGGCATTTGTAGACTTTTAATAGTTCTCCTGAATGATTTGTCATTCAGGTCCACAAACCACAGTGTAACCATTTCTCTCATGCTCAAATATTTATGGAAATTTAATTGAAAATGGGAAATTGATTTGATATAAAATGACCCTGTTCAGGATGTTATTTATCTGGTGTGTGGTAAAGAGCCCTCAACGATTCTCGCGGATGGGCAGCCCCTTGTTTTTCATTTGATACATTTCAGCGGCATTGATTTCTAGACTTGGAACACCAGAGCGTTTTATAATCGCCTTTCAGGAGGCCCTCTGAAGTGGGTGAAAAACATCTGAGAAACACGGTACAGTCACAACCGCAAAACCCAGCGTTCAGCAGAAAACAAAGCCCCAACTGCAGAGCTGTTTAATTAAGGGCTTGATTAAGAAACCACAGAGAACTTAAAAAGAACACGTACCGATTGCGTAACGGAGGTTTATTGTTTTATGGCTGCTTTGCCATCTTTACTTCTAAAAGTTAGGGTGAATGTGTTGGGTTAAGACACTCAAGGTGGGGTTCTAGCAAGGCAGGGCCTGGCTTAGGAGAGCTGGTCTGTGGTGATAATCGTAATTATAAACTTTATTGAACAGCTGCTTTTCACACATGGCACTCAAAGAGTTCATTAACAAAAAATAAAGATTACAAATAAACACAGACATCATAAAATAATTTGCCGGAATAAAATGATCATTTCTTTCCATCCACGTGATTCCCAAACACCTTTCCCCCTCTCATTCCACAGCATTCCCATTCCCGATGGAAATGTCTCTCCATGCCCTTGGGCACAACGGACTCGATTTTCATCCAGAGTTTCCGCCACAGGCTTGTTGCCAGTTTCCCTCACTTAACCTACAATATAATGTGGCAGCGTTAATGTTGTTTGACCACAAAGACCGCAGAGCTAAACCTTGTTCTCTCTGGTCCATTCACGTGTGATACCTTGAAGCACAAGGGTTGGGGTGGGTGGATATAAAGGGGAAGGTGTTTTTGGTTCATGTGAGGTCAAAGGGAACATGGTTTGAATTTGCAGCGGTTTGCTTTTCCAGACTGGACCATTTTGTGAGCCCATCGACAGCTGTTTTTAAACAACTGGCCTGTAAGGCTTTCATTAAAACCTCTCTTTCTCCTTTACTGAATTGAAATTTGTTTGTTTGTTTTTAATGGTGGCTTTTTTGAAGCGTTAATTGTACTCATGGACCCAACTGTGTAGTAGCAGGATGAGCCAGACAGCAGCCATATGCTTTATTGTCTGAACAAATTGCTGGATGAAATGCTGTCAAATGTGAGAACAGAGCCCTTCTCATTACATTCACACAATAAAGAGATGAACAATAATTGTATGGAGCACACCCAGAGATAGCCTAATTAATCCTGACTCTCTTAAGCCCAGTCTGTCTGCGCTGGGATGAACCCAGTGTGTACTGCACACCTGTGTGTGGAAGCTGTGATGTAATAGTTACCGGGCCCAGCCTGGGCTCATGGGGAACACATTCATGTTGCTTTCATATAACCTGTCGTGGTCATTTGGGATGCAAACAAAACCTCAACAAAACTTTGTTTGTTTACAAAACACAGGCTGATTAGGATTCCTGTATCCTTAAGGTAGTGTTGCATGACTTAACTTGTATAAACTCATGGTTCTCAGGACCTTAAACACGATTGAAGTTCTTGAAGTTTTTTCACATGCTTCACATTCTTCTTCATGGGGGTCTCCCTGCTCCTGTTTTCAGCATCTTCTTTAAACGTTTCTGCCGATACCCATCCAATGGGAACCGTGCGTGTGTTCATCACTTAGATTTATTTGTTGGCAAAGTCGCTCTTTAAATACGGGGAGAATAATGGGCTTTCTGAAACTGCAGCAGAGTCAGTAGAGCTAGCTGGAAATCAATAAGCGGCTTCAGAGGAACAGCAGAACAGTGTACCAGCATGTGAAAGGATAAAATGAGAGAGAGAGAGAGAGAGAGAGAGATAGAGTCTCACAGAAAATAATATCAGAGGTATGGGTCTCATGGTGGGAAGTTGTTTATTTTGAGAGATTGTCCCCACAGTGTCATTATATGAGTCACAGCTGTGTGTGTGGTGTGAGAGAGGGTAGAGGTGCATGCTGTGTGTGTGGTGTGAGAGAGGGTAGAGGTGCATGCTGTGTGTGTGGTGTGAGAGAGGGTAGAGGCGGTGTAAGTTGTGGTAACCATTGAGCTGGAGAGAATGAGGAAACACTGCAGCAGTGAGGCATCTTCTGTCTATTTCCAGCAGAGGTTTATTAATAAGGTACTTTTGGGAGCCTCTTTGGAACTTTTTTATACTGCCAGGGTTTTTTTTTGGGTGAGAGCCCTCCCTTCTCAACAACCCAAGCAGAATGCAGTCTGCTATTTATTACCTTCTGCCCATAAGCTGCCCATCTTTAAGATTTCTGTGGTGTGCACTTTTTGCAAAAAGAAATTAAAACAAACAGAAAACAGCCAGCCTTGTGTTTTTGGGCTTGCAATAGTGACACCCTGTGCCTGGCAGGCTCAACCACGAGCCATGTTTTCTGGAATTCTGGGAGTCTTCCTCAGCGGTCACCTACCTGCAGAGCCCTCTGATTGGGCAGCTGATTAGCACACGCCCCTCTAAGACCATGCAGTCATACTCTTGTCTGCATGGAGTGTCTGGCTCAGCTGCAGGAGAACAGCGATGGAAGCCCCTGGTCATGGTGTAAACCAGTTGATGCAAGGCATCAGTATGAATGGCTTGGTTGCTAATTAAGTGTAAGCGGCCGCGAGGCTTCATGGAATTAACCCACATGCTCATCTGCTGTGTGTCTCCCAGACAACACCCCCCCTCCACTCCAGAATGTTTTGGTCTGGGAAGCATCCCATGATGGGGTTCTGGGTTCCAACCCTCAATGCAGTAAAGCATTGCATTAAGTACAGCTTACGCCTTGATGCCACGGCTGCAGCTGAGTGGAGAGGCTGCTGCAACGTTAGCGCAACGTTTGGGGACGTGTGGGAACTGCGTGGTGGGAAGCACAGGAAGTTGTACACATGGGCACACTGGTCCACTTTCTCGGGAGAAACACATTGACAGTATGCAACTGAGGAAGCGAAATTTCTGTTCATGAATCAAACTAAATGGCTTCTACACATGTTTCAGGGTTTCCTTTAGGGGGCTGTAGTACACATGGTATTTATTATTTTTTTAAATGGTTTGAGAATTAAGTGACATATCATTTGTAAATTTTTTACCAGAAAATTTCTGTTGGTGTTCAGTTTTGAGGTTTGAGTGTTTGATACTCTTGGAAGCGATGTAGCAACAGACAAATGAGAACTAAATCCAGCTAATTGTGTTCTTTCATGCAGCTTGGTTATTATATATTATTTATTAAGATTATGACTGAAAGTACAATGAACTTCAGCAAGTAAAATCATGTTATTCATATAAATTTAACCAGCTGTAATGGTTATAATTGACTACTATTTCTGATCAGATATTCTTCTTTCTGAATTACATTCAATGACATGTGCAAAGCTGGAAAACACTCCTACTCTAATGATGGCAGAGGCAACTTGTGGCCTGCTGAATTTCTCCCAATACTTGTTAAAAATCCCACAAGATAAAAAGAAAAACCCAGCGAATTAAACGACGGTTTATATGACGCAACGCAGGGACATTAACACTTGCCCTTAGAAATATTCCACTCCAGTGGCTGTTGTTGAAGTTGTCTCAAAAACTCAGACAGAAAATAAATAATGCAATATAGCCCTACACTGCAATGCATGTTTGTGCAAACGGCAGCATTGTGCAGTTTGTTTAAAAGTTAGACAGGAGACCAGCGAGAGGAAGAGTTAATTGCATCTTTGAGTTATTGGGCATTTGGGGGCTTTCCTGCCGTATGCTTGTGTTTGGAACTCTTATGATTTATGAGCGCATGGGGAACAGTTTGATCACTTCATGGGGAGCCTGCTCTGAGTCGCATGCACCTCATCAACAAAAGTGCCTCTTTAAGAAGAAGTCCAAAAAAATGTCATTGACTTTTCAGGTTTAAGGATTTTAATTTAAAGTAGAATGTCACTGCTTTTGTAAAATTATGTTGTAGAGATATAGGAGAACTGTATAAACTGGGTTAGGGTTAGGGTTAGGGAGAGTGTTCATTATTATTGGGGAGTATTTGTTATTGATTAGTGGGGAGTATTGATTATTGGGGAGTATTGGAGCGTGTTGGTTAACCCTAACCCTAACTCCAATTTGTACACACACACACACACACACATACACACACACACACACACACACACACACACACACACACCACTGACAGTGTATACGTGCTCACACTCAAACACACACACACACACACACACACACACCACTGACAGTGTATACATGCTCACACTCAAACACACACACACACAAACATACACACACGCACACACACACACACACACACACACACACACCACTGACAGTGTATACGTGCTCACACTCAAACACATACAAGGAGGCGCTTCCCTCGCCTCTGTCACTCATTTTATATTTAATTACTGATTTGTGCATTTTCCAAGCATCAACATTGGGAACAGATGCTGGGCAGTTCGATTCAGGGATATTATGTCTGTAAATATTTGAGAATAGTAATTAAAAATGCTCTGGAAGTGGAGCAGACACGGATGAGGTTTGTTTGGTTATCTCATGTGTGTTTATTCTACAGTAATGTATTTATATCACTCGCAGATCATTATTCCTTATCATTTTCTATACTGTCCAGCAGGGCTCGTTCAATTTTTAATTTTTATTGAAAAAAAATGTCTTTTATGAAAAAAAATTCCAAAATATTCCCTCCAGCCAAACAGGAGCTAGGGTATCCCTTTACAGGATGGGGCGAGACGGTCAGTGGGTGTGCATGGAGGACCTTGAGGATTGAAGGCGATGGTCACAGTTGGTGGCGGGATAGGTTGGCTGCACATGTGCGCGCGCTTGCGGACAGAACCACATGTTCAGAAGAGCACGTATTCATGTTGGTTTTTCACACACTCTGCTCTAGGGCCAGATGTGGGGAATATGGGGGACCATTCTGTTAGGATAAGCAGTGTAAACAGTCGTTTATTCTGCCCTAAGGACAGCAGCCCTGATTCATTCAATCCAGACACACATCTGTACATCAAGCAGCAAATCATGCTATTTCTCAGACAGGACTCTACAGTCAGTGGTCACATAATATGTCAGTGGTGTGGCATGCAAGTGGAAACAAAAGTGTGGCGTGATTGGATACTACTTCTGACACATCATGATAGGTGGGCCTCCAACCTGAGCCAGCAATCAAAGCCAACTCAGTCCATTGTCCTGTAACATAATGCCAGCTAAAGATCATTTGAACCAGTCGAAACTTCAGGAAACCAAAATCTCACCAGCGTTAATATCCCTTTGTGGATGCTCAGCGTGTCTGACGTACACCAGGCACAGGGCTGTCACAGTCTCGTGACAGACCCCCACCCCCCCCAGTGCGAGGTGACGGAGGGTGTCCTGAGTGGGAGTTTAACGGCTGCCTGACCCAAGGGGGCACTGGGCGGCTGGCCGCCGTGCAGTGCAGCACAGTGCCCTATATTGACCGCATGAAAGGCCTCCTCAGTTAGACTACCCCTAAGCTCTTTCTATGCAGATGAGCGAGCTGCTGCCCGCAGTCTTCGTTCCTTCAAAAGGTCAAAGACATCTCATAGCAGAGCGCTCGGTCACCCACAAGGCTGCGGTTCTCTGCATTCCTCTGGTCGCGCGAGTCGGCTCCGTGCGCGCGGGGGGCGGCTCTGTCCTGGAGTCGGGCCTTTCTCGGCCGCCCGCGAGATCCCGTGGAGGTGGGTCATGTGAGGTTTACGCCACGCCGCCGTGCGGGGGCAGCCCCCCCCTCCCTCCCCCAGGGTCGCAGGGGGTCGAACGACAAGTGGACAATGGTTGCTTTATATAGGCGAGGAGGCAATTAGCGCTAATCATGCCCGCTAAACGCTGTGCTCAGTGCGGTCGGACAGACGGCCGTGAATGTGAGGTATTCATCGCGCCTGTATTCTTCTGCGGCCCCCTCTCTCCCTGCTGAGCACCCAGCTTGTCTCTCGCTCCTTTTTTTCAGATCGAGAACGTGGACGCCTGCCTCAGTTTCCTGGAAGCCAGAGGATTGAACGTACAGGGTCTCTCTGCTGAAGGTAAGAGAGGATTTTCATTGAATTCCAGTGCTGCTGTACGCTACTGTGTGTCGCTGAAATAAATTGAGATGGGTGCTTGCTGTCACCAGCCATGATGCAAATGAAAAAAAAAACAGGAAATGATGCCGGATTGTACTCAGAAACGCTCTTTTATGACTTATTATTGATAGCCATTCAAAACCTGGCATAATGGTCTTACTCTCATGGGACATAAATATATGTATATATATTTTTTATTTATTTATTTAACCAGGAAGTCCCTTGACAATAAACCTTCCAACAGCAGAGCAAGTCATGCAGATTGGGTCCTTCCACATATGCGAATCATGAACAGTGCGTCTTAACGCCACAAAGCACACGTGGACTGGTTAGACTGTTAATCGCAGTGTTTCTGTTCTGTTAGTGTCACAGCCAAAATCTGAAGATTTCTGTGCGGTTTGATCAGATAACCGCTGTCTTATATATAGACGATTTCCTTAGATGAACTTCACCGTCCTCTTCTGCAGGCTGGAGTGATTTGGCTGTTTGCATCAGACTGACTTTCAAACGTTGCAAGGAAATGAGCTCTCTGTCAGTGTGGAGAGCCCCTAATCACAATCAGCCTGCAGGAACCCCAGGCCTGGACTCATAGAGCATGCTGATCTGGGATCAGTTTCCCCCTGTCTCCATAGTCTAACCATGTCCTTTATGAGCAGAAAAAGGCATAATGGGCCCTAGATTGGCCCTTGTATTGCGGAAGGTTTTAATGTGTAAAGTTAAAGGGGTGTCTCGGTGTCGCAGCCTGTAAGAGCACCGTCCGCATGCTCATGGCGAGTCGCGACGTCGGCGGTTCGAATCCGGCCGCGGGAACCTCGTTGCATGTCTCTCCTTCTCTCTCGCTCCCCATTCGTCCTGTCTCTCTACACTGTGCTGTCCAGTAAAGCTGAAACTCTCCCTCTCTCTCGCTCCCCATTCTTCCTGTCTCTCTACACTGTGCTGTCCAGTAAAGCTGAAACTCTCCCTCTCTCTCGCTCCCCATTCTTCCTGTCTCTCTACACTGTGCTGTCCCAATAAAGCTGAAAATGCCTAAATATATTACTTTAAATAATAGAATGTGCTGATCTGGGATTGGTTTCCCCATCTCCCATATATCCTAACCATGTCCATTATAACCAAAAAATGTGAACTGGACCCTAGATTGGCACTTGTGCTGTGGAAGGCTTTAAAGTGTAAAGTGGTCATCACTGTATCACAACTTCTCCGGTCCCACTTCAGTCCTTCCTGCACACATGGTTGTCTCATATCGTCCTGAGATCCGGATTTTTTTTTTAAGTATAATTGTTTTTTTTTTGACATAATACAAGTGTCTTGGATGACAAAAAACATGATGCAGTGAAGATATTTTCAAAAATATTATTTGTTTTATTTTTATCGAATGTCCCTTGTAGTGTAGGTTTCAGCATATTAAAATAATATGTGGTTCTTGAGATTAAGGCCAGACACTTGTCTCCCCTACAGGGAATAAAAATTCATTTCCGGGTCTTAGGAGAATATGCTGCCTGTCTGTGCAGGACCCAGCCCCAGGTTTAGGATTCATGTCTAATTTAAGGCTTCTGTGTGTGGCTTCAACTGGCCATTGGCTATTAAAGTTATCCCAAAATGAGAGCACATAAGTGCGTCCCTGTCCTCTCACATTTCTAGCGTGTGCCGTTTTGCCCACCCAACAAGCCACACTTCTAAATTATGTTGCACCCCCAAAAAAGGCAAAGTAAATTTGCTGTCCTGGAATATAACGGCAGTTTTTAAATATGAAGTCTCTGCTGCAGTCACGCTCACACCCTTTGTGGAAGTGTCTTTGTAGCAGGGCCCTATGTGGAGTGAACATGCTTTTTCCAAACCTGTAAGGAACAGACTTAATTGAACTAGCTGTTAGCATCCACACTCTGGCTTTCAAGGTCTGAATATCATTGTTCAGAATTTCATGACCCATGAAAAAAAGGCAAGGAAGGCAAAGTTTGATGTTCTTGGAGTTTAGATGTTTTTTCCAGAAAATCAAGGCCATTGTAATGAGCTCCAAATCTTATTAACCGCACTGCTGCCAGGTCTGTGCTATGGGGCATTGGCTGTGTTTCTTTGTCAAAGTCCATGTGTGTTTGAAGTTGCTCTTACCTTGATCAGATTTGTATGAAACTCCTTTGTAATCCAACACACCATAGAGCCTGATGTCACACCATAGAGCCTGATGTCACACCATAGAGCCTGATGTCACACCATAGAGCCTGATGTCACACCATAGAGACTGATATCACACCATAGAGACTGATGTTATACTGTAGAGATTGATATCACACCATAGAGCCTGATGTCACACCAAAGAGCCTGATATCACACCATAGAGACTAATATTACACTGTAGAGATTGATATCACACCATAGAGACTGATATCACACCATAGAGACTGATATCACGCGAGCGTAGTCAGAATACCCCAACTTTTGAAGCCAGCATGTCTGCCCTTTCTTTACTTCTTAAAGTCTGGGGGTTCGGGGGGGAAATGGCAGAGAGCGTTCTCTCTGTGGGGACTTTCCTGAATGCTTTGTCTGTATCTCCAATGCTGGACAGCCCCTGCAATCCTTCTGAGGCTGGTAAGAGAGCCAAAATGGAGAACGTTCAATGAAGCCACATTTCAGATTTAAAATGTCTTAATATGAGGACCATTTTTATTTGCGTGTTGTTATGATGCGTTAATATGTGAATTTAAGGTCAAACAGTTTTCACAGTCCTTCCATAGGTTTCTTTTTCAAACATAAATATTTTTTTTTGGCCCTGTGACCATTGCCTATGGGGAGATTTATCAGTATTCATTAAAAACTTTTTCTAGGAGAAAACAGCTATTCACATTTTGGCAAAACAAATAAAGCCACTTACAGAATATGCCCAACATTATGTAGGTTTATCTCTATTTATATTTTAATAAACAACTTGATTGTGAACGGCACAAATGTGGATCTCTAGCAAACTAGACACTGATTTGCATGGTTTTCTATCTCGTAAACGTCTAACTAACCCATGTTTAATGGAAATATCTCAGTTGAAGCATATCTTTTGGAAACTAAAGTACATTTTCTTTTTATAATGTGCAATATAAATGATTGTTACCAGGAATTAGAAGCCAAAGCCCTAAAGAGTACTCACCACTTTCACACTATAAAAACTGCAGATCACTGAAGAGAAACCGCTTGAGCTGTATAAAGGGTCATCTTTCAAATGGCTGTGCTTTATTTTAAGTGTTTCTGGAGGAAAACTGTTTTTTTTTCCGCCTTTAGTTATTTAAAAAATTATCTTTGTTTCCACAGCATACCCTCCACCTCTCCCATTGATTATCATCTTTGATTGCAAAAGATGCACATTTTGTACAATAGCTGATAAGAGTAGGCTAGTCTGTATGGTGCTGACCTCCCTGTAGTGACACATTCTTTTATTTATTAAATAATTTTTTTTATTCCACGGATATTCAAACCAGTGCGGACTAATGTGATCGTTAGACTGTCCCTCTGAAACGATCCTATCTGTCAGCTCTGCAGGGTGGGCATAAGCCCATGCATTCTCTGAAAGGCTGGCAGCCAGACACAATTATGCAATGAACTGTGAGATTGAGCACCCTTGCTAAGTGGAAAAACCAGACCACTGTCTAAACAAAATCGTTTCTATTTTTTGTAGTTTTTTTGGGTTATAACGTTGTGGTATGAGTGTGTGTGTGTGTGTGTGTGTGTGAGTGAGTGTGTGTGCGCAGGTTTCTTCATGCTCTCGTGCCGTGCTTCGCCCTCCTACAGAAATTCGGAATGGTAATCTGAAGACCATCCTGGGGCTGTTCTTCATCCTGTCCCGGTACAAGCAACAGCAGCAGCAGCAGCAACAGTACTACCAGTCCCTCGTGGAGCTGCAGCAGCGGGTCACACATCAGTCCACCGGGGCAGCGCCAGCCAGCCACCAAAAAACACAAGACATGCAGTCCAGGTAGAACGCCCCCACCCTTTTGCAGTTTGAGAGTCAGTCTTGTGGTTTGGCTGAGTCAACGAAAGCGGCAGCTTTGTAGTTATTGCCTTACAATTGGCATTACTATAGTTAAACATTTTCACATTTCAGAGTTTAGATACTGGTTGCCCGAATCCAGAGAGTGGAAGATACCATACAAATTAGACATTCCTCAGGGTAGAACTAAAAGCTATTAACAATCGCTGATCGTAATCATTAGCTGGCATATAAATTGCTGTTTCTCATCTTTATCGTATAACTGATCTTTAAGGTCACTTGAAAGCATCTGATGAGTATCGTTCTGTTTAATGCATCGATTACTTATCTTAGATTGTTTTAGCCATTGTGATCTCACTTTTGGTGTCGGATGTAATCACTAAAAATACTAAAGCATCAACAATTCAATATTTTAGTTTCAGATGAGACGATGGTAATTGTGAAAAATAGTAAATTACCAAATTTTCCAAAACAATACATGACGGTGCATTGCTGTCTGTTGCAAGATTAAATAGCCATATGAATTAAATACAAAAATGTCTGTAGAAGTGAACTATGTGACCATGTTAACATAAATCATAGCTCTGTAATCAGATACAACAGAACATACACTGCAATATCTCCTTTGTTGCAAACAGACAATCCGGGCAGAGGGGCATCTGAAAGAATGGTAAAATGCCAGACATTGGGGGCATTCCTTGGCTAGTATCATGTAGCAGTTATGCAGGGTCTGGCTCTATGTGCTGAGCCCTCACTATTGCCAGGGCCCGTGTAGGACAGTACTGTGTTAGAGGCCCAAGGCCACAGACTCCAGCTCAGATTGAGGGAGACACAGCTGCCCCCCAATTCCTCTCAGAGCCCCTGGGAATTTTCCCAAGGCGGTCAGGGACAGGTGTCGTGGGGGAGGGGGGGTGTGGTGGCGGGCCAGAATTGGAGCACAAGGACAGCAAAGCATTGCAAATATACCATGGAGGAATCTGGGTTGGCACATGTTGGAGTGACATCACAGGCAGAACTAGCTTGTGCTGTGGAGCTGACCGCAAAGTTTCACGCGGGGGGGGGGGTGGTGTATGGGTTGTGGGGGCTTGGACAGCGGGTGGCATTTGTGGATCTAGAGCCCTTTAGTCTCCCAAGGAGATTGTTAATGTGACATTTCAGATCGCATCCTGTCAGATAATTGCTCCCTATCTACTGTATCCTCATGAATAAAGTAAGTCTTTAAGTAAGTCCATGGAACTTGTTTGACGATTATACTGTAGGTATGTAGTCAACCAGACATTGAACAAAACAATGGTGGCTTGGTGATTAATTGAAAGTGGATGAGACGGATTGTGGTTGTGTGACAAACTGCTGGCCTGTGGACCTAAAGGATTAACCACACCCTGTCTTCAGGACAAACAAAAGCAAAAAAAAAATGTGTCTGCAGCGAGAATCCCAAAAAGCAAACCCATTTATCAGCCCTGGAACAATGCAGTGATTCTGTACCAGCATGAGATTGCATCTGCGCAGAGGCACGCCGCAAACATGACCTGTATTCAGATCCAACCCCGTAAACAAATGTGAAAAGCCCAATGCGGTCTGGGATCCTGTAGGATGAGACATGTGGCTTTTTATAAACCCAGCCCCTGGTTACAGTTACAAGGCGGGCCTTTCTATAGCCAGCACCTGCTGGAGCCAGGCCTGGGCTGTGAGAGGAGGGCAGTCCCATTAGTAGCCAGACTCCAGGGAGCCACCGGGGCCTATGGACGTACGAATAGCATAGCCCACCCACTTAACTCGCCATGTCCCGCTGCCAGCAACTTGACCTGCCTCTCTCGCGCTCCCGCCAGCCAGCCTCCAAGCCCAAAGAGAGGAAGAGTCGCCTTCCCTTTGGGAAATGCCATGCCGATTCCAAGCAGGATTCCCCTAGGTACTGTACTCTCCACGTTGTGTTGAGCTGGTCCTGTTTGAATATGAAGGTTAAATCATGGCATTTTTGAGTGGTAGTTGTGTGTGGTGTGTGTGTGTGTGTGTGTGTGTGTGTGCATGGGTTGGGAAATGGGAATCTGTATGTTTTTGCTCTATGTTGAGTTGTCGTATTCAAAGTGTAAACCCCATGGCCAATATGGTTGAGTGTCCCACTGCTGCCATTAAGCGTAAGAGTTATGGCATAAAGAGGACATGTTAGCTCACTGTCATTAGAGTCAATTTTGCAGAGTTTTATCTCCATCCGTCTTTCTCCTGTACACAGGTGATCATGTGTCTTCCCACGATTCTGCTCAGAAAACGACTCTTGGGTTGAATGGCCTGTTCTGGTCATCAGACTTTCTTATGTGCATCTCATGTTTTTGTTATCATGACTAGACAATGCGATGCATGCAGAGGGGCTTCTCAGATGTACTTTTAAAGAGAAACTGGCATAGTTTTATTTAAGTCTACATGAGTGTTCATACACACATTCACACGGATATATCCATATTTAGAGCAGATAATAGTCGTTATTTATGTCATTTGCAAACAGTAATACCCAAGCGTGGTATTTCAATTACTAAAGTCATTTCATTCTAATGTAACCCAGTCCTAGTACCACATTCCATCACATGCCGCACACTAGGGTTGGTCTGACTCTTCCCATTTCTATGCTACATGATTGCAATTGTTTTCTCTGCAGCTGTGCATCATATACCGCCCCCTCCCCCCCCCCACACACACACACATCAAAAGATTGGCTTTCTTACAACAGTCCGAGGGCTGGGAGGGAACTGTGTGGGCCGGGCTAGTGGCCTGGGGTGCAGTAAACCCCATCCTGATTGTTTTGGGAGTCGGGAAATGACTGCCAGAATCCGTCTGTCGGTTTTGCTTTGAGCTCCACGTTCTGAGTCTGTATGTAAAGAATGTTTGTCTGACGGATCTTCTAGCCAGTAACCTGAAATGTACAGCGTACCCAGGAGCCCACGCAGGCCCTCATCTGATTCCCCTTTACGGGCTGGGTGGCTGGGTGGCTGGGTGGCTGGGTGCTGATTTACGCTACCGCCATTACCCTCTGGAGTACAGCGAGTGTGCTGCGCGCATGTCGACTCTTCTTATGAGTGAGGCGGAGAGGGAACAAGAGAGAGAGAGATGCCAAGAAAAAGTTCTTCTCTCCCCCAACGGTTGAAGCGTTATTAGGGAGAGTGAGCTAAGTGCCAGGGGATTGGCGTGCGGCATTATTCATGTTGAAATTGTTATATTCTGTTGTGGAGCAGCAGGTCATTTGGTGCGTTTCTGCATTAAAGAGGTCCAAAGAGGCGTGAAGGGTGCGAGCTGGTGGCTGCGTTTGTTTAGCTGCACATGCTCATTATCTCCCTGTCTATACCCACAATTTCACACACCCTCAAAGGCTTCCCTGTTTGCCTTCTTTCCCCCTTTACCATAAAATCTCTGGCGTGTCCCGGCCCGTTTTTGCTAATTCCCTCTGCTCATTTTCAAACATCAAGTAGAATAGAGATAATTGATTTCTCCATGGTCAATTATCACACACAATGACTTTACACTTGCTCTCGATTAATTTTGCAATTAATTTCCCATAGAAAGAAGAGTCTGAAATGATAGTGGTCCATTTTAACTGAAGCTCGTTAAAGCAGGGGTAATCTGAATTTTACACTGGCTGCTGGTCATTTCAGGGGTTTCATTTCATTTCACGAGCGCAATTACAGTAAAGCTCCACCTACCTTTATGTCAAATTTTGTATTAAATTAAAAAATGATGTGGAGTATATAGATTTTTCTTTTCCCCCATAGATATGTGGGTTCTTTTAGCATATGCCCATAATAATTAGCAAATATTTTCATAGAATATTGTGTACTTGTGTACAGCTAGTATTAAAGCATATTCCAATAATATAGATACAGACATGTATATAAATTGTATGGTTATCATAATACAATTTTGTACAGTACAGAACCTTTTAAAGTGTATAGGAGAACTTAATTGTATTAATTTTAATCTTTATTTAATTGAATTCTCCCTCCCTCACACCTCTTAGAACATTACCTTCCAGTGCGCTCTCACACTTTGTCAACTGTTATTTTAGTTTTCCAAGTCGGGGAAAGCAGACATTATGATTTTCGGACACCTCCAGTGTGCATTTCCTCCAAGTGGACTTTAAATATCCGTGCTGAAAATTCAGCAAGGGGCCCCCGGAGACATAAATAAGATGGTAATTCGCTGTTGGTTATATAATTTGGGTTCAGATATGTCAGCGCAAAGGTCTTTTATTAAAGTATAACTATTTGGGTGAAAGCGTATCATGGCGGAAGATGGTCCAGTACAGTGAGAACAGTGATTTATTGCGCTATATGAGAGATGCAACTGCGGTAATGCACAACAGACTGCTGTGGATTTAAGTGTGGATTTAAGTGTGGATTTAAGTGGGGGTTTAAGTGTGGATTTAAGTGTGGATTTAAGTGGGGATTTAAGTGTGGATTTAAGTGTGGATTTAAGTGTGGATTTAAGTGTGGATTTAAGTGGGGGTTTAAGTGTGGATTTAAGTGGGGATTTAAGTGGGGATTTAAGTGTGGATTTAAGTGGGGGTTTAAGTGTGGATTTAAGTGGGGATTTAAGTGTGGATTTAAGTGTGGATTTAAGTGTGGATTTAAGTGTGGATTTAAGTGGGGGTTTAAGTGTGGATTTAAGTGTGGATTTAAGTGGGGATTTAAGTGTGGATTTAAGTGGGGGTTTAAGTGTGGATTTAAGTGTGGATTTAAGTGTGGATTTAAGTGGGGATTTAAGTGGGGATTTAAGTGTGGATTTAAGTGTGGATTTAAGTGTGGATTTAAGTGGGTATTTAAGTGTGGATTTAAGTGTGGATTTAAGTGGGGATTTAAGTGGGGATTTAAATGGGGATTTAAGTGGGGATTTAAGTGGGGATTTCACTAGATTTACATGACAGCTGTACCCATGCTAATGTGTGTACCCAGGACTGTGTTCCTGAAGCTCCTGTGATATATGCACTTCATGTATCCAGCCCTGATAACTTTCACCATATTAATACAAATTTAAACAATAAATACCTCTGGAAGCATCCAGTAATCGCCAGCCGTATTTCTGGTTCGGCTAATTTACACGGCTGTACTCTTTGCTAACCCTTGAACCAAAACGTCAAACTTCCTCCATTCTGTAGTGGTCTATGCTCAGGTACATCCCCCTTTTTATCCTTTTTTTCATCCCTCCATCTATTCTTCCCTCTCTCCCTCCTGTTTTCTCCTCAACCCCCCCCCGAACAGTCACAAGGAAGAAGGATCCATCATTGTAAGCAGCAGGCTCCTCCTTATTGACATGCCTAAGGGAGACTAGGGGAGACTAGGGTAGACTAGGGGAGACTAGGGGAGACTAGGGGAGACTAGGGGAGACTAGGGTAGACTAGGGTAGACTAGGGGAGACTAGGGGAGACTAGGGAGACTAGGGGAGCCCATCCCCAGGTTTACTGCCATTGCGTCTGCCTCCCCATGGCAGCGCAAGGCACCCCCTATTGGTGCTGTATTTCAGAGCAAGATCATGAGTGTAGCCCTTTGTTTCATAAGACTACGCATTATCAGGAGCATCAGACCACTGATTCAGTTCTGTGCGTATATATCTGTGGTTTATATGTGCTCCCCCTCGCCCCGGGGACCTGTTTGGAGAGGGCTAAATTCAGCCCGCCGTTATGGAGTGGAAGAACGAAAGACTGTTGGGAAAGAGAAGCACGGCGTATCAAAATACATCCTGCCTTTTAATGTACAAGTCTGTTTGCTTTTTGGGATTTGTTGATTCCGGGGTGTGGGGGAGGCGGTTCGTTTTTGATTCAGAACATGCCAGTCTTAATGAGAGTCTATTTGTTCTCCCCTAACGGACCAGTTCCAAATGACTCCCTGAAGCCCATTTGAGAGCAGGAAGAGCTTTTTTCCCCCTGCATGGCTGCCTATTAATTGCGTGATACCTCTCCCTGACCTGCACACACGCATGCTCGCGCGGATGCACACACACACACACACACACGCACACACACACACACTCTCTCTCTCTCTCTCTCACACACACTCTCACACACTCTCTCTCACACACACACACACACACACGCACACACACTCTTTCTCTCATGCACACGCTCTCCCTCTCACACACACACACACACACACACACACACAGTGTGCTTTATACTGTATAGGCTTGTCTTTGTTTGTGTCTAACCCTGTAGTGAGAGGCAGTTTATTTGCTGATATCATTCTCTCAGGGTTTTATATGTGGCCACCCATCAGTTTAGGAAAGGAATGGATTGAGTTTCCGCTTGCAGCATACTGGCAGCCTTCATATATTCTGGAACATTCCTACAAGGGAAGAGTACTCACAGTCTGGTTTTACACTCGACGACCTGATGCGAATCACACTACATACTCTCATATTGTCTCATATTGGCTGCTGCTGCTTTTAGTCTTACATTAGAAAGAGAGGCACAAGTTGGTCTCACGACCGTCCACATGCTGATTGCAAGCCGCAACGTCGGCGGTTCGACTTCTGTCGCATGTCCCTTCCTTCTCACTCGCTCCCATTCTTTCTGTCTCTCTACACTGTGAGGTCCAAAGAAGCTTAAAAAGCCAGAAAAAAGAGAGGTAAAAAGTAGAGTAAAACTTTTGTAAAAGGTATATGCAACTCAGTGTTAGCCTTCAGCACAGTCTCATGTGCACTGTCATGTACTGTACACATTGAGTTTTTGATAAGTTTTAAGTGATGTCTCGCGTGTTGATTGGAGGCTTTGTTTCTTTAAGTGCTTTGCGGTTTACTCTCTCTTTCCAGTCAAGAATGAGTGGTTGTGAGTTGGGCATGACTGTTGGCCACACCATTATTCTCCCAGCGTGACTAATAAAGAGCCAGTTCCAGGGTAAACTGTGATGTCCATTACAGGAATTTCCTGCTTTTCCTTGGGGTTTTTCTGCAGGCTGGGAATTTAGTTTTTTTTTCTTCCAACACAACTTTTATTGCAGCATTTTTTTTTCTGGAGGGGGAGGGGCTGGGGGGGGGGGGGGTAGATATTTTTAGAATATGTCAAAGAGAAAATAATCTTGTTGGTGTTCCGAAGCGAGCAGAATTCATTAATCCTGCAGCTGCACTTTTTTAAAAACAAAAATGTTATGTTTTCACTATTGCACGTGAACCTGTTTGGCATATTCAAGGCACACGTTTATATTGTAACACAAATACACGTTATTTTGTAAAGTATTGTTGTTTCCCTTCCTTTCAATTTTAGCCCTTCTGAAATATCACTACCACTTATTGTGTTAGGGCTAAAAGATGTGGCAGCAAGAGAAAGATTCAATAAAAGCTCTATCCTCCCCTCTCCCTCTTTCTCTCTCCCTCTTTCTCTCTCTCTCTAGCCTCACTGCACGATATGCATCTCCAACGGCTCATAGCGGTATAGCGGCCAGCCAGAAGAAAAATACAAGGTAAGTCTGCAGTGTGTTTCAGGGTTTGCTCTGAGCAAGCTCCATGCTGTGCTGTGCAGGGCCAGGCTCTGGGCCTAAAAGCTGCCACTCTTCTTCTGTGGTGCAGAGAGAGAGAGACAGAGGGAGACAATGATCATGTGCAAGGAGCAATGCGAACTTCACATTCACATTCGTGGGAGTGAACTCCTCAGTAAAATATCTGGACCGCGGTAAAGGCCGGCGGCTGTGTTCACTTTAGAGGAATTAATACCTCGTACCTTGTCAACAGTTCTTGCCCATCGTCGTAATCAATGAAACAAATTAAATTAGTCGTGTCACTCAAGAGAGGTAATTGGGCATTTATCTCAATGCTGCTGCTGCTGCTGCTGCTGCTGCTGTTGCTACAGCGAGCTGGTTTCTGTTGTGGTCACATGTCTTTCATCGGTACTGCGGAAAGAAGTTTCTGAACATTTGCTTCTCTTTAGTGGTGGTGGAAATCGACACATGCTGTCGGGTTATTTCTCACAAACCGCCGCCAAGCTATTTCAAATATTCCCTCCGCTGCATTAACCAGGCCCTGGGTGGCATTCTTCACATGAGCAAGTCGGCACATGAAGAAACAGTTTTGGCCTCAAATATCTGGGTTTCTCTTGAACTTGTTATGTAGTTATTTATGCATTTATTAATTTATTTCACGAAAACCCATTAATGCTGCAAAAGACAATTTATTTTTTAAAAAGGCAATTACTTGAAAATTGGGGACACCGCCAGTGAAATATGTTACTAGATTTGATGAGTAGATGATTTAGGGCTTTAAAACACTCAAAGAATACATGATAATTAATAAGCCTTTGATCTGATTTAAAGAACCTTTGGCAAGTTAGGATGGTATCTCTGCCTCTCTTTCTGCATTCATTCTTCCCTACCTTCATCCGTGCATCTCTCTCCTCCTCTGTTCTTACCTTCATCCCTCTCTCTGTTTGGTACCTGTGACGGCCGATGTGGCGCTGATAGCTTTGGGGTTGATGAGCAGGGGCAGATGAGTGTTTGGGGGTGTCAGTGGTGCTTGGGGGTGTCATCAGGGAAGGGGGCCGCGTGGGGCCCGTGGGAAGATGGGCTGTGGGCCAGCCTTGGGGGGATTAGTGAGTTAGCTGGATAACTGCCCTGAGTAAAATCTGGAACGGCTCTTTTTACTTCAGCCCATGTTCCAGATTTGGGTGGGTTCCAGGTACTAAGTACAGTTATCCAGCTAACTCAGTAATCCTGCTTTGTGAAATACCCCCCTGGCCCTTAAACCAATGACAAATGATGCCCGTGAGACTGCTATCGCTGGGCCCAGAGAATGCACAGTTTGTGTGCCTGTAATGAAACCAGGAGGGGAAGGCATACAATGGGGGAAATAAGTATTGGACACGTCAACAATTTTATTATCCAACATATTTCCAATGTAGCTATTCACATGAGATTTTGACCAGACATTGGTATTAACTCAATAAAACTACACAGCTAAAGAAATTGTAACGTTCCAATTCTTTAAAAACGTTATGTGCAATAAAGTGAAATGACACAGGAAAAAAGTATTGAACACGCTAAATTAAATGTGGTAGAAAAGCCATATTTTTTATATTTGGTTGCATATCCTTTGCATGCCATGACTTTATGATGTCTGTGACCCAACAACATCAAAAGGCTCTTGATATCTTATTTGCTGGTACTCTGACAAGCGATACTATAACAGCTCTGCATTTGAATGGATCTCTATGGGAATTGGGGGGTGAGACAAGATTTAGCTGTAAATTACACTGGAACAATATAGAACACATGGTTGGCTAAGTGGCTCTAAGTTATCAAGGGTCTGATGTATTAAACAAGCCTTTAACCATCACTCTGCTTCCTGAAATACAGTAGATATGGAAGGATCACTTAAAGAGTTGTTTCTCCTGACAGATTTTCCTATTGAACTCTATGGACAAATAAGTCAGGAGAAGAAACCCTTCAAGTTATCCATCCATATCTACTGTATTTCTGGCAGCAGAGTGATGGTTAAAGGCTTGTTTAATACATCAGACCCTTGATGACTTAGAGCCACTTAGCCAACCATGTGTTCTATACTGTTCCAGTGTAATTTACAGCTAAATCTTGTCTCACCCCCCAATTCCCATAGAGATCCATTCAAATGCAGAGCTGTTATAGTATCGCTTGTAAGAGTACCAGCAAATAAAATATCAAGAGCCTTTTGATGTTGTTGGGTCACAGACATCATAAAGTCATGGCATGCAAAGGATATGCAACCAAATATAAAAAATATGGCTTTTCTACCATATTTAATTTAGCGTGTTCAATACTTTTTCCCTGTGTCATTTCACTTTATTGCACATAACTTTTTTAAAGAATTGGAACGTTACAATTTCTTTAGCTGTGTAGTTTTATTGAGTTAATACCAATGTCTGGTCAAAATCTCATGTGAATAGCTACATTGGAAATATGTTTGATAATACAATTGTTGACGTGTCCAATACTTATTTCCCCCATTGTATATTACCACACACGCTCAGACTCAGGGTGCTGGTGGTATATCCTACTTTAACCATATCTACTCTTGTTTGGTAACTGATAGATTAAGAGTACTGTGTAGGAATTAGAATCTATGTAGTCAACTGTACTCTACAGTGGACTGCGGAGTGAAAATAACTGGTGCCTGGCAGTTCTCCCTTTCATTGAGTGTGTGTGTGTGTGTGTGGGGGGGGGGGGGGGTCTTCCCTCTCACAAATGGCATTACGGCAGTGTAATGGGGCGGCAGTGTTGTATAATGGTTGAGGAACTGGCCTTGTAACCCAAAGGTTGCAGGTTGGATTCCCAGGTAAGGACACTGCCGTTGTACCCTTGAGCAAGGTACTTAACCTGAATCGCTTCAGTATATATCCAGCTGTATAAATGGATGATATGTAAAAATAAAAATAAAAAGCTAAAAAGTTGTGTATGTCGCAATGGATAAGAGCGTCTGCTAAATGCCTGTAATGTAATGTCATGTAATTACAGTGTTGAGACGGGCCTATGAATTTGAATGCCATTCCACACCACAAGCATTAATGATTTAGTATTCATTATTGCATCATCCCTTACTGAGGACTGTAGTTAGGGCCTACGTGGTATAGCAATGAACCTTTATGTGTATTAAGGAATCATTTCTATCGATCATTATGATTGCTCAAAATACCTGTGTCTTGGAGGGGGGGGGAGCTCAAGTTATGGGTTGCCTAATACATTTTTGTTATATTGCATCGCTTGATCTGGAGCTGTAAATGGCCATTACAAAAATAGTATTTCTCTCAAGACAGTGAAAAGCACAGAATTACAGTATATTATTCAGGCTCAAACCGTGAGAAACGCACGTTATTAAAAGTCATCAGCCGAGCAGCAGGGGGCAGTGTTTGACAGCACTGTTATGAGTTTCACTTGCACTTAATATGGATTATTGGCATGAAGCAGACACTTACATTGCTAAAGTATATAGTAACATAGCAAGCAATAAATACATTTTTGATCTTGTTGTATCTGTGTGTGTGTGTGTGTGTGTGCGTGTGCGTGTGTGTTGGCACGTGCTTGTGTGTGTGTGCGTGGCAGGCTACCGGGGCCCTCCAGGGTACCTGCTGCAGGCAGTGGGGGCAGTAAGGTCCAGGGAGCCTCCAACCTGAACCGGCGGAGCCAGAGTTTCAACAGCATGGACAAGAGCAAACCCCTCCAGTACTCCAGCGGCAACGACAGAGGTAAGGGAGCTAGAACAGCACATAGACCACAGAGAGCCTGTGTTACCCTCACTGTGCCAGAGAGAACCTGTGTTACACTCACTATGCCAGAGCCTGTGTTACACTCACTGTGCCAGAGACAGCCTGTGTTACACTCACTGTGCCAGAGACAGCCTGTGTTTCACTCACTGTGCCAGAGCCTGTGTTTCACTCACTGTGCCAGAGCTTGTGTTTCGCTCACTGTGCCTGAGCCTGTGTTTCACTCACTGTGCCAGAGAGAACCTGTGTTTCACTCACTGTGCCAGAGAGAACCTGTGTTACACTCACTATGCCAGAGCCTGTGTTACACTCACTGTGCCAGAGACAGCCTGTGTTACACTCACTGTGCCAGAGCCTGTGTTACCCTCACTGTGCCAGAGCTTGTGTTTCGCTCACTGTGCCAGAGCCTGTGTTTCACTCACTGTGCCAGCGAGAACCTGTGTTACACTCACTATGCCAGAGCCTGTGTTTCCCTCACTGTGCCAGAGCCTGTGTTACACTCACTGTGCCAGAGCTTGTGTTTCGCTCACTGTGCCTGAGCCTGTGTTTCACTCACTGTGCCAGAGAGAACCTGTGTTACACTCACTATGCCAGAGCCTGTGTTTCACTCACTGTGCCAGAGAGAACCTGTGTTACACTCACTATGCCAGAGCCTGTGTTACACTCACTGTGCCAGAGACAGCCTGTGTTACACTCACTGTGCCAGAGCCTGTGTTACCCTCACTGTGCCAGAGCCTGTGTTTTCGCTCACTGTGCACAGCCTGTGTTTCACTCACTGTGCCAGAGAACCTGTGTTACACTCACTGTGCCAGAGCCTGTGTTACCCTCACTGTGCCAGAGCCTGTGTTACCCTCACTGTGCCAGAGATAACCTGTGTTGTAATATGCAGACACAATAATAGAGCCTGTGTTTTACTCACTGTGCCAGAGATAACCTGTGTTACACTCACTTGCCAGGTTTTCTTACAGTGCAAGAGCCTGTGTTTTACTCACTGTGCCAGAGAAAACCTGGTTACACTCACTAAAAAGTAACCATTTTATTTTCGGGCATGTGTTGGCAGCCTCAAGACTCATTTGTGTAAAATCCACTAGAGGGTGCTGTGAAAAAATCTAACGTTAAATGATTTTTGACACTGCTAAAGGGTTGAACCAGGCCCGGCGTCAGGGGGTCATTTAGGTGGTCAATTCCCCCCTACATCTGTATCCCCCCGCCAGATTTCACCAGTTTAATGTATTTTTATTTTACCATAATTATTTTAAATGCACATTTTTCATTTACCTTAAATTATGTCTAGCTAGTCAAATATATCATATAGTCGTAAAATGTATGAATATCGCGCGTTGAATGATATTTAACTGCAACAAAAATGTCACCAGTGTGAAAGTCATCCATTCTGATGATATAATATATTGTGATATATTGCAGTATATATATATAGTTTTTTATGATGTATGTGATTTAGAGGTTATATAACTGAGCTGTGTACACAAAGGTCTTGGTTTTGGATGCTGAATGCTGTGTACCTTCAGGCAATATATGTTACCACAATCCATCAGTAATAATTCTGATTTATACCCAGGCCCATGAACCACAGTGTGTGGTGTAGTACAGAGAAGAACAGCATTCAGGCGCCCAAACGCTGAAATGTTATAATGGTGTCTAATTGAAACGCTGGCTTGAAGTGCACAAATGCTGAAATGTTATAATGGTGTCTAATTAAATGCTGGCTTGAACGGTTGAATGAGGTTTGCATTCCCCTGCCTTCTGCTGTCCATATTAATATTGGGAGATGAGAGATATAGATGGGCCATTTGCCTCCACCTTCAACCTGTCAATCACAGAGCCACACTAACCAGGACTGTGCGATCTGCTGAAGTACAGATTGAAAGGAGAGATGGAGTGGTGATGTGCTGAAGTACAGATTGAAAGGAGAGATGGAGTGGTGATGTGCTGAAGTACAGATTGAAAGGAGAGATGGAGTGGTGATGTGGTGAAGTACAGATTGAAAGGAGAGATGGAGTGGTGATGTGCTGAAGTACAGATTGAAAGGAGAGATGGAGTGGTGATGTGGTGAAGTACAGATTGAAAGGAGAGATGGAGTGGTGATGTGCTGAAGTACAGATTGAAAGGAGAGATGGAGTGGTGATGTTGTGAAGTACAGATTGAAAGGAGAGATGGAGTGGTGACGTGATGAAGTACAGATTGAAAGGAGAGATGGAGTGGTGATGTGCTGAAGTACAGATTGAAAGGAGAGATGGAGTGGTGATGTGGTGAAGTACAGATTGAAAGGAGAGATGGAGTGGTGATGTGCTGAAGTACAGATTGAAAGGAGAGATGGAGTGGTGATGTTGTGAAGTACAGATTGAAAGGAGAGATGGAGTGGTGATGTGGTGAAGTACAGATTGAAAGGAGAGATGGAGTGGTGATGTGGTGAAGTACAGATTGAAAGGAGAGATGGAGTGGTGATGTGCTGAAGTACAGATTGAAAGGAGAGATGGAGTGGTGATCTGCTGAAGTACAGATTGAAAGGAGAGATGGAGTGGTGATGTTGTGAAGTACAGATTGAAAGGAGAGATGGAGTGGTGATGTGGTGAAGTACAGATTGAAAGGAGAGATGGAGTGGTGATGTGCTGAAGTACAGATTGAAAGGAGAGATGGAGTGGTGATGTGCTGAAGTACAGATTGAAAGGAGAGATGGAGTGGTGATGTTGTGAAGTACAGATTGAAAGGAGAGATGGAGTGGTGATGTGGTGAAGTACAGATTGAAAGGAGAGATGGAGTGGTGATGTGCTGAAGTACAGATTGAAAGGAGAGATGGAGTGGTGATGTGCTGAAGTACAGATTGAAAGGAGAGATGGAGTGGTGATGTGCTGAAGTACAGATTGAAAGGAGAGATGGAGTGGTGATGTGGTGAAGTACAGATTGAAAGGAGAGATGGAGTGGTGATGTTGTGAAGTACAGATTGAAAGGAGAGATGGAGTGGTGACGTGGTGAAGTACAGATTGAAAGGAGAGATGGAGTGGTGATGTGCTGAAGTACAGATTGAAAGGAGAGATGGGGTGGTGATGTGGTGAAGTGATAGAGAGGTGGAGAGATGGAGTAATGGAATGATGGTGGAGTGGTAGAGAGACGGAGAGATAGAAAAGGTTGATTGGTGGAGTGATCCTGGAATGGTAGAGTGGTAGATCGATGGCGAGGTGGGGTGTTTAAAGCAATGTGGGCTGAAGCTAGAGGTTGCGCAGTAGCATAGCGTAGATTCAGAGCCTTCAAAGTGACATGCACAAAGAACAGCCCCCCAGTACAGTACACAGCACCATATTTATTTTGGTAGCCCAGGCCTGCTGGATTTATATGTGATTTTAATATCCCTCTGCACCTCTCACCGTACCTCTCCCCTCCTCCACTGTTTGCTCAGTCCCATTTTCACAATCACTCTCCTCTTGGGGAATTTCCACCCAAATAAAGGCAGTTTGTGTGCCCCTGTGGCAGCCGGCCATTGATGGATCTCCGTGTCCAACCAGAGTATTTCCCAGCCTGTAAAGGCCCCCGCCGTTTCGGAGTGGGTTTCCTTGTCCAAGATTTACAATGCAGAAAGCCTAATGTTTCCCCAGACAGACAAATCAAACTCCTAAACTCTCCTGGTCCTTATTTCCCTCAGCGTCTGTGGGCCTGGCCTGTGCCTGGGCCAGCAACGGGGTCCACTGTCAATGGAGAACGGCCATTCTGTACCGACAACAACCCGCCCATTGTTTCCCGCCGTTTAACGCTGCGTAAATTATACAAAAGCGTGTGCATGTGGCCCCACTGACTAACAAGGCATTTCCCAACATTTCACTGCAGCAAGCCTTTTCCATCGCTCCGACTGTGCAGGGGAATGTTTAAATGCCACGCAATGACAGTTTGATTATATCAATGCGTACCTAGAATGCAGAGTTGACTTCCTATTTGCCCTGGACCTCAACAGTGAAGGGTTCTGGTGGTTCTGGAATGGTGTGAGGCATTCCGCCAAAGGGTGGTGTTGTCAGTCATTACTTAATGGCACTGAGTGATCATTTTCATCTTAATCAGATACAGGTATGAGCGTTCCAACACTTGTTGGTGTGTGTAGAGGAGTCGCTCAGTGAAGGAGTGGCGGTCTTAACCGTTAACACCTTGAGCCCAGCAGCAGCAGTGTAAGCGTGGACTCAGGCAGAGAAAAGTGACATTCCGCCATCTGCCCGTTGGGTTGGGTTGGGGGGGGGTTTGTGTTGCCATGGAAACCAATAAAAGTCTTGTTCAGTTGCGTGGAGCCAGTTGAGATAAAATGACAACAGCAAAGCCGGTCTGAAGTCGGTGTTGAAGGCAGCGCAGCACACGCTGTATCTCACCTCTCTGGGTTTTTTTGCTCCTGAATAAGTGGTGTGAACATAAGCTTGTTTTTTTTCCCCTGTGTGCGTAAAGTTGAAAGCGGCCCTTGGAGCATTTTAGAGGTGGAGGCGTGCGAGCGGCTTAGTTTTTACTGACCCTATTTAAGTGCGTGCCTTGTTCACCGCTGAAGTGATCGTAACCTTGGAAACTGTTAAAATGCTCGAACGCCTTTCGCTCGCTCCTAAAAGCCCACACTCATAGAGTACGCTTCTGCGATTTATGACCAGGTGAAAAGTGAGGTCATTTAATGCAGCATGTGTGTACAAATGCTGGTCTAATTGCCGTAATTCACAAGAGCCGTTCTCTCCTTGTGAAAATCCATGCATTCAGGATTTTCACAAGCGTAACGTTAAGTTTACTCTACAGCGTTATCACCATTTGTCATTACGGAGCTGTGGTCCAAATTATAGCCGTGTTGCCGTGTCGTTAAACTCGATTCAGTGCAGTAAACGGATATCAAGCTCCATCTACAGTGTAATTACAGCGCGTTCCGGACTATCGCTCCGAGTCACAAAGATACAGCCGTGTGTCAGCTGTGGGGAGGCCGCAGGTACAGCTCTGCTTAGCTGGAGAAAAGGCTGGTCTCAGAGCAGAAAGGGCCTGAAGCACACTGCAGAAGCACACTGTATGCAGAGCTGCTCAGTGGTGGACGGGCGGTAGAGCCGGAGGCAGCAAAAACACTGTGGGTCTGCAGTGCACTCAGGATGGATGCTGATGACAGTGGGCTCTATCTTTAAGGAGGGAAAAGAAACGGCAGACCTTTCTGAAGGTCAGAGAGAGGCGGCGGGACTGGCGTCAGTGTGGCCATCCGTCATGGCACGGTGACGGGCGTGTGTTTTCGCGGTTGGCGGGGCTTCGAATTTGACAGAGTGTCGCATTTTTTCTGGCAATACACCACCTCCGCGCACACATACACAACACACACACACATTGGAGTCCAGGGGGCTGATGATGCAGGGCCTCAGACAGCGGTCTACCACTCTCACACCCCCGTCGAAAAAAACCCCAGTGGCGCGGGAGACAGGGAAGCGCCTGGAGATCTGACACTGGCCCACAGGGGTCAGGGGTGAACGGAGCGGCCCAGTCGCACCACATCCCGTCATTTGGAACCCATCGTTTCATTTTCCATCGCTTTCATTTCCTGCCTGATTGCGTGCGGATTTCGACGGGATCTCAGAGGAGCTGCAGAGTAAAGGCTGTATGTGCCCCCCCTCCCTTCCTCCCCCCTCCGCGCGCTGTTGAGTTGTGTGGAAGAACAGAGGCAGACAGACACGCCGCTCGCGCTGCTGCCTGAAACATCCAGAAACATCCGCTCAGCTCGTATAGAGAGATTTACATTACAAAGCGCCGCAGCCTACACAGCGATTACGCCCTCACGGCACCGATCTGTGAGAATTACCTGCACGGCCGCTTCGCCCGACAAGTCCAAAACTGCCAAAGCACTTACTGTGGTGTTTCTTTCATTCACACGGAAAGATGCTCTGTAGTAACTGTGAGACATCTGTAGGTAAAAACAATAGCTCCCGCACGCAGAATTACTCACAAACGGATGACAGGTGTCTCTTGCATTTTTTCCTTTGTGGTTTAAGTGTATTTTTTTTTTACGGCAGTGCCTCCTGTTTGTTTAGTTAGCCTTGAAAAGCCTCCCCGTACTGCAGAGGTATGCTGTAACTGCCATCACTGTGGCCATCCGTCACGTCACATGTCGGTTTTTATAGAAGGTCACACAGACCCCCCATACAGCAGAGGTATTTCAGAGCCACGCCCTCCCCAGTATGGCATGGATCATAGGGGTGAATGATCACAATGACAGCGTCCTTTTCATATCATATAAGAGGCGATCTCTAAAATCACACCTGATGATCTCTCTCTCTCTCTGTCTCTCTCTTTCTCTCATATGTAGACGTGGTGAAAGGCATTCCGTTGCCGGGCAGCATGAACGGGAGCGCCGTGCCGTCCACGAGCCCCACCCCTCCCGCGCAGCAGCCGGTCTCTGCCATCCCCTCCCCCAGTGCCGGCAAGTCCTGGCGCAGCAAGTCCATGAGCGTCAAGCACAGCGCCACGTCCTCCATGCTGTCCGTCAAAGCGCCCAGCCCGGCCACCTCCCCGACCCCCAGCTCCGCCCCCGCCTCCGCCTCCGACCGTCTAAAGCCGCCGCAAGCGGAGGCACCCAAGAGCGCCGGCGGGGGCCAGAGGTCTATGCTGGAGAAGTTCCGCCTCATCAACAACCGTGGGAACTGCAGGCCAGGAGCCGACCTGGGGCTGAGGGAGGAGGAGGAGGAGGCCCTGTCGGAGTGCGGAGAGGATGTGACGCCGGTGCCCCCATGTGGAGGCTCCAAACTGCACACCCCTGCCCCTGCCCACGCCAAGAGCTCCAGCAAGGCCCCAGGGGGCAAGTCCCTGCCCCAGGCCAAAGACAAAGAAGACAAAGCCAAGGGCAAGAGCAAGGGAGCTCCTGCCAGCAGAGAGGAGAAAGAAGCGCCCGCCGCCGAACCCGTCAAGAAGACCTCCAAGATCGCCAGCTTGATCCCCAAGGGGGGCAAGTCCTCTGCGCTCAGGAAGGAGGGGGCTCCGGCCTCTAGCGGGATCCCCAAACCCGGGATGAAGGGGTCCCCATCCTGCTCGGGGGGGAAGCTGAGCGGCCCCAGCTCTGGTGGGGAGAAGGCCAAGCCCAAAGGGAGCCAGGTCTGCTACTCTCCCCGCGCTCTGGGCCGCGCCACCATGGTGTCCTCCACCAGCACCTCCGCGCTGTCGGGCGCCACGGCGATGCCCGGGAACGGGGCAGTGCAGCTCCCCCACCAGCAGCTCAGCCACCCCAACACCGCCACTGTTGCTCCCTTTATGTACCGGTGAGAATTCCCACCGCCCCCTGCTACTCATCCCATTGGCTTACACACACACACACACACACACAAACACACACACACACTCACACTCACATATACAAACACACATACAAACACACACATGCACACATACACAAACACACACACACATACAAACACACACATTCACACACACCCAAACTCACATATACAAACACACACACACACACACACAAAATACGCACACTCACATATACAAACACACACTCACACACACACATACAAACACACACATGCACACATACACACATACACAAACACACACACACATACAAACACACACACGCGCCCACACACACACACACACTCAAACACACACACACACAAAAACACATACAGACACAAATACGCAACGACATAGGGGAGCACCAATGACTGCATGTCCCACCCTAAGTGTGCGATTTTTAATAATCTCGTGCCATAGAAACGCATCTGAGAGAAACTGTTCTCAGCCCCAGGAGAGCCGGAACTTCTTATTTTTGGAATCCAGAGCAGAGGTACTGCTCTAGCCCTGGAGAAATGGTTTTGTTCGCACAGCTTTGTCCCGTCCTCAGCTCCACGATGTGTTCCAAAGCACTTGGCCCAACGACACAGGCGACAACTGGCTTTGTGCTGTCTGCCTCGATCTCTCTGCGCTTTGTGCTGGCAGCGTTAAAAGAGAACAGTCTCCACACTTTTTCACCGTCTGCAACCCTGGGAATCTCATTAGCGCCTGTAATCTGTTTCCTGTGAAACACTGATCTCTACACAATGGCCTGAGCACAGAACCTGCGTGCTGTTCCAGTAAGCGCTTAGATCCATGCAGCTGTAAGATTATCCCATCATTGGGCGAATGCATTTCTACCTCACGTCACCTGGCATCAGTTCATCCATGGGCTATTGTTGCGTTCTCATTCCTGCTTAACGGCCTGCATTTACAGGTCACTGAAGAGTCTGTCTTAAGGTCACTGAAAAGTCTGTCTTAAGTGTTCTAGTCTTGTAAAAAGACTTAATCAAATTTTTTTCTCAAGTAGAAAATATGAGCTTGTTTTAATCTTGAAATTAGTAAAACTGTCTCACCTTTTTTGTGTTATTTAGCAAAAAAAAAAGGTACTAGAAATAAGATCCTAATTTAAATATAAGACAAAAAGTTAAATACTTAAGATTTTTTTGTTTTGTTTTGTTTTGTTTTTGCTTTTGCAGAGCAGCCCCTCTCTTTCCCCCCGTGTCCCCAAAGGGCCCCACTCATCTGCTGCCCCGTTAACATTCCCACTCCATCAGAGGGCCCCCGCTGCGCCCCAATTTACTGCTATTTCAGAGCCAATTAGACTCTCTGCACTCAGACCTGTCATTCAGTGTTGATTAGAGCGCACTCGTCTGTGCCCTTATGGAAGTGATCGCACCTGCCTTCTCTCACTGAAATTGAATATATTGCAACACTTCACAATATATGGTCAATATACCTGTACAAATTATTTCTGTTTTCATATTATTGCAATATACTACAATGCAGTGAAATATTTGTCATCATATTATTTAAAAAATTCCACGTTATGGCCGCCGCGGAGGTACAACGGTAAGAGCACCGACTTTCAGTGCAGTTGTACTCCGAGGATCGGGGTTCGCGCCCCGGTCCTGCCAGATCCCAGCATGGCCGGTGCCCTGTGGGAGTGGCTATTAGCGGCTGGAGAAAAAGTGAACAAATCGGAAAAAATTAAAATATATAAATAAAATGCCACGTTACAATTTACTGCATTATATTCCATTTCCAAAGCAAAATAATGGTTGTGATTGTAGCAGACATTGTGACACTGTACATACACTACGGAGAGACACACACAACATTGTGACACTGTACATACACTACAGAGAGACACACAAAGCATTCTGACACTGTACATACACTACGGAGAGACACACACAACATTGTGACACTGTACATACACTACAGAGAGACACACAAAACATTGTGACACTGTACATACACTACGGAGAGACACACAAAACATTGTGACACTGTACATACACTACGGAGAGACACACACAACATTGTGACACTGTACATACACTACGGAGAGACACACAAAACATTGTGACACTGTACATACACTACGGAGAGACACACAAAACATTGTGACACTGTACATACACTACGGAGGGACACACACAACATTGTGACACTGTACATACACTACAGAGAGACACACAAAACATTGTGACACTGTACATACACTATGGAGAGACACACAAAACATTGTGACACTGTACATACACTACGGAGGGACGGAGGGACACACACAACATTGTGACACTATACATACCCTACGGAGAGACACACAAAACATTGTGATGCTGTACATACACTACGGAGAGACACACAAAACATTGTGACACTGTACATACACTACGGAGGGACACACACAACATTGTGACACTATACATACACTACAGAGAGACACACAAAACATTGTGACACTGTACATACACTATGGAAGGACACACAAAACATTGTGACACTGTACATACACTACGGAGGGACACACAAAACATTGTGACACTGTACATACACTACAGAGAGACACACAAAGCATTGTGACACTGTACATACACTACAGAGGGACACACAAAACATTGTGACACTGTACATACACTACGGAGACACACACACAACATTGTGACACTGTACATACACTACGGAGGGACACACAAAACATTGTGACACTGTACATACACTACGGAGGGACACACAAAATATTGTGACTCTGTACATACACTACAGAGAGACACAGAAAACATTGTGACACTGTACATACACTACAGAGAGACACAGAAAACATTGAGACACTGTACATACACTACGGAGAGACACACACAACATTGTGACACTGTACATACACTACAGAGGGACACACAAAACATTGATACACGCAGGGACGCAGAAGCATACAGCACGTAGACACACACATACAGCCTCACACACAACAGGTACAGACACACACACACACACACACACACACACACACACACACACACACACACACACAAAACAGAGGTGCATTGACAAACATTCTGCCAAGATGTCCATTCTCAACCGTCTCTCTCGTCAAAAGGTGTCAACAGACAATGGAATGGGAGGCTGAATTTATTGGAGCCCTCCGTTCCCTCATGTTGTATTGTTCATGGCAAACTGTAATGGTAGAGAGCAGTGAAAGCTTTTTAACTGCCGGCCTCGTTGGAACTGTCAATCAACATACGTTCACAGCCGGTTCTATTGATAGAACTGTCAAGCTACTTGTTTGGTTATATGCCCACATAACGATCCTGACAGCAAAATTGCACTGGCACTCAATAAAGTAAGGCATTATACATTCAGTTATCATGGTCCCTGATAAAGTGTGCTATGCCCTGCTGTTGTTGAACTTTTTTCAACAAAAAAAGTAAAAAAAATTAAAACATTTTTACATCTGGAGTTGTCTCGTAACTAATAGTTGGATAAAAACTCCCATCTGACTAAACAGTAGTATTAAGTAATTAGTAGGATAAAGTGGTTTTTGCTAGTCTTGAGGTTTTTGTGCAACACCAAAGATAAGAATGGTTCAGCCTATCCCATGTTTAGGTTGATGAAAACCCTGATCACCCTGTCACATCCAAATAATCCAGTCACATCCCAATCTCCCAGTCACATCCAAATCACCCAGTCCATCCAAATCACCCAGTCACATCCAAATCACCCTGTCACGTCCAAATCACCCAATCACATCCAAATCACCAAGTCACATCCTAATCTTCCAGTCACATCCAAATCACCCAGTCACATCCAAATCACCCTGTCACATCCAAATCACATAGTCACATCCAAATCACCCTGTCACATCCAAATCACCCAGTCACATCCAAATCTCCATCAGGAGGGTAGTGACCCAGTCTTTCTCTCTCGCTCTCTTTATGTTGAGATCTTTGAATACCTTTTGTCCAGTTGGGGTTTTTCTGATTTTCTGTCTGTGCTGATTTCAGGACCTACTCAGAAAATGACTGCACCACCATGGCCCCCACGGACTCCGGCCTCAGCCCCACCAAGATGGAGCTGGCCTACAGCAAGACAGCCAAACAGTGCCTGGAGGAGATCTCTGGTAGGTATCCACGTACGCCCCAGCGGACTCTTCTGTCCTTGGGGCTGTTTGAGGTGTTATGCCAGTGCAGATGTTCAAGGTGTTTCTCCGTATTGGTGTTTTGGGGTTGGGACAGGTATTCATTGCTAGTGCTGACAGTGTAAGTCTTCTAACTGGTGAAGAATAATGTGTACAGCACATGGGCAAGAGAAGCAAAATGATTTATTTTGCCATGACGGAACACTAAAGTTACTCACGCAATGGGAATGACCTCGTTCAAGGGCCACACATCAGTCAGAATGCTCATTCAGATCTAGATTTGGGAATATCTGGAAGGCCGTTTCTCCCAGGAAAGCTGGGGTTATAGGCAAGCTGCTGAGACCCTGCATGGAGGCTGGAAACAGGCTGAAACAGAGAGGACTCTTGTTTGATAGCATTTCCTGAATGATGGCATCAAAATCGGAGTGTTGGGCTAAGCGCCGTTATGGTATTTTCCTGAGCAGCACTGGGCTACAGCCCCGGAATGATCTTACAGGTGTGCAATCTCCCCAGAGACGAGCATCCGTTATCAGTATAGCAAAAGCAAGCAGAAAAAGCAACACAACCTGGTGGCATGTTTATTTTCCCTCTCTCATTCCATCACACACACAGATATACACACATACATGCACACAAACACACCCTCTTACACACACAAAATTGTTACATACACAGAAAAACACCTACACACATGCAGACAGGCTTTCTGACACACACACACACACACAGATATACATACATAAATGCACACAAACACACACACACACACACACACACACACACACACACACACCTTCCTCCTGGTTGCTGCTGGTTGCGAGGTGATGTCGGTCCAGCACTGGGCAGCCCTGATCCTCAACACGCTGCCATGGTTGCCTGGGGCAACGGCAGCAGCAGCACTAGCTGCAGCAGGAGTAGGAGCAGGGAAGAGAGTGAACAGAGAGGGAGAGAGAAAGAGAGAGAGAGAGAAAGAAAGAAAGAGAGAGAGAGGGATAGAGTGAGAAAGAGAGAGAGAGAGGGATAGAGAGAGAGACGGGAGAGGGAGATGGAGAGGGATCGAGGGATATAGAGAGAGGGAGAGAAATAGAGAGAGAGACTTTGCCGAGGCGGCATTTAGTGGCAAATGAGCAGGCTGCTCTACTCTTTGGGTGGGGGGGGGGGGGGGTGCGAGAGAGATAACGGTGACTTCATCTGTTCCTCTGTCAATCCTCCATGTGATAGTGAGACAGAGGAGGAGGGAGAGAAGAAACAGAGAGAGAGAGAGAGAGCGAGAGAGAGAGGAGGAGCTGGTCGTGTGGTGGATCTGGTTATTGCCTGCAGTGACCATAAGTGTTCAGCGGCTAGTAGAATTCTTCAGTTCCTGCTGCACTCAGGGGAGAGAGAGAGGAGTTTGAGGGGCGTCTGCAGTATGAGACCTGGTTCCTCTCTGCTGGCTGCTGTATGGACTCCTATCAGAGGGCATTGGGCTGGGAGCAGGGTGACCCGCAGACACAGGGAGTAAAGAGCCCCCTGTCTGAGCCGTGTGAGGAACACCGTCCGCCCGAGCACACCAGCAGGATGAAGAGGGGAGCCGAGCTTTCCGTTTTCCAGGGCAGGAGTCCGTCCAGACGGGCCCCCCCGTCCCCACCAGCCCCCAGCGCCCTCAACCTCCGCAAGCAGAAGTCCCTCACCAACCTGAGCCTGCAAGGAGAAGCGCAGCGCCTCCAGCACGGCAGCCCCAGAAAGCAGCAGCAGCAGGAGGAGGAAGAGGAGGAGGAAGGGCAGCGGAGAGGGGTCAGGGCTCGGTCCCTGTCGCTGTCGCTCTGTGGGCGCTCGTTGACGGGCGAGGTCGCCTCCCCGAAAAGCAGTAGGCCGGGGAGTGGGGGCAGCAGCAGCGGGCGTGGAAGCCAGGCGGGGGGTCAGATTTTGGGCCCCGGCGCCAGGTTCTGGGCGGAGGATGAGGAGGAGGGTGGGTACCTCCGCGAGGGGGGTGCTCATTTGGATCAGGAGGTCATCCTGACTATGCTGGGCCACCTGGAGCAGGCTCTGTACACCCACCTGGGACCAGGTACCCACCTGGTCCAATTTTCTTTTTCTGTCTCTGCTGCAGTAATGATACAACTCCACTGTCTCTCACGCTCATTAGTCTTACTCTTTAACCCTTTGACGAGTAGATTTTTTGGAATGTTTTTTCGAAACTCAGTCGGTGTTCTAGAACTCCATTGTGTTCAGTTAGAATCAGCATTAGAATGTTCAGTTGAGAACACTCTAATCACATACTTGTGGTCTTACACCTTAAAGGGTTAAAGTGCATTTGCTGTATAACGTATAACATTCTGTTTTTAATTTTTGGCTACCTTTTGTATTCACCAGTACTCCATTCGTAGTTCTGTGTGTCTGTGCTGCGGTGCATAAGGAACGTACCCTCATTTTTACTTATCACACACTTTAATAGCACCCTGCAGCCCTCTTTTCACGCTGGTGATTTTCCGCCTTTGGGATGAATGCGCTGCGTGCGGTTTGAGTCGCCGCGTCGGCTCGGTGGTGCGCTGCAGCCGCGTGTAACACAGCGAGAGAATCGGGCTTTCGCTCCCGCTCATACACAGTAGCTGTGTGTGCACTGGCATTGCCCAAAGCCACGGGGAGCCTCGTCTCAGCAGCACACACTCATTTCTGCACAGCGCACTGCAATATGCGCACTGCAATATGCGCACTGCAAGCCTTGCAGATGGGCTGGCTACACAGGCCTGTGCGTGAGTGCATTGGTATATTAAAGTACCTGCCAGCTGGCTGTGCCTACACCAGTTCAGCCTGTGATTTGATTGCAGTTTTGGCTGTGCTGTGTGTGTGTGTGTGTGTGTGTGTGTGTGTGTGTGTGTGTGTGTGTCACTCTGGGAACTGCGGTGTTGCTTTACTGTAGGAGATTCAGGTAAAAGATCCAGTCTGTTACAGGGCTGAGAGGAGAGCAGAGAGCCTGCTGTCTGTATGGTTGCCGGGTGTGCTAATGTGGGTAGTCTCCATTCAACCGCTGTGGCAGCCCATTTGTATGTGTTTATAATTGGACTGTAATTGGTTTTTCACCAGGGTGTCTGGCAAAGGGGGGTTAAACCCATGTGTCTGTCAGTGCACCTGAGCCTGCCGGAAAATTTTGTGGTCAATGGGAAAATTAAATAAAGAACCCTGTCATTTTCTTAATTTGCAAAGAACATTAATTTCTAATAATAATAATAATAATACAAAGTTTTTGCATGATCCTGGTTCTCTAAGAGTTGTGAGGAGTTGATTGAGGTCCAGGTTTGACAGGAAGTCCTGTCGCCTGTAATCTCAGCCCAGGATGTTGCTGCCGTTGACTTATTGAACCAGACGCATTTCGGTCCTCAGGAGATGGAATGTGCACCCCCTGCGTGGCTCAATCACGATGATTGTGCCAGAAGGTGCCTGCTGAATTATTTATGTGCGACTCCCTGCAAATTTGCCTTTCCTGTGTGAAATTGTGTGTGTGTGTGCTGGCACGGTGCTTGATCCATGATCTTCCATTCTGTGTGTTAAGGAGAGGATCCGGAGACCAGGAGGATGCGGACGGTGAGGAACATCGCAGACCTGCGACAGAACCTGGAAGAGACCATGTCTAGCCTGCGGGGGACACAGATCAGCCACAGGTGTGTGTGTTTGTGTGTGTGTGGGGCTGTGTGTGTGCGTGGATCTGCTGCTGGTTGCTAAGGGACAAACTGGCACAAAAGCTCCAACAGCAGCTGATTTCTGCGATGGCGACTGTGTGTGCCCGTCGTGTTTTTTTTGCAGTGGGTTGCGCGGCCGGTGTGGAGACGGGCTGATGCTGATGCGCGCTGACAGGACTCGCTGGCGGGTTTTTTTTTTTTTTTTGGCGACTGCTCTGTCTCGCGCCTGCAAGCCCCTCTCACTGAGCTCGCTGTCCAGCCTCCTCTTCACACCTCTGCATTTATGCCTCTGTCCATCACTGCACATCCCCCACTGCACATCCATCTTCCATCGCTGCACATCCACCTTCCATCGCTGCACATCCACCTTCCATCACTGCACATCCACTCTCCATAGCTGCACATCCACCTTCCATCACTGCACATCCACCCCTGCACATCCACCTTCCATTGCTGCACATCCACCTTCCATCGCTGCACATCCACTCTCCATAGCTGCGCATCCACCTTCCATCACTGCACATCCACCCCTGCACATCCACCTTCCATTTCTGCACATCCACCTTCCATCACTGCACATCCACCTTCCATTTCTGCACATCCACCTTCCATCACTGCACATCCACCACTGCACCTCCACCTTCCATCGCTGCACATCCACTCTCCATAGCCGTACATCCACTCTCCATAGCTGCACATCCACCTTCCATCGCTGCACATCCACTCTCCATAGCTGCACATCCACTTTCTATAGCCGCACATCCACTCTCCTTAGCCGCACATCCACTCTCCATAGCCGCACATCCACTCTCCATAGCCGCACATCCACCTTCCATCGCTGCACATTCGCTCTCCATAGCAGCACATCCACATTCCATAGCCGCACATCCACACTCCATAGCCACACATCCACTCTCCATAGCCGCACATCCACTCTCTATTGCCGCACATCCACTCTCCATAGCCGCACATCCATTCTCCATAGCCGCACATCCACTCTCCATAGCCGCACATCCACTCTCCATAGCCGCACATCCACTCTCCATAGCCGCACATCCACTCTCCATAGCCGCGCATCCACTCTCCTTTCACTTCTACTTCACTTCCTTAAATCCCCCCATCAGAGTAATCTGCTGCCCTACACTGTGCTGCAGTCTGTGATCTAATTGAAGAGGCAATAGAATCCTCAGTGACTAATGCCCCTCTATTAAATCAGTGCAGTCGCAGCACCATAGCAACGGTGACCTAATGCCACAGCAAAGAATTTTATCATTGCAATTTGAATCCGCTTCCACAAGAGGGAGCTCAGATAGGTGACTTGCAAAACTTTGTGAGCTGTGTGCATTCAATCCCAATGTGTGCGTGCGTGCGTGCGTGCGTGTTAGATGGGGAGATCCACAGAGCAGATGTTACCTGGTTTCACTGGTTTTCACAGTGATGGACTATAAGGGGCAGGAGGATCACTGAATGGAATACTGGACTGAGCATGCTCAGTACACACACATGATCCATCTGTGTGAGGAGAAGACATGTCAGATGTTCATTTCTGTCAGCTGAGGCATGTCACCATCAACATGTTTGTGTTCATCGCCGCCTCAAAGTCATAGTTTTAAGGTGATGACATAAAAAATGGTTGGATATTTGAGTCCTCCCACATGACTCTTAGCTGATTGTCCAAAATTGCTTATATCCCCCTTGGATGATGTCCAAGCAGCAGCTGAGGCCGTCAGCAGCGCTAAAGCTATTGATCACTGTGCTTAAATCCTTCCCTGGCAGGGGGAGTCTTGAGGCTCATCTGAAGTCACTGATCCCTCTCTCCAAAACACGTTCTGCCCCTCTCAGCACCTTGGAGACGACCTTTGACAGCACAGTGACCACAGAGGTGAACGGGCGCGGCATGCAGGCGCTGGCCAGCCGCTCCTCACCCATGGCCTGGCGCCTGGGCCAGTCAGCCAGCCCCCGCCTGCAGGCCGGCGACGCCCCCTCCATGCCCGGCCGCTTCACGCACAACGAACCCGCCCGCTACGTTTACACCGCGCCCCTGCGACGGCCCGGGGGGGCGGGGCAGAGGGGGGCGGAGCACGGGGAAAAGAGCGGGGCGGAGGGCGGAGCCGAGGCGGACATGGCGGGGTACATGAGTGAAGGGGACATCCTGGGAAAGAACGCCAGGGCGGACGACATCAGCAGTGGGTAAGACTTCCCTCGTTCTCTCAGCCAGTCTAATGTGCCCCAATGCGTGAGAAACAACAGACTTATACTACACTGCCTGGCCAAAAAGAAAGTCGCCGTTGCACCCGTCATGCATAGTGCCCACTGTACAAGCCTCTGGAGGCAGTGTTATTATCTGGGGTGGCTTCAATTGGTGAGGTCTAGGCTCAGCAACGTTAGGCAGCAATAAAATGAAGTCAGCCGAGTACCTGAATGTACTGAATGACCAGGCTATCCCATCAATGGGCATATTCCAGGACGATAATACCAAGATTCATCGGGCTCAAATTGTGAAAGAGTGGTTCAGGGAGCATCAGGAATCATTTTCACACATGAATTTGCCACCAGAGTCATGACCTTAACACCACTGAAAGTCTTTGGGATGTGCTGGAGAAGACTTTACGGAGTGGTTTGACTCTCCCAATGTCAATACAAGATCTCGGCCAAAAATGTATACAACTCTGGACGGAAATAAATGTTGTGACGTTGCATAAGGTTGTCGAAACAATGCCACGACGAATGCACGATGCACGCCGTAATCAAAGCTAAAGGCGTTCCAACTAAATGTTAGAGTGTGCAACTTTTTTTTTGGCCAGGCAGTGTATATACATACTCCATTCAATTATTTTCTGTGCTTGCAGGCTCTGGTCTCTTTCTCCAGGGCCTGAATTTCTGTCTGACTGTCTTTCTTGTTCTCTCCCTGCTCTCTCTAACTCTTTCCTTACTCACTCACTCATCTCTCTCTCACTCCTCTCTCTTTCTATCTCTTTCCTGTCTCTCTGTATCTGTGAGATGTGCTGTATTACTTGATGTAGTTTGACCTTGGGCAGGTTCAGGAAGCAGAGAAAGACTCATTAATGCGGGTAGTGCAGACGTAATGGTGCCAGAATGCACTGAAAAGGGGCCGTTCATTATGCCTGTAGGGCTATGTGCTGCTGAAGAAGCATACTGTGTGGAAGAAATGCTGAGTGAAGTGTCCATCTGCTTTCCTTCTTTCATTACCAGTGTCTCCTTTTGAGAAGAGTCTCACATTGCATTCTGCGTGTGTTTGATTGTGTTTGGTGCATGTGCATGTAAGGGTGTGTGTGTGTGTGTGTGTGTGCGTGTACGTGTGTGTGTGTGTGTGTGTACGTGTGTGAGTGTGTGTACGTGTACGTGGATTGGTTTGTGTATAGTTCGCCAGCATTACAGAAAAGCTCAGTAGGTGGTAAAAGTCACTGAGCTGTGGGTGGAAGTTTGTGCTTTTACTGTGATGGATCTCTGCCTTCTTCCAACCGCAAAACCAATATCACACATCACCCCATGCACCAGTTACTGTTCAGATTGGGATTCAGAGACAGACTACTCCACTACTGGCAATCTACCCCCCCCCCCACACACACACACACACATACACACACACGCACACACACACATACACACACACACACACACACACACACACACACACACATACACACACACATATCTGCAGGGCTTGACAACAGATCTGTGGTAGCTCTATTTAATTTTTTTGCTCTTTCCTGCAAAGCTGTATTCCCTATAATGAGAGTATTAACATATAGTAGTATAGCGTGTGCACGTCATGCTGTATATGTAATATGTAATAAATAAATATGTATATATTTCTCTTTCTTGAGCATTTTGCTTATTTTTGTAAAACAAAAAGCTAATTGTGTCTGTTTAAGCAGCTTTTTTATTCAAGGAAGTAACGGCTCTCCATTTGATAGCTCCTGGGCATGGGAGATGAATAGCTTCATTTTCTGAGATAATTCAGTGACCCTGCTGCATATTTTAAGAGCCTTTCCTCTGCTCCTATTACTCACACCTGCTTTAGTGAGTCCAGCAGGAAGAGAACAGCCTGCTTTTAATGTGATTAAGTAACTGAATGAAGTAAAACATTTGAATGAATTGGCAGCTTTTTTAAAGCAGGGTTCCAGTTTATTATCTTAATTAACTTTAACCTCGTCCTATTCCTTGTTCTCTCACCATGTCTTATTACCCCCTAGACACATGTACTCCCCCCCCCCCCACACACACACATACACACACACACACAACCGCACAGACACACACATATACACACATGCATGTGCACACATGGTCAGATGAGATTGATGCTGATGGAGAGCTCACCACTCTTGTTTGTTTGATTGGTTCCCTTCCTGCAGGTACCTGACAGACGGGGGCCTTAACCTGTACTCTCGGAATGTGGGCCGGGCCCCAGACCTCACCACATCCCGTGACATTATTCAGAGGGGGGTCAAGGAGGTGCAGGGTGATGTCGACAGGTAAGTCAACACCTGTCTTTAAGCTCCGCCTACATAAACATGTCTTTCTAGTCTGCAGGGCCTTACATTGCCACACATGCTGTAATACTGCTCACTCTGCTAAATCTGTCATATTTTTATTTTATACCTTCCCTTTGCTATCTCAATGAAAACAAAAACCCAAAATGGTCAGACAAGCTGCTGTGGAGATTACCTGCTCAGATCAACACTCAGCCACATTTTTAAAAAATGAGCATCGCGAACGAAGTGCGCATAGCAAGTTCTGTCAGGAAACTCTTGCTGGTCGGTTAGCAACCACACGTCTCATACTCAACCAATCACACGTACACACCTCTAATGGAGCGCCCCTTTTTTAAACCAAGAATCAGGCGTCCCTTTGCCACTCATTTGTTTTGCTGCCCTCGTTTGCATTGGTGTTTATGCGTATACATTTTTCTCCATCCTAAAAAGTGATTGGCAGTGAAGGAGAGGATAAGGATCCAGACCACAGAACGCCATTTCAGTCAGAGGGATAAATGTGCCTTCTCTCGCTTTGGCTCTAGCTCTGTTTACTTCAGCTTCTTTGGCATTTCATGCACTTCATTCAGCTCTGCCAGCATCACTGACTTTAGCCTCTGAATGGACCTTTGGAGGGGATTGATCTGCATCGTCTAGCTTTTTCACCTCCTACTTGTACAGTAATGTAACGACCCATTTCTCAAAGAATAGCTGTTTCCGGAATGCCATAAGAGCCAGAATTATGTAAATAGACCATAAAAGCATCCATCTTCTCTGACAGAACTTCTCACAGCTGTTGACTGTGCCCTGCCAAAATTATGCCTCCCCCTTTCAGAGTAACGTTTAGTGAACCTCCTGGCACAGTTCCCATAGAAATAGCTGTCTATATCCGGTTACCTAATCACCTCATCTGATTGGCTACACATCTCCTGGTTATCCAGGTCATCGCTGTAAAAGGTAGATAATATAAATAAAAGCATTATGAAGTCTCCTGTTGTCTCTGACATGGAATCAAGCAACAGCAGTGCAGTCATATCAAAATCAATCTATTTAAAAATGTATTAATATGCTGTAGTGCACATATTATGATAATGGTCGGCAGTTGCAAAAGTCTTAACGACTTTACCAACTTGTAAATTACCCTGCAAATGACCCTTTAGGGTGGTGCAATCGAGGAAATGGTCCCGTTATTGTCTGCTAGTCAGTACAACTGCAACCCCTTACTAGCACTCAGTTCACAAGAAATGCCAAATACAGCCATTTTCAAGTTTGCCATACGGCAGATGCGGTTAGCCAAAGCAGCTTAAAAAAATCTATTTCTCTTGGTAAGCAAACATCACAAAAGCTAAGAGGTTTGGGATCATATTGGCAAGTGCTACCATCAAGGTGCATGACTCAACACCTATGAGATACTGGGAGTTTTTTTATTATTAAATATAAACAGCACCCAAATAAATTAATGTATTTCTGAAATCCTTTCGGCCATTAATTTAATGTTCAGCTCAGGACCAGATCTTGACTGGACTTTGGGCCAGGGCCAGCCTTATCTGCTCTTCTGTACATTGATGTGCGGATGCTCACATGTCTGTTTTTTCTCACTTCAGTAGCATTTATCCATCCATCCATTATGGTGCTAGAGCCTATCCCAGCATGCATCCAAGTAATTTTAAATGAACTGCTAGTATCATCAGGGTCGCTTATTTACCTGTTGGTGTGATTATAACTGCACCAATTGATAGATAATTTATTTGTTTCACGGTATCCATTGGATAGATGATTCCCCATCACATAAAACCATCCGTCATGGAATGTCGTCCCCAGTATATCTCAAATACGTGTCAGAGGCTGCCTAAATCAGCAGAACGAGCCTTGTCAAAGCAAAAAAAACAAAAACAAAGAACCGGTCTCTATAAATATACCCAGCATGCAATATAGATGAGTCCTCTCATGCCTGCCTCTATGGTCACAGTGCAGAAAAGAGCCGGTTTCTTCCTGGAAGCTTGTGGTTTCCCCTCGAGGGACATTAATAACGCCACCTGCACCCCCCTCCGCCTACACACCTTTTTAGCTGCATACATCACTGCCTCCCATACAGGAACCGCTACAGCACCTGAGGTTCCACACAGAACAACAACTCATTACCTGCAGCATTACCTCACCTCAGTACTGTCGGCATGATCACCTGTTAATCTGGTGATAATGCAGATTACGTTGCGGGAATGTTGTGTGTACGTTGCAGCATGTGTCAGCAGGTTCACGCTAGGTTTGAATTTGTTGTTACTTGAGCCTGAGCCTGTGTTGTCATCGCAGTTTCTTGTTTCATTGGCGGTTATCCAGTATATACTGTATATATCTTTTTTTTTTATGATATAAAAGTAATTTTATTTTCATTGCCGATCAGTGTAATTTACCCATAGGAAGGAGCCTGTCTAGTTCTGTGACTTAGCAAGTAGCACTCTTAGTAAGTAGCAGTCTAAATTATACTTTATTAACATTGATGCTTTATGGAAATGTGAATCAGCACTAAAGCTCTTCTTCCATCACACCCACTGGGTAGATTAAACAGTCAGTTTTTTTTAATTGACATTTTTGCAGTCGGTGAATTTTAATTATATATTTTAGACCTGATTAAATACGCCATTTCCTTTATAATATGTACATGCAGGGATATGAGTTTGAAGTGAGGAGTGTGTCAGAGTGAGTGGCAGTTTATTATCACTGATTGTTTTCAGAACAGGCATCGTAAAACAAATCATGATTATATTCCCTAATATCCAGTGGAGAGGCTGTGTTTTTCCAGTGTAGAGCATGGAGGAGCGGTCTTGAGACTGAAGGCTGAGGCACAAGTAGCACCAGAGAGTGAGTCTGACCAACCACCTGCTCAATCATTCCCTGTGGTCAGGGTCTTCTCAATGATCACGCCCTTCTCAATGATCACGCCCTTCTCAATGATCACGCCCTTCTCAATGATCACGCCCTTCTCAATGATCACGCACTACTCGGTGATCACGCTTTTCTCAATGATCACGCCCTTCTCAATGATCACGCCCTTTTCAATGATCACGCCCTTCTCAATGATCACATCCTTCTCAATGATCACATCCTTCTCAATGATCATGCCCTTCTCAATGATCACATCCTTCTCAATGATCACATCCTTCTCAATGATCACATCCTTCTCAATGATCACGTTCTTCTCAATGATCATGCCCTTCTCAATGATCACACCCTTCTCAATGATCACACTCTTCTCAATGATCACGCCCTTCTCAATGATCACGCGCTTCTCAATGATCACGCCCTTCTCAATGATCACGCCCTTTTCAATGATCACGCTCTTCTCAATGACCACGCCCTTCTCAATGATCACGCTCTTTTCTGGGGTCACACCTTTTTTGTGGCCACGCCCTTTTCAATGCTCACGCCCTTCTCTCTGGCTGGGGCTTTAGTGGGAGGAAGTGAAACAGTTCTGCCAGGAGGGACTGGGGGGAAATGTGTCCCTCATATCCCACGTGTGCAGCTGCCCTCCTCAGGGTGCACTTTACAAGAGAGCCCTGGAACTCGTCTCTAATCCGTCTGCACTGGGAGGGGGACCCTGCCATGTCCCTATACCGATAAAAAGAGCCCTGGAACTCGTCTCTAATCCGTCTGCACTGGGAGGGGGACCCTGCCATGTCCCTATACCGATAAAAAGAATCATCTTCTCATTCAAGGTCATTATAGAGAACTTTGTTATTGATGCATTCCTCGTCCTCACTAAGGTACAAGCGGTAAGGAACTGAGATAGACGCAGTCGTCATTCATATCGAGTCCCTACGAGAAAAAACCCGCATCAATCAGAGACGGCTTCCTCTCTGAAGCCCTGTTAGTCAGTCAGCCAGTTGGGTAATGGAAGCCTGTTGTGGTGAAGTACAGTATGTGTTAAGAGCACATCCGTGTGTCGGAGCGCTATCTTTCTGTCGCCAGCATTATGCATGATCGAGCATCTGGCTGCTCTCTGCCAGTCATCTCTCCTCCCTTCCAGCAGCTCCCTCCAGTCATTGGTCTGAAATATAGAGGTGGGGAGTGAGGGGGGGTGGATTGAGGCAGAGACTGGCCGGCGCGTGTTTAAGGGATGGGATGTGGGGGGTGAGGTAGCGTCTCTCTCTGCCGACGCACTTGCGGCTCGGTACAGTCACGGCTTAGCTGCGCAGATGAGCAGGTGTGGCTCGGTACAGTCACAGCTTTAGCTGCGCAGATGAGCAGGTGTGGCTGTTCTCCTCGCTCCTGTCAGACCTCCTGCTGCTGATCGACTGCAGGAGGATCAGCTCCACAGTGAGTACAGTGCATCCGTGGTGTTTTAGTCTGGGATATCACAAATTGAACAGCTTTCTGTGCACTTTAGTAGTGTTTCTTCTGGATGGGGTTAAATCCAGAGCGGCCGGCTCAATTCAGTCCGTTGGGCTGCTGTCAGGCAGTCGTTCTGATGAGTAATTATAAGAGCGTTAGGGGTTGGGTGGCATTAGATAAGATTTTATCTTCAGCAAATTACATCTTTTCTTGCCTTTCATTTCAAAGCCATCCTATTGCTCTATCCAGACAGATTTCGCATCTTTTTTCAATATTGTTTTAAATTAAGTTCTTGCAAAATGTTTTGTGTCAGTGTTGTGGATTTAACCATCCATATTTAGCAATCCGTCCTGAATGAGCATTTGGAAAGCGCGAGCGTGTCGAGGTCCTGAAAGAGGCTGTTTGTGTTGTTGCACGCTCTACCTCTATATGAATTAGTTCTGCCTCTGAACTGGAATATGTGCGCTGAGTAATGATGCAATAAACAGTCTATGGGAAGTGGAAAAATAAAATCATGTTGTTGGAAATGAACTTGTGTAAACTTGCGTGTGATCTTTTTTTTACAAGCAAACCTTTATCTCCTACTACTTTTGTGCTGCTGTAGAAGGAAGTGATGCGTAGTGTGTTTTTCATGGCCGAACAATCCGTTGGAGGCAGGTGGGATTGAATATTGTATGAGATTATTTCTCACGGCAAGCATAAGCCGTTACACGGCACTTCACGTTTCTGACGCGTTCGCTACGAGACACAGGGCAGCATTTAACCCTTCGTTGTACTTGGTTTAGGAAATAACCACTCAAGTCTGACAGCAGTTGATATGGCTGCCTGGGGGATTTTACAAGCTAGTTATTTTGTTCTCAGTGGGAGCACAATGCCGGTCATGTACTTTTATGATGCTGTTTACAGTGATATGAATATTAGCCTTCTAATGAAGCACCATGTGGTTCCCCCTCTGAAGACATGTTTGTCTGATTATGTATATGCCTGTCATTACCCTTGACTGAGGATCTGGTCTCAGAACTAGAGCTGGGCCCCGGGCACCGCAACGTGGCTGCCCACTGCTCCTAAGTAGTTAAGATGGGTCAAATGCAGAAGACAGATTACCCCACAGGGTCAAAAAAGTAGCACTAGCTTAAGATCATGGCATGTAATAGAGCAGCAGATGGGCAGGGCCTCATTGTCGTCTATGCAAGATAAGCTTAAGGCTCCTTTTTGATCCTCTTCGCGATCAGTAACCACCACCCTCACCGCAGTCTGCGATCACAATCCACCCTCCCCTGGTCCACGATAACAGTCCCAACCCCCCCTCCACCCCCAAGTAAAATGCTGCTTAGCGCCCCCGACAGGTCAGGAGCAGCGCTGCAGTTGGAGGAGGTGTGGTCAGGGGAGGGCGTCATGCCTCATCGCTGATGAGTCAGTCTCAGCGCCGGCCGTCTGGAGACGTGCGCTGATTCAATATTTAACTTTCTCTGGCTCCTTTCCACACCAGCAGGATTTCATCCAGACCCCTGGGTTTCATTCCCTCGCCAGCCTTTAGTTTGTAGGTTTTTCATATTTCAGAGGGGAAACAAAAAGCAATTCCAGTACATAGAGCCCCCCCCCCATCACTCCCCAGTACTGGTCACACTCATGCTTCAGGTAACACACTTGTGATCGATAGACTGTGGAAGTTATATGAGGAAGTTCTTCAAGCTGTCATTTAGATAAGTATGAGGAGGGGGGCACTGTGCACTATGTATACAATGTCTTTAAACACTGTTAACTCTATAAATGCCTGCCCTTTGACTGGTAGCTTGGGTCACTGGCACTTGCTTGGTTATTATATTCCATTATTGCATACACAAAGCAACTCATGGAATGTAAAGTCTTATTTGAAATCCTCCTCTTGCTGTAATTAAAGTTACGCTGATAAATAAGGTCTGACCCTGGGGTATACTGCAGACAGCCCATCGTCCAGGAGATGCTAGTGCTTGTGGGGCGTAATGGGGAAAAACCAGACGACGGACACCCTCCCTCCCTGGTGCACGGTTCAGCCAATCATCCTCTCTCTCTAAAGGCTGTTGATCACCCAGGGTGCTCCTCTTTCTCCTGAGCTGCAGTAATTCCGCATTTTCCTACCCCCCCCCCCCCCCCAGCCACCTGTCCCTGTTTTCCATTTTCAGACACAGTGTGTCAGCAAAAAAACTAAAAAGACCGACGAGACCATCCACTCATTTGTCCAGCCCCTTGTTGATTTGGGGAAGCTTTTAAGTCTGAGACGTGATGCGGGCAGGGGCGAGAGTGTGTCCTTGGAGCCGCTGTCAAAACAGAACGTCAAAGTCGTGCAATGGGAGCTGCCGTTGCCAAGGAAACGCAAAGCCGAACCCAGCACATCTTTGATTTTAACTGGCCCTGGCGTTGACAGATGTACTCTAGGGAGTGATGTATGCTGAGGGAATGCAATCACTGCGACTGGACAAAAATAAATAAATAAATAAAAAATGCAACAAAAACTATTTCCAGTCAAAGCAGAGACACCAGGGGAAAAGACCACTGAAGGAGACGATTACCACTAACAGGCTCAGCAGAAATTTAACGGACAGAAGTGATTCATGTTCCACTCCAACCTGGTAAAGGCCTTTTAGAAACATGCACCCAGGGAAAGGGTTTGCCTTGACATGTCAATCACACAGCAAGCACAGCGTCAATTAAGGTACCACACTTCCAGTCTTTCTCTTTGTATGAATTATAAATGTTGGGGGGAAATTAGCGCTGGCCTGCCTCAGAGTGTATTGGGTGAGTGAAGCTTCACAGGTTTGCTGATCTTGCTGTGGGCTGGGCGCAGCGTTCGTGTGCTTTAGTGAATTTTGGCGGCTTACTGTGCTGGGGGGCGTGGGGTCGCAGACACACGGAGGATGCGCTTCAGCTCTAGAATAATGGGGCTTGATTTCAGGCTGGAGCAGTAAGGGACATTTTAAAGGTTAGAGACGTCATATTAAATTACGGGCCCACCGCTGGGCTACCCGCGGACATGGGAATCACACTGCAGCAGATGCGGTGGTTACCCCAGGATACCTGGCCAGCCTCACACCAACCCTCATGTTTTTGACAGGGTGTAATGTTTTTAAATAAATGAGACTGGGGCTAATTACTTGGCTCTTGGATGTGAGTGAGTTTAAATATTATTCCCTGAAGGCATCATTTCCTTTTTTAGAGAGCTGATTAAATCATCCCACCTGATGCTGAGTGGTCTATATCTCTCTCTCTCTCTCTCTCTCTCTATCTCCCCCTCTCTCTCTCTTTCTCTTTTTATCTCCCTCTCTCTTTCTCTATCTCCCCCCCTCTCTCTCTTTCTCTCCCCCCTTTCTCTCTTTCTCTCCCCCCCTCTCTCTCTCTCTTTCTCTCCCCCTCTCTCTCTCATTCTCTGTCTCTCTCCGCCCCTTCTCTCTCTCTTTCTCTCCCCCTCTCTCTCTCCCCCCTTCTCTCTCTCTCTCTCTCTCTCTCTCTCACTCTCTCTCTCTCTCTCTCTCTCTCTCACAGTTGGGATGACAGTAGCTCAGTAAGTAGTGGGCTCAGTGACACGCTGGACAACATTAGCACAGATGACCTGACCACACCTTCCTATTCCAGGACCTCAGCCTCACACCGCAAGAGTAAGGAGGTCAAGGTATGATCCACATATTTGAATGTGTGTGTGTGTGTCTGTGTGTGTGTGTGCGTGTGTGCGTGTGCGTGTGCGTGCGTGTGCGTGTGTCTGTGTGTGAATGTGCGCGTGTGTGCCTGTGTGTGTGTCTGTGTGTGAGTGTGAGTGTGCATGTGTGTGTGTCTGTGTGAGAGAGAGAGAGAGAGAGAGAGAGAGAGAGAGCAACATGTTCTTTCCTGCATGTACACTCGGCCCTTTGTAACCTTTCATGTTTTACTGTTTTTATGGGTTTAAAAGTAATTTGTGTTGCTGTGTTATATTTGTGTTTCTCTAACTGTGAGTGTGTGTGTGTGTGTACCCTACAGACGGATGTTCATAAGCACTCGGGCCATGAGAGCATTGGCTGGGGTGGGGTGGAGGATTTAAAGAAAGTGGAGGAGGGGCTGGATGCTAACATGGACCCGGGCCACAGGAAGCCTTCCTCCTCCTCCTCTTCTTCCCCTGCGCACTATGAGGACCCCGACAGGGCGGGGCGCTCCGCAGGCCTCCCCATGTCCCAAACCGGCTCCTGGAGGAGAGGCATGACTGCGCAGGTGGGCATCACGCCCCCCAGGACCAAAGGCACCCCCGGAACCATCAAAACCCCTGGTACACACCTCCTCTATCGCCAACACTGCCCCTCAACACCCCTCAACTGCACCCATAGAGATATAGCATACGTTTGTCAGCCAGCTATGCACCTATCATATACATACATACATCACTCCATGCATCAAACACATGCCCGGCATCATTTCCAAACAGGCATCTGACTGTATGTTTCAGACATGTTAATGTACTAGCAAGGTAGACTGAGTGCACTGTGGGGTTTATGTTTCAGACATGTTAATGTACTAGCCAGGTAGACTGAGTGCACTGTGGGGTTTATGTTTCAGACATGTTAATGTACTAGCAAGGTAGACTGAGTGCACTGTGGGGTTTATGTTTCAGACATGTTAATGTACTAGCCAGGTAGACTGAGTGCACTGTGGGGTTTATGTTTCAGACATGTTAATGTACTAGCCAGGTAGACTGAGTGCACTGTGGGGTTTATGTTTCAGACATGTTAATGTACTAGCAAGGTAGACTGAGTGCACTGTGGGGTTTATGTTTCAGACATGTTAATGTACTAGCAAGGTAGACTGAGTGCACTGTGGGGTTTATGTTTCAGACATGTTAATGTACTAGCAAGGTAGACTGAGTGCACTGTGGGGCTTATGTTTCAGACATGTTAATGTACTAGCCAGGTAGACTGAGTGCACTGTGGGGTTTATGTTTCAGACATGTTAATGTACTAGCAAGGTAGACTGAGTGCACTGTGGGGTTTATGTTTCAGACATGTTAATGTACTAGCAAGGTAGACTGAGTGCACTGTGGGGTTTATGTTTCAGACATGTTAATGTACTAGCAAGGTAGACTGAGTGCACTGTGGGGTTTATGTTTCAGACATGTTAATGTACTAGCAAGGTAGACTGAGTGCACTGTGGGGTTTCTTCAAGGTCAGGTGTGTGGGTTTCAGTTTGAGACAGTTCTTGCTTCTCAGCATTCGGCTGGAATTAGAGTGGCTTTTTAATTTTGCTGAGCGCTCTGAAAAGGTGCTCCCCACCTTGGCAGATACTGTTTTTGGCACAGCCGCTCTGCTCTCTTGTGGCGATTTATAGATTAGCGTAGCTATTAGCGCATGAGCCTCGCCTCCCTATGAGCGCAGTGAGTCAGCGTGCGCTGTAACGGAGCGCTGTGTCTCGGCAGGTAAAACGGACGACGCCAAGGCCTCGGAGAAAGGCAAGGCCCCGCCCAAGGGCCCATCCCTCCAGCGCTCGCCGTCCGATGCGGGGAAGAGCAGCGGGGACGAGGGGAAGAAGCCGCCCTCGGGAGTGGGGCGGCCCACCGCCACCGGGTCTTTCGGCTTCAAGAAGGCGGGGGGCCACGGGGCCCTGATGACAGCAGGCGGCTCCGCCACGCTGGGCAAGATTCCCAAGAGTTCGGGGGGAGGGGGGACTCGTAAGACCAGCCTGGATGGCGCCCAGGCACAGGACGACGGCGCCAGAGCTCATCTGCAGTACCGCTCTCTCCCCCGTCCCGCCAAGTCCTCCAGCAGCGCTGTGATGGGCCGGGGTGGGGCCGGCCCCCGCTCTGCCACCGGCGGCGTAGACTCCGTCAGCGGCAAGCCGCTCAAGCGCAGGGACCCCGGCAAGATGGGCTCGGGCCGCTCCAGCCCCGTCACCCTCAACCAGACTGACAAGGAGAAGGTAGGCGTGGCCGATCCGGAGGCCTGCCTCTCCACCTCGCCCAAGGCCAGCCCCACGTCCACCAGCCAATCTGGACTCAGGCAGCCCGGCTCCAAGTACCCCGACATCGCCTCTCCCACCTTTCGCAGGTGAGGCCCGCAGCGTGCTATTCTGTAAAGGCCTACTCTTTTTGGCACAGCCTATTCTGTGCCTTTGCAGTGAAGGACAGTGCCATAGCCAGATGCCGTGGCTTAACTCCTGTCTTTGTTGTGGATATTTTACAGACAGTGTTCATAAGAGAGGCATTGCACAGGTTGGGATGGGATTGTTCTGCAGCAGGGGCTCAGTACAGCCATGCTCAGTTTACCTGATTTTCACTATTGAAAGCACAAAGTCTCAGCGCTTGTGTCCTGTCACCTTCATTAAGAATTAGTTTATTATAGATGCAAACAGGAGGACTGTGTTTGTACAACATACATTATTGCATTGATTGATCTTTTTTTGTTGTTGAGAGGCAGGGTCAGCAAAGACGAGATATTTGGCAGTTTAATAGTACTTGAATTAATAGTTGCATGCCATTGTGATCAAAACCGGAAACTAGTCTCTGTTTCAATGACGTCATCAGGGACAAAAGAGCCAAAATGGGGGATATTTGTCTCACAAGCATACTCGCTAGTCTACCAGTTAATTCATTTGAAAATATTGGGAGTGACATCCCCCTCCACACCTATGTGTGTGACCCGGGTTCATGGTGAGACACATGCAGAGCGCAGAGGGACAGATGTTCTTTATGGGATGTGTTTGCCGCTGTGTTTGCAGGTTGTTTGGCAGCAAAGCCAGCAGCAAGCCCAGTTCTCCCGGCACGCCGGATTCGGGTAAGTGCCCGTCGGTGCTGGGTAGCCCCCACGGCACGCTGGCGCGCCAGGTGAGCCTGGAGTCGCCCTCCTCCGGGACGGGCAGCCTCTGCAGCGGCGGGGGGCAGAGCGGGGGCAGCAGCCCCCTGTATGGCAGGACCCCGGAGCTGGGCACGGGCGACGCCTCCTTGGCCTCCAGTCCCGCCTCCGGCCTATCGCTGCCCTCAGCCAGCAGCAGGGCGTGGCCCACCAGCCTGAGCGGCTCGTCGGCCGGGAGCAAGGACACGCTGAGCTGCCAGAGTATGACCAGCTTGCACACCAGCTCTGAGTCCATCGACCTGCCGCTCAGCAAGGTCACCAGGACCGGTAGCGTCAAGTCCACACTGTCCGAGGGGTGAGTCTTAATTTTACACAGCCTCACTACCACGCACACACACACACACACCCCCCAAAACAAAAAACACACACACACAGCACACACACACAACACACACACACACATGTAAGCACACACACATATTAGTATTATATATATATATATATATATATATATATATATATATATATATATACAGTGCCCTCCACAATTATTGGCACCCCTGGTAAAGATGAGTAAAAAGGGTTATAAAGAAATTCCCCTTTTGGTGAATTAGTTTAATCTCACACTGAAAAAATAAGAAAAATCCAACCTTTAATTGAAGTAAATTTGTTAAAAATAATAATTTCTTGATGAGGGATTTTTTTTCAGAATAAATTTACTTCAATTAACGGTTGGATTTTTCTCATTTTTTCAGTGTGAATTTTTTATTACGCTTTTTATTCATCTTTACCAGGGGTGCCAATAATTGTGGAGGGCATTGTATATGTTATATTGTCATATCTATTATGTTGATCGAGTAACTTTTTATTTCTTAAGTATTTAAAAAACATTTTTTGTGATGTTTATGCTTGTGTTTGTGTTGGATAATGTGAAAGTATTCTAAACACGTTTTGTTTATATTAACTATGGAAAATGATATAAATGAGTATTATTAACTGTAGAAAGTGCATGTGCTTGGATCTTTGTGTAGATTGAGAGGTAAAATGACCCTGAGGACAAATGTGACCTTCTATCGTACAAAACCTTCTCGTGATTTTAAATGGTTTTAATTATGTTAACAACCACTTCTTTGATTACTTATTCAAAAGCAAATGTGAAATGAAGAGTAATTATGAAGATGCTTTTGTGCAGAGTGCCAAGCAGGCTTCCTCTTCGGCCTTTATCTGTCTCTCTCCTTTGACAGGCTGCCTTAGGCCCATATTAAAATCTGTGTTGTGCAGGACTGATAGAAATCGGCTGTAATATGCTTGTGCAACATGTTGACTCTGTATTTATGATGAAATGTCTTTGTGTTGTAATTATTTTTCCTGCTTGTTGTGTGTTTTTTGTGTGTTCTTGTTGTTTTAACAGCATGCCTCTTGACAGAAACACACTCCCCAAAAAGGGATTAAGGTATTATTAACATTTCACTGTCCTACCTGCACTGTCCCGTTGGCTGTCTTTAATCTTTTACCTGTTAAGGTACATTCACATTAACTCGTACTGAAGCGGCGGATTGTAGTGTGCAACTCTCAGTGCGTAGAGGCGCTACGGCGGAATCACTCCCCTTGACCGTGCAGTAGTGGGGTATGATACAGTCAGGCCTAGTGGGAGATTGTGATTGGGTAGAGTCTATGACGTATCTGGGACCTATCTGGGAATAAGGGTAGGTTTCAATGGACCTTTTATGTTGGTTGACAAAAAATAATTAAATTGGTTTTGGAGTGAAAATGTTTTTTGTTCCCTATGCTTATTATAATACACAGTGAAGTGAAAAGCATAATGTGAATGTAACTTCAGTGTGAATGTGTTTTCAGTGTGAATGTGTTTTCAGTGTAAATGCGCCCTTAGTCATTTGAACTCTGCATCTCTTTGATAAAGCAATTCTCTTTTCTCCTCCTGCGATTTCCGACATCGTTTAAATGGCATTCCAGATTCAGTCACGTTTTTTGTAAATGGAATACGATGATGGTGATGATGATGATATTACGCAGTCAAACAGAGGCTGCTGGTGCTTAACAGTGCACAGATATTTACTCTTGCTGACTAATAATAGTCATAATCATCCAAGGAAGTTATTAATGGGGCTGCTTTCAGTGAAAGCAGTCAGAGGCAATGACATGGATGGCGAATAGTTTTCCAGAGCACTTTACTTTACACTCTCTAATGTCAGTAATTACCATTTGAGAAAATAATAAGCCCCCCCCTTCCTGGTAAAACTTCATTCTCAAAGACATGCTTGAGTAATAAAGGGGACCCCTTGGACATTTAGACATTTAGTCAAAATTCTTGAAGAAATTTACTTTTTTAATTTTTTAATCTCACATTGTTTTAAACTTGAGCACATAAAGTAACAGATTCCACAGTCGAAATTGGAGACTAGAGCAGAAAATGAAATATGAGACAATCTTTCATATAATCCCATGCAATAATAATAAAGTCACAAAATGGCTGAAGATGACAGCATCACATAAATTCACAACAAAGCTTATAAGTGCAGCTGCTTAAAATGCCATATTTTAGGTATCTCCCAATAATACATTCAGATAAGCATCAGTCCTGCCTACGCCCTTTCCTTGCAGGTACCCTCCCTCGTCCCGACAGACGTCCCACGAGGAGGGCAAGGAGTGGCTCCGCTCCCACTCCACAGGAGGCCTGCAGGACACAGGAAACCAGTCCCTGCTGTCACCATCTGGGACTTCCTGCACTGTTACTGGCAAATACCACTACTCCAACCTGCGTGAGTCTCATACTGACACACTACTCCAACCTGCGTGAGTCTAATACTGACACACTACTCCAACCTGCGTGAGTCTAATACTAATACACTACTCCAACCTGCGTGAGTCTAATACTGACACACTACTCCAACCTGCGTGAGTCTAATACTGACACACTACTCCAACCTGCGTGAGTCTCATACTAACACACTACTCCAACCTGCGTGAGTCTCATACTAACACACTACTCCAACCTGCGTGAGTCTAATACTGACACACTACTCCAACCTGCGTGAGTCTCATACTGACACACTACTCCAACCTGTGTGAGTCTAATACTGACACACTACTCCAACCTGCGTGAGTCTAATACTGACACACTACTCCAACCTGTGTGAGTCTAATACTGACACACTACTCCAACCTGCGTGAGTCTAATACTGACACACTACTCCAACCTGTGTGAGTCTAATACTGACACACTACTCCAACCTGTGTGAGTCTCATACTGACACACTACTCCAACCTGCGTGAGTCTAATACTGACACACTACTCCAACCTGCGTGAGTCTCATACTGACACACTACTCCAACCTGCGTGAGTCTCATACTGACACACTACTCCAACCTGCGTGAGTCTAATACTGACACACTACTCCAACCTGCGTGAGTCTAATACTGACACACTACTCCAACCTGTGTGAGTCTAATACTGACACACTACTCCAACCTGCGTGAGTCTAATACTGACACACTACTCCAACCTGCGTGAGTCTCATACTAACACACTACTCCAACCTGCGTGAGTCTCATACTAACACACTACTCCAACCTGCGTGAGTCTCATACTAACACACTACTCCAACCTGCGTGAGTCTCATACTGACACACTACTCCAACCTGCGTGAGTCTCATACTGACACACTACTCCAACCTGCGTGAGTCTAATACTGACACACTACTCCAACCTGCGTGAGTCTAATACTGACACACTACTCCAACCTGTGTGAGTCTAATACTAACACACTACTCCAACCTGTGTGAGTCTCATACTAACACACTACTCCAACCTGCGTGAGTCTCATACTAACACACTACTCCAACCTGCGTGAGTCTCATACTGACACACTACTCCAACCTGCGTGAGTCTAATACTGACACACTACTCCAACCTGTGTGAGTCTAATACTGACACACTACTCCAACCTGTGTGAGTCTAATACTGACACACTACTCCAACCTGCGTGAGTCTAATACTGACACACTACTCCAACCTGCGTGAGTCTAATACTGACACACTACTCCAACCTGCGTGAGTCTAATACTGACACACTACTCCAACCTGCGTGAGTCTAATACTGACACACTACTCCAACCTGCGTGAGTCTAATACTGACACACTACTCCAACCTGTGTGAGTCTAATACTGACACACTACTCCAACCTGTGTGAGTCTAATACTGACACACCACTCCAACCTGCGTGAGTCTCATACTAACACACTACTCCAACCTGCGTGAGTCTAATACTAACACACTACTCCAACCTGCATGAGTCTAATACTGACACACTACTCCAACCTGCGTGAGTCTAATACTGACACACTACTCCAACCTGCGTGAGTCTAATACTGACACACTACTCCAACCTGCGTGAGTCTAATACTGACACACTACTCAAACCTGTGTGAGTCTCATACTGACACACTACTCCAACCTGCGTGAGTCTAATACTAACACACTACTCCAACCTGCGTGAGTCTAATACTAACACACTACTCCAACCTGCATGAGTCTAATACTGACACACTACTCCAACCTGCGTGAGTCTAATACTGACACACTACTCCAACCTGCGTGAGTCTAATACTGACACACTACTCCAACCTGCGTGAGTCTAATACTAACACACTACTCCAACCTGTGTGAGTCTCATACTAACACACTACTCCAACCTGCATGAGTCTAATACTGACACACTACTCCAACCTGCGTGAGTCTAATACTAACACACTACTCCAACCTGTGTGAGTCTCATACTAACACACTACTCCAACCTGTGTGAGTCTAATACTAACACACTACTCCAACCTGTGTGAGTCTAATACTAACACACTACTCCAACCTGCGTGAGTATAATACTAACACACTACTCCAACCTGTGTGAGTCATACTAACACACTACTCCAACCTGCATGAGTCTAATACTGACACACTACTCCAACCTGCGTGAGTCTAATACTAACACACTACTCCAACCTGTGTGAGTCTCATACTGACACACTACTCCAACCTGCGTGAGTCTAATACTAACACACTACTCCAACCTGCATGAGTCTAATACTGACACACTACTCCAACCTGCGTGAGTCTAATACTGACACACTACTCCAACCTGCATGAGTCTAATACTGACACACTACTCCAACCTGCGTGAGTCTAATACTAACACACTACTCCAACCTGTGTGAGTCTCATACTAACACACTACTCCAACCTGTGTGAGTCTAATACTGACACACTACTCCAACCTGTGTGAGTCTAATACTGACACGCTACTCCAACCTGTGTGAGTCTAATACTAACACACTACTCCAACCTGTGTGAGTCTAATACTGACACACTACTCCAACCTGTGTGAGTCTAATACTGACACACTACTCCAACCTGCATGAGTCTAATACTGACACACTACTCCAACCTGCGTGAGTCTAATACTAACACACTACTCCAACCTGTGTGAGTCTCATACTAACACACTACTCCAACCTGCATGAGTCTAATACTGACACACTACTCCAACCTGCGTGAGTCTAATACTGACACACTACTCCAACCTGCGTGAGTCTCATACTAACACACTACTCCAACCTGCATGAGTCTAATACTGACACACTACTCCAACCTGCGTGAGTCTAATACTAACACACTACTCCAACCTGTGTGAGTCTCATACTAACACACTACTCCAACCTGCATGAGTCTAATACTGACACACTACTCCAACCTGCGTGAGTCTAATACTAACACACTACTCCAACCTGTGTGAGTCTAATACTAACACACTACTCCAACCTGTGTGAGTCTCATACTAACACACTACTCCAACCTGCATGAGTCTAATACTGACACACTACTCCAACCTGCGTGAGTCTAATACTGACACACTACTCCAACCTGCGTGAGTCTAATACTGACACACTACTCCAACCTGTGTGAGTCTCATACTAACACACTACTCCAACCTGCATGAGTCTAATACTGACACACTACTCCAACCTGCGTGAGTCTAATACTAACACACTACTCCAACCTGCGTGAGTCTAATACTAACACACTACTCCAACCTGTGTGAGTCTCATACTAACACACTACTCCAACCTGCATGAGTCTAATACTGACACACTACTCCAACCTGCGTGAGTCTAATACTGACACACTACTCCAACCTGCGTGAGTCTAATACTGACACACTACTCCAACCTGTGTGAGTCTAATACTGACACACTACTCCAACCTGCGTGAGTCTAATACTGACACACTACTCCAACCTGCGTGAGTCTAATACTAACACACTACTCCAACCTGCGTGAGTCTTATACTGACACACTACTCCAACCTGCGTGAGTCTAATACTGACACACTACTCAAACCTGCGTGAGTCTAATACTGACACACTACTCCAACCTGTGTGAGTCTAATACTGACACACTACTCCAACCTGCATGAGTCTAATACTGACACACTACTCCAACCTGCGTGAGTCTAATACTGACACACTACTCCAACCTGTGTGAGTCTAATGCTAACACACTACTCCAACCTGCATGAGACTATGGCTTACATACTGCCTCTGCGATAGCACTACTCCACTCGTTTGCCAACCCCTTTACTCCAGAGGTGTAAGAGTGTAGTCATTGTTTTAGTGTTTAGTTTGTTGGTGCGGTCTGATCCGTCGCTGTTCCCCACAGTGAGCCCCACCAGCCTGTCCCAGTACAGCCTCCCGGCCCCCAGTATGAGCCGATCCAACAGCATCCCGGCCCAGGACTCGTCCCTGGACCTGTACGGGGAGACCCGCATGCTGGGCGGCAGCGCCACCTCCCTGGAGGACCGGCACCGGGGCATCAGCCGCTCCGGATCCTTCCGGGACAGCATGGATGAAGGTGGGTGATGAATAAAATAGCTTCCCGCCATTGAGGAATTTAGAGTCAAATCATGTGTTTTACCCCAAAATGAATAAAAACATGAGGTTGTGACGGCAGGGGAAGGCGCGTGGCGTTTGTGACACTGTAATGAGATATTACAGGGACTCTTTCTGGGGGGAGGGGTATACACCTGAAGATGCAGTTATTGCAGTCGCTGGTCTAGATGGCTGTCATAGTGCTTGGAATACATGAATGCTGAATCTCAGGACAATTATCATGAGTTTGTGCAGAGAGAACTACCATGTGCTAAAAATAAAGATTAGCTGCAAGAATCCATAGAATGTTCTGTCTGCAGAAGTTGGTCTGCCATAGAAGGTTTACTCTCTGTGTTCTGGGTTTGTCGCGTAACTAATCTCTCTGCGCTGTTTGTCCCTTCTCTTTCTCCGTAGTCCATGGATCCTCGCTGTCATTGGTTTCCAGCACGTCCTCTCTGTACTCTGCGGTGAGTCACCACCCCGTCATGGCTGTAATGTCACAATCTAAGATCATTACACGGTGGGGGCAGACCTTCATCTTGTTAAGACGATCTTTGAATTATCATTTAAAAAGGTTTTTTGCCTTTACTAAGTGTTCTGTTTTGCTAACCCGTGTCGCCACACCTTTTGCGTATCGGTGGTCAAAGGTTTATTATTTGTACCTAGTTGACTGACGGGGTGCTTAATCTTCTTAAATGTGTCTAAATGAAGTATGCAGATTGTTGCACTGTGTGTGCACTAAATAAGAGAGAAACCTCAGCCAGAATAAAGGATTTATTCTTTATCTCATTTTCACTTCCACCAGCTGCTGCTGTGTTTTCAATGTTGTTTTTCCTTAGTGGATTTTCAGTTTTGTTTTAAATTATGAGATTTTTCTTTTGTAAGAGAATTATAACTACAGTAAGATCTCCTAATAATTTAAATAGCTGTTCCAATCAGTAAAGTATTCTCCATTCATTGTCATGTATTCAATTTAAATATACTGTATATTGAACCTAATTTGTTTCAGTATATTGGATTATATATTGTTACATTGCCAAATTATAAACAACAGTCAAGGAGAATAAAATAGTCTGTCCTGGGTATTGTAGACCTAGTACTAATAGTACTGATTATAATAACAGTAATAATAATAATAATAATATATTTTTTCACACAGACGGAGGACAGAGCCCATTCTGAGGTATGTAATTCCCAGGCATGTTATATATTTACAACAATGATAATACTTATTTGATATGCACTCATGTATGTGAAAGTGACAGAAATAATGTTGTCTCTCACACGGCCCAGTCAAATCTATGTCATGTATCTGTAATGCCACTGATTTACTGTGTGGACAGCAGTAAAGTGGCCGCTGAATGACTGGTATAGAAGTAGGAAATGATTGTCCAGGTGATAGCTGTTTGATCCTATGTTGCATTGCTTTTTTTTACACGGGCTAAAAAAAAAACCCCAGTTTAACTTATATCTATCACAAAACCACATCAACCACCTTTACTTCAACCCAGCCATGGACAGACAGCAGAAGGATATTTTATCAAAGTTTGCTCTTAATTGTAACACTTTGGATTCTCTGTTCATGCCACTTTAGTTCTTTTGAGAGTCTACATCCTTTTTCTTTAGCCTTTCTTTATTTCTTTATTGATTCTTTAATTATATTTTCATGATTTTTGTGTTATTTCTATTATTTACTAGCCTCTTGTACTGATATTGTTTTCACTGACGCATTTGTCCACACCTATTGTGCAGATTTACATGTTATTGCTGCTTAAACACCTAATTTATTCTTTTATTTAATCCTAACAAAAACTAACTTTTTTTTTTTGTTGTCGCTTGAAATAACCCATTTAATTCCACCTTTGTTTTTGATGTTTGGAGTAAGCATGAAACATAGAGTTCATTGTATTCTTCTCTTTTCAATTAAGGGCCAAACTGTCCAAAATCCCACGGTAATACACCATTTACCTTTAAACATTATTACTGCATTTATCCATTTGTCAAAAACGCATTATATTATCATTTTGAGTATTTCTCCTAGAGCAGGCTCCCGGCCATGCTATGTTGCTTTCCATAACTGAATATGACAGTATAAATAAGAAGTTACCTGGATTGTAAGAACATTAAGTAAAAGCGGTTGATTGGACGTACCATTCCCGTTTATATACATCAGCATTTTAAGGGCCATTGACCAATATTTTCACAGAGCTGTAAAGTCTTTTCATGCTAGAATGAGGCCCTTGTGAGATGATAATTGGGATATAAAGTGTTGCTGTTCTTCCAGTCAGCTGCTCTAAACGGCCTGTAAGGGAAGCATTATATTACTTGATTCTTCATCCCATCGTCGGCTCTCAGGAGCAGATGACGAGACGAATGACCTGACGTTTCTGTGCCAACAGCAAATTCGGAAACTGCGGCGAGAGCTGGATGCCTCCCAGGGGAAGGTCGCAAATTTGACATCCCAGCTGTCTGCCAACGTGAGTGACTGTGGCGTGGGATGGGCAGAGGGAGAAAGAGAGAAAGGGATCGTATTAAAGCTCTAAACTTACTACAGATCTTATGCACACACGGGCACATGCACACACACATGCGCACACACACACACACACACACACACACACACCTACATGCACGCACACACACACACATGCACGCATGCACACACACATGCACGCACACACACACACACACACACACACACACACCTACATGCACGCATACACACACACATGCTCACACACAAACACACACACACACACACACCTCTATGCAAGCATGCACACACACATGCTCACACACAAACACACGCACACCCATGTATTTACACGCGTATGGGCCTCAAGTCCAAAAGCAGCCCTTAAGTGAAGCTTGGTGTTTACTGAACGGTAGCTTACCCATCAGCACATTGATACGGACAGGCCTAATCCAGGGTGATTCAACTGCACAGGCTAATCATGTGTAAAAGCAGCAAGAGGGACTGTAGGGCGAGGAATTCACTGTTTTCACTGGATCTCTGTGGCGTTCCGCCGTGATGAGTGCAAACCATCACTGTTATCACTTACGCAGGGGATCATTTCCTAACGGCTCTTTTAACAGGGCTCTTGAAACGTGTTTTCATTTTGACATTTTTTGGGATTATTTCAAGGTGCACTTTAACAAACATTTAAATGATGCTGGTGCATTGAGGAGCATAGTACTACATTAAACTCAGTGTGACCAGAAATGACAAAGTCCACTGTGTATCTTGTTCAGTGTTTATTTGCCACTGACCCATTACAGTGACTGGTTAGGTTGTTCGAGGTTAGTATTGATTTGTCCTCCAGTAATGTTCAGAACAAACGGCATATGTCACATGATCACTCAGATCTGGTGAAACAAGATGGCTGTTCCATGAATGTTTATTAAAATTAGGGTGACCGTATTTTGGATTTCAAAAAAGGAGGACAGGGCAGGTGGGCGTTATGAACATAATATTGGGCTATTTGTTTGTTTATATACTGTCTAGGGAACGAGGAAAACCTTACCGGACATTTTTAGGAATTTATAAATCCCACCTGGATGGATATTTTCAGTCCCAAAAAAAGAAATGTATGGGAAACAACCTCGTAAAATAAAGTTGAACGGTGTTCCTGGGGATTGAATGGTTGAAGTGGGCTTTGGGTGACGTAGCTAGTTTACGCTAATGAGCCGGCTGATGCCGTCACGGCCACATGATCCAACCTGAAGTGACCCCTCCGTGTTTGTGTTCATTTCTCCCAAGGTCGTGTTCATGTGGCGCTGTTATCCACTTGCACTTTGGCTTCCCTCTATTTATACAGGGTTTTTTTAACAGTACTGTCAGTAATTCAGCTGTTTGGGATAACACCAGTCCTGCGAGCAGTGAAAATAAGTTATTTCATTAAAGAGCAGCAATGTATTGCAGCAGAGCAGCTGGGAGTTTGTTTTTATCAGGGATGTAAGCACACATTCCAGTCTGTTATTAGACGGCGTTTCTCGTGAGATCTCACTCCAACGCCCTTTCCTCTGTACCTCCCTGCCTCTCCTCCTCAGTAGTGACTTTGTTTCGTTGGTTTGCCTCCCTCTCTCCCTCTCTCTCTCTCTCTGTTTTCACACAGTGAGTGAGGTGGGGTCAGTCCTGACCCCTCCCTCTCTTTCTCCGCCCCCTGCTCATTAGAGTTGAGATCAGAGGTTGGTGGCGTGTGTGAGCGAGTGTGAGTGTGTCTGAGAGAGTGTGTGCGCGAGGAGGTGCAGGATGTTCGTGGGCAGCAGAGGCAGCTCTCTGGCTGGTTCTCTGGTCTGGCCGGCCCTGAATCACTACCCCGGAGCCCGGAGGCAGGGGGACGAGCGGGGGGTCAGGACTGCGCAGACGGGGCCACCCCGGGATGTGTGGGCATCTGCACAGCCCCTCCTGCGGAGCGGACAGGTGGGCAGGCGAGGTGCCTGAGGGACAGGACAATGGGTTTGGAGAGGTTTAGTAATGGGCTAATGGTCTGGAATAGGGAGCAGTAACTTTGGCAGTGAATAAACCAGAAAAGGGCAGAGTAAGTAAGCGAGCTCAATCGAAGGATAAGCGTCATTTTTCTCTCCAGTACCCAGGACCGGAGTCGCGTCGTTCCGCGTCTCTGCATCACCTGTGTTCAGGTGTGTCTGACTCTGTTCCCTGCTGTGTGGTTCCCGCAGGCTCACCTGGTGGCCGCCTTTGAAAAGAGCCTGGGCAACATGACTGGCCGTCTGCAGAGTCTGACCATGACCGCCGAACAAAAGGTACGTCTCCAAACTGCCTCCCCCAGGGAAACACCGATCACTTCTCATCCAGTCCTTTCAGCTTTGCTTCCCTCTGTAGAATCCTTAAGCAGTGTGTGTGTGTGTGTGTGTGTGTGTGTGTGTGTGTGTGTGTGTGTGTGCGCGTGTGAGCTCAAGGGTTGTACAGTACGTGGTTTCTGTGTTTCCAGTCTAATTACACTTTCCAAAGTGCTTATGTACTTTTTTAAAATGTGGGCTCAAATTAATTTGTCCAGATGAATTCATTCTTCTGTATCTTTCTGTTCAAGGATAAAGGCCAAAACTGTCCTTGATGTGTTTTTTGTCATGTGCTTCAGGTCTAAAAAAGTGCAAACCCCCGTTATAAATTCCCGGTTGATTCTCAGAACATGCTCAAATGTAACAGAGCTCAGAAGAAATGTTGAAGAGGACGTTGTTGTTACAGGCTGATAGTGGCAGTACTCACATATCTGAGGGGGATTACCGTAATAGACCTCCGACAGAATTTCACTGAGCTCTGAAACAAAGATTAACTGAAGAGGATGCATGCGTTTGCCCTGTGCTTTAAAAGGAAATGTAATTTTACATCATGTCTTCATTCAGAAAAAAAATAACCCTTGATAAAAGTGATGAGTTTTGTCAGGTTTAATCCCTGCTAAATTAAATGGGGGCCATTCGAAAAGAATCTTTGCTGGGCCGAACATGGCCAACCAACTTTTTAATTAAAACTGAAACTCTATCAGGATCCCCAGAATGGCTTTGGTTGGATTGCAGTTTGGCTCCTCTCATCCTGTCCAGCAGACACAATGGGAGGTAGTGTGATGTAGGTTATTTTAAGTAGGTTTAACAACAACAAAAAAACTCTATAGGAAAAACTATATGCTTAGCATTTTAAATCTGCTTATGGCTTATCGCTGCTCGCTTTTGAGTGGAAGAGAACTCACTGGCAGTTGTAATTAAAGGTGGATTGACCCAGTCATGCATACCAATGAACCTCTTTCTTCTCTCAGGGATTGGCATGTTATTATAGTTGTGTTCTTTTATGGAATATTATGTGTGCATGCTTGTGTGTGCATGTGTGTGTGTGTGTGTGTGTGTGTTTATATGGATATGTATGTGTGTGCATGTACTGTATGTATGACACAGGATTGTGGGTTGATGTTGTGTGTGTGTGTACATATATATATGTATGTACTGTATGAGACAGGATTGTGGGCTGATGTTGATGTCGTGTGTGTGTGTGTGTGTATATATGTATGTGTGTGTACTATGTACTGTAGGTATGAGACAGGATTGTGGGCTGATGTTGATGTAATTGACTCTGTGCACACAGGAGTCAGAGCTGGCCGAGCTCAGGGAGACTATCGAGTCTCTGAAGACGCAGAATACTGACGCTCAGACCGCCATCCAGGTGGCCCTCAACGGCCCCGACCACATGCACAGAGGTACTGCGCTCCTTCAGCAGAGAGGAGGAGGGGAGGAGAGAGGGGGGAGGGGGGGGGGGTGGGACCACATGCACAGAGGTACTGCGCTCCTTCAGCAGAGAGGAGGAGGAGGGGAGGAGAGAGGAGGAGAGGGGGGTGGGGGGGTGGGACCACATGCACAGAGGTACTGCGCTCCTTCAGCAGAGAGGAGGAGGGGAGGAGAGAGGAGGAGAGAGGAGGGGGAGGGGGTGGGACCACATGCACAGAGGTACTGCGCTCCTTCAGCAGAGAGGAGGAGGGGAGGAGAGAGGAGGAGGAGAGAGGAGGAGGGGGGGGTGGGACCACATGCACAGAGGTACTGCGCTCCTTCAGCAGAGAGGAGGAGGAGGGGAGGAGAGAGGAGGAGAGAGGAGGGGGAGGGGGTGGGACCACATGCACAGAGGTACTGTGCTCCTTCAGCAGAGAGAAGGATGAGGGGAGGAGAGAGGAGGGGGGGAGAGAGGAGGAGAGAGGAGGGGGAGGGGGTGGGACCACATGCACAGAGGTACTGCGCTCCTTCAGCAGAGAGGAGGAGGGGAGGAGAGAGGAGGCCATTTCTGTCATATACACAGTTGTACAGCAACACAGTGGGTGTGTAAGGGGGTGTAAGCTCTCAGTCCTACTCTTCCTTCACTGCACATCCAGTGAAACGCGCTGCACAGGAAGCATTTTATTGATTTATCTCTGTATTTGTGCAGATGCCCTTATATGGGATTGTCATGGGAATATAAATGTACGATGGCTTTGGAGCACCGCCCCAAATGCACTGAAATTGCGTCGCGCTGGAAAGCATGGGTGTCAGCATACAACTAAGTGTACAAGCCTACACAGAGTGTCAAACAATTGCCTTTAAGAGCAATATGCTGGGATCACACTAATGTGTACTATATGAGCCTAATCATGATATAAAGTCTTCCTTGCAGTGCCTAATGATGAACATTATCCAGCGAGGCAGAAATAGGTGCTTCTGAATGCAGCTAAATATTTTCCACATTCTCAGTCATTGCCTTTGTCTGTGGCCTTGTGTACCATAGGCTGTACAAATTGGCGATCTGGAAAGGATTTGTGTGTGCAATTTATATAGAATAGAGTGCATGTGTGTGTGTGTGCGTGTGTGTATGTCCTGTGTGTATTGTGCTTGTCTAAGGCAGGAGTGTGTGTGTACTGTGTGTACTGTGTGTATTGTGCTTGTCTAAGGCAGGAGTGTGTGTGTACTGTGTGTACTGTGTGTATTGTGCTTGTCTATGGCAGGAGTGTGTGTGTACTGTGTGTACTGTGTGTATTGTGCTTGTCTAAGGCAGGAGTGTGTGTGTACTGTGTGTATTGTGCTTGTCTAAGGCAGGAGTGTGTGTGTACTGTGTGTACTGTGTGTATTGTGCTTGTCTAAGGCAGGAGTGTGTGTGTACTGTGTGTATGGTGCTTGTCTAAGGCAGGAGTGTGTGTGTACTGTGTGTATTGTGCTTGTCTAAGGCAGGAGTGTGTGTGTACTGTGTGTATTGTGCTTGTCTAAGGCAGGAGTGTGTGTGTACTGTGTGTATTGTGCTTGTCTAAGGCAGGAGTGTGTGTGTACTGTGTGTATTGTGCTTGTCTAAGGCAGGAGTGTGTGTGTACTGTGTGTATTGTGTGTATTGTGCTTGTCTAAGGAAGGAGTGTGTGTGTACTGTGTGTACTGTGTGTATTGTGCTTGTCTAAGGCAGGAGTGTGTGTGTACTGTGTGTATGGTGCTTGTCTAAGGCAGGAGTGTGTGTGTACTGTGTGTACTGTGTGTATTGTGCTTGTCTATGGCAGGAGTGTGTGTGTACTGTGTGTACTGTGTGTATTGTGCTTGTCTAAGGCAGGAGTGTGTGTGTACTGTGTGTACTGTGTGTATTGTGCTTGTCTAAGGCAGGAGTGTGTGTGTACTGTGTGTATGGTGCTTGTCTAAGGCAGGAGTGTGTGTGTGTTCTGTGTGTACTGTGTGTATTGTGCTTGTCTATGGCAGGAGTGTGTGTGTACTGTGTGTACTGTGTGTATTGTGCTTGTCTAAGGCAGGAGTGTGTGTGTACTGTGTGTACTGTGTGTATTGTGCTTGTCTAAGGCAGGAGTGTGTGTGTACTGTGTGTACTGTGTGTATTGTGCTTGTCTAAGGCAGGAGTGTGTGTGTACTGTGTGTACTGTGTGTATTGTGCTTGTCTAAGGCAGGAGTGTGTGTGTACTGTGTGTATTGTGTGTATTGTGCTTGTCTAAGGCAGGAGTGTGTGTGTACTGTGTGTATTGTGCTTGTCTATGGCAGGAGTGTGTGTGTACTGTGTGTACTGTGTGTATTGTGCTTGTCTAAGGCAGGAGTGTGTGTGTACTGTGTGTACTGTGTGTATTGTGCTTGTCTAAGGCAGGAGTGTGTGTGTACTGTGTGTACTGTGTGTACTGTGTGTACTGTGTGTATTGTGCTTGTCTATGGCAGGAGTGTGTGTGTACTGTGTGTACTGTGTGTATTGTGCTTGTCTAAGGCAGGAGTGTGTGTGTACTGTGTGTATTGTGCTTGTCTAAGGCAGGAGTGTGTGTGTGTGTTTCTCTCAGACCTGAGGATCAGGAGGCAGCGCTCCTCTGACAGCATGTCCAGCATCAACAGCGGCACCAGCCACTCCAGCATCGGCAGCGCCGCCGATGCCGACGCCAAGAAGAAGAAGAAGAAGAGCTGGGTAAGGGGGAGGAGTCTGGGAAGAGGTGTGGGGGCATGGAATGGCGGTGAGATTTAGGCAGAGGTGTTGGGGTGGGGGTGGGGTTTATGCAGAGGTGTTGGGGTGGGAGCATGGGATGGGGGTGAGGTTTAGGCAGACGTTTTGGGGTGGGGGCATGGGATGGGGGTGGGGTTTAGGCAGTGGTGTTGGGGTGGGGGCATGGGATGGGGCGGTAGGATGGGGTAGGTTCTGTGGGGAGCTGTGCAAGAGGGTCTTGGGGGGTAAAGGGTGTGGGCAGGGGTCTGGAAGACAGGGAGGAACCTCCAGTCTCTTCTCACCTTTACAGCAAACATTAATTCATGATAAATTAAATTTGAATTAAAACAAAGACATCCCCACGCTTGCCTGATTTCTGCAGATTTGTTTGATTTGCGTGATATGTAATCCCGCCCTCTTCTCTCTCATCCTCTCACATAACTCTGCCAGGAAAAAGCTAAAGAATACAAGGTGAGATGGAGGTAGAGGTAGAGAGAGAGAGAGAGATGGTTATAAGATAAGCATGGTTCTGACCTCCCTCCATGCTTCCCTTCATAAAGCTCAGTTTCCTTAAGCCTCTTACCCCTGTAGCTTCTCCTTCGTGCAAGAATGCTCCAACCCTCGTAGAATCAGACACCGCATGGACGCACACCTCCATCCTGCTGAGCAGGGCGGGAAACGCATTACAATTAATACCAAAACAATATAACTTGGAACGATAGCTTTGGATTATATGCCATTCAATATTCGTTCACTGTATTTGAGGTAATTTTACTGGAATGCTTCCCCTGAAAACTTTATTAAAATATTTGCATTTGCTCATTAAGCACAGCTACAGTTATGCAGTCGTGCGATTCCTGTTTCTTTAAGCATTGCTGCTGTTTGTTAAAATGCATTAAAAGGAAAGCCTTTAGTCCTGAAAAGCCCCTACATATGAATGTATATTTTGTAATGTGCATCTATGCATAGTCTGCAGCTGTGCTCAGTGTTGTCTGGATTGCTTGTAATGTGCTTCTAAGAGGTTTCTGAAAATTGTGGCGTAATGTGCAAGTCCCCGATCAGCACGGAGGCTTACAAATTCAAGCGACTTCCTTTTCCTGGAGGGCTAGAGCAGAGCTTTTATTATAAAAACCAAAATCCCCTTACTGTTGACTCCCAAGCAGCTTTGGAGGGGTTTTTATCTGAGGGAAAGGGCCTCTGTCGCTGCAGAAAGCCTTGAAAGACCCCAGTTTTTCTGATTCTCTCCAGACAAGTTCAGCAGACTGAGAGACCTGTGAGCATAATAAGAGAAGTCTGGCTTAGGCTGCCGGAGATATGCCTGCCAAACAGCCCAGCTGCAGAGCTGCTTCTTTAATAGCAAATATGAGACAGCTGAGGAAAACAGAATCACACGCACGCACACACACATATGTGCACACACGCACACGCACACACACACGCACACACACACGTACACGCGCTCACGCGCACACACACATGTGCACACACACACACACACACACATGTGCGCACACACACACACACACACACACACACACACACACGTGCACACGCACACACCGGCACACACACACACACACACACACACACACACACACACAGATACAGCACAGCATCTGCCCAGTTAAAGGAACTGTGAGAGACTTGACCTCTTTTGGAAGTTTAAAGACATCATTTTTTGTGAGAAGACCAGAAGCAACAGCCAATGCTGTAATGTTGCAGGGCTGTGTATTAACCTCCCCTCACCCACCCCACCTCCATACCCCACCCACCCCTACTGTGTGCAGTTGACCTGTAGCCAAACGGCATTGTAATAGTGAGTGTGTTTTACCTTCAGGTGGCTGACTCCATCCCTGCCCAGGTTAGTGGTGTTTGACCCCGCCCCTCCAGTGCCCATACTGTGGACCCCCCCATTACCCCCCCCCCCCCCCCCCCACATGCTGTGTGTATGCACACTACAGCGTCAGACATCTGCATGGCAACAGCCCCTCTACCCTTTGACTGGAAGTTTGTATGAACACTGTTTCTTTCAAAAAACAAACAAAAAAAAACCTGGGACTGAAAGTACATGAATACTGAGCTGAGCTGATGAATCCAAACATTTTTACTGCATCTCAAATTAACACAAGGGTACAATGATAATGTATTAGACAAGATCCTGCCTATTTGAAGTATGTGTTTTATTAATGACATAAATTCACATATTATCCTGAAATTACACAGATACAATCTGGAGAAATTATGTGTAATGTTAAAGTTATACTGGTCATTTTCAAGTACTTTGACCCAGAGCCTCCTGTAACCCCTGAAGACTGCTCCCACCACCTCCTATGTCAGGGGTAGGCAACCCTGGTCCGGGAGAGCCGCAGGGTCTGCTGGTTTGTGTTGTTACTCACCACTCAATTGATCAATTAAAGCAGTTTATTACACAGTTAACTCACCTCACCTGGTTTCTTTGGTCTCAGTAGTTGCTGTATTTTAGGTTAAAAAACAAAAACCAGCAGATGCTGCGGCTCTCTAGGACCAGGGTTGCCTACCCCTGTCCTATGTCATGCCCTGACCAGCTACATGTGCTTCGGTGTTTATTATTATTTTTGAGGGATCTAATACCAGCCTTGTCACACAGGAACTTACAACATGTTTGCATTCATAGAAAGGGGTCATTGGCCTCTTTCATCTTACCAATTACTTTCATACTTTCTTATTGGAATGCTGAGCTGAGTGAGTGAACTCAGTGGTTCATCTGCAATTAATTCACAGCTGCTGCAACAACTCAAATGGCTCTGTCTGCATTAGATTTTTTACACTGCATTGAAAAGAAATATAGGGCTGTAGTTTTAGCGGTCCCAGGTGTTATTTTCTTGTTCAGTTTCCTCCCTCAGCCCTGTTCTTATGTGGTTGCATTAGATTAACTCTGCTCTTCAGACTCCTCACAAGTACCCTTACTTCCCTGCTTGCTGACTTACCCCAGGCTGGTTCTGGATGTACTAACCCCCTACAGGAAACAATGCGTCAGTGACAGTGGGAATTAAAGCTAGCCTTTGTTTTGCAGCTGCGGAGCTCCTTCAAGCAGGCCTTCAGTAAGAAGAAACCCAATAAGCCGGCGTCTCCGCACTCTGACATCGAGGAGCAGACGGACTCTTCTCTGCCCTCTTCACCAAAGCTGCAGCATGCCACCAATCAGGGGAGCATCACCTCGCTCAGACCCTCCCCTTCTACCACAGAGTGAGTCCAGAATATCCATGCAAACACTCACACACATGCACACTTACACTCACACACACACACACACACACACACACACACACACACACACACGCATGCACACACATGCAAACACACACACACACACGCATGCACACACATGCAAACACACACACACATGTGCAAACACACATACACACACACACATGTGCAAACACACACATACATGCACACACATGCAAATGCACGCACATACACACACATGCACACACACACACACAAACACACACACACACACACACAGTTAACATGCAGACACAGCCCATATGCTGTATACCCACTGCAGTGGCACAAAAACTGTACCTTTCTGAGGCCTCTTTTTGTACTCTGCTATTTCTGCTGTTGCTAATTTCCCTTTTTAAATGTTAGTTAAATCCATGTTTCACCTCTCCCTTGGCTTCATGTGTCTGCCTGTCTGTCTGTCTGTCTGTAGCAAATGTTTTTGTGATAGCAAATCCTCTCCAATCTGGATGCGCAAGAAAAGGCCAAACGGTCATGTGGTCTACAAGCACAGATCTCGGTAACGGAGAGAAGCACTGCATGGAGTGTGGAGTGTGTTCCCCTGCCTGTTTGGCCACCCCATCATAACTAATATTATTGCCCTTTAACTGGGCCCTAACACTAAAACGTCTCTAACGTCTGGATCAAAAACCCCAAAATCGGTTCTCTCAAGTCCTGTCAAAGTAGTACTACAGTCTTGAACAGAATTTTGGTTGTGCTAATTCCTACTGTGGCCAGCAGATAGAAGAAAGAGATGATTTATTTTCCCAGATGTGGTGTTACTGTGGGAAGCATGAACTCTCTATATTTAGTAAGCATACAGTCTCTGAGGGACTCCATAATGCTGAGATCACCCATATAACGCTGATATCACACATTCCCTGATTACTGCTCAAAACACATTGCTTTGCCAAGACTTATTAGTGCGTTGGCTGTGTTTTTGTGTCAAAGCGGCAAGAGTTGGATCCAGAGTTTGTTTGTCCTGGCTTCTGTCGATGCTATTGTTGACAGGATTAGCATTCACGTTACCTGTTAATGCCTCTTTTGTGGAGCAGAAAACATTTTGTGGGTTGTCTTAAGTGTTGGATTAAGCTGGGAGAGTGTGCAGTCTGTGTGTGGCAATGCTTGTTTTCATTTTTCAGTGACTCTGAGTGTGCATTTGTCTGATTGTTCAGGATACAGCCATCTCTTGTGAAAAAGCAATATGGCAATATATGAAAAATACGAGGAATACATTTTTTAAATGTTGGCACCATATATTAAATGTATATTTTTGTATATGTAATTTTTGCATGTCTCTTATGTGTAACTATGTTGTGCTATGCATTTTAAAATGTATCTTGCAATATATATGCCATTTTTGTGGCATAAGAGTGTGACCATGAAGGATGTATTATTGGTGATTGACACATCAGTATCTTAACGCACCATATTTTAATACTTTCAGTTTAAAGAAGTAGAACTCTGCATTCTGTTCCAGTGTGTCTAATGGGTGTGTGAAACCGTTCTCTCTCTCTCTCTCTCTCTCTCTCTCTCTCTCTCTCTCTCTCTCTCTCTCTCTCTCTCTGTCTCTCTCTCTCTCTTTCTCTCTCTCTCTC
>CM040403.1:15659478-15801635 GCA_022702515.1 Ilyophis sp. 1 JC-2022
TATATTATATATTAGTATTATTCTATATTATAGTCTGTGAGCTAATCATCCCTTGTACTGTAAGTGTAAGTGCATTATTGTTTAGTTTGCATGTGTTATGGCGTATATACAGTATGTGCCATATTATATGCTTTAATGTACGTTCAATTGTCTCGCAGGTGGGTGCTGTGCACCAACCACACAGAGCCGGTGAAAGGGTTTCTGGGACGCTACCTGCGCAGGAAGCTGATCGAGACAGAAATCAACAAGAACATGCGCAGTAACGACCTCATCAAGGTCATTGACTGGATTCCCAAGACCTGGCAGCACCTCAACGGCTTCCTGGAGGCCCACAGCTCCTCTGACGTCACCATCGGTCAGCCTCCGCGAGAACGTCACATGACCACAACACCATGTCTGCTCGACAGTCATTGGCCCCTTTGTGAAAGCGGCATTTACATTTTCGCTGCCACGAGAGGGAGGCTTTATGGGTGCAAGAGCCTTTCTTATGGGCACAATGCCGTTTTTATCACAGCTGAAACACCCCCCACCTCTCTGAGCTGAGGTATCGGGGCCTGTTACTGGGTCTGTGTGCAGAAGTGTCATGGTGAAGGTTCCCAGAGCATCTGACCTGCTGCTGGTCATCAGCTGTATGCAGCCCTTATATCTGAAAGCTCTGTAGGTTTCACAGTAGTTATTCACCTGTTTCACCCAGGTGACTTTTCAGGTACACCCCACCACATCCAGCCTCGTAACGCCTATTTATTTATTTAACCTTTATTTATTCAGGAGAGACCTCATGAGATTAAAAATCTAATTTCTAAGAGTGTCCTGTAGCGGCTAATTCAGTCCTGTGACAGGTGCAAGTCAATGGGCTAGATGGCGAGCAGAAACTCCTTGCTATAGTACCTCGTATGGCAGAAATGACAGGAAGTGACGACGTGCTGAAACAAGTCTGCTGTTGATCTCTCCCCAGGCCCGAGGCTGTTTCTGTCCTGCCCCATGGATGCGGACGGCTCTCGCGTTTGGTTCACCGACCTGTGGAACTACTCCCTGGTCCCTTACCTGCTGGAAGCTGTGAGGGAGGGGCTGCAGGTATGCAGTGGGCGTGGTCCGTCAGGGGCTCGTACACCTTGTGCGGTCGGGCTGTTTGTCTGTTTCATCTAACACAGTGGGTCCCAACATGGTCCTGGTCTTTAATTTGATCAGTTAAATACTGTTGTTACCTCTTTTTATGTAATTGTTCGCAATGTAGCACAATAAGCACAATGTTAACATGGAAAGTTTATTCTACATTGCATGCATAGCTATTTATGGCATAATGTCGCTTAAATAATTTATCCTAATTAAGAACCTAATTAAGAAAAATGAACAGCTTGTTAAAAATTTTGGGATGGCACTTGTGGTTTGGAACGAAAACACAATTTACACAGGGGGGTCCCCAGGACCGACGTTGGGAACCACTGCTCTAACACCAGGTGGCGCTGTTTCTGTTTGTCCGGCAGCTGTATGGCAAGAGGGCCATGTGGGAGGACCCCTCCAAGTGGGTGATTGACACCTATCCCTGGAGCTGCAGCGCCGCTCAGCATGACTGGCAGTCCCTGCTTCAGCTGCGGCCGGAGGACGTGGGCTACGAGGGGTGCAGCGCCGCCCAAGAGGGGGCCACCTCCATGCAGGTCTCCCAGAGCCACGCCGAGGGGGACCCACTGGTGAGACTAAAACACAGGCTCTAGTTAAACTACGCCGCAGCGTACAGGAGTACGCTTTAATCCAAAAGCAGCGTTAAGTCCAGAATCACAAAACTGAGTTTTTCAAAGATCCACGACTTTCAAAGCGGCAAGTTCATTTTCACTCGGTAAAAGCTACAATGGGCCGAGGACGCGCTTTGAAAGCTGGTAGACATTTACTGTCAAAAAAATAAAATATAACTAAATATGTCATTTAAAAAAATGTATGCAGCTCTGCATAATAATTTAAGCCGAGAATCTATGCATTCTTTAGCAGATTCTAAGAATCTAACTAGACTGCAGGAACACAAGGAACAGAAATGCATTTTAATTCCCAAGCAGCGTTAATCCAAATCATGGAACTGTTTTTCTCAAACATCAATGGTTTCAAAAGAGCAAGTGATTTTCCACACAGTATGAGCTACAATATATATGTTAAAAAATTGACACCACCATTGAGTTCTGCGTAAGAATCTAAGCAGCTAGGAGACTCAGCGGGCGATTCAGGAGTGAGAAAGAAATGGGCTCACCTGGCAACCCTCGCACAGCTGTAATCAGAGTGCTTGCAGAACTTGTCTGCAGCAGCGTTTACGGATGTGTTGCCAGGCTGGGTTTCCTAAGTGCCCATTGTAAAGCCATGGAGTTTATTCTGCAGGGTGTTCAACACTCGCTATTGGTCGGTTGGGCCTCTCAATGAAAACCCCTTTGGATTGCTGGATTCTTGATTATTTTTTAGCACCAGCCCTACAGTTGTGCACCCGGGTAGCCTTCCTCTTGAACCTGTGCTCTGTCTCTGTCTGTCCCAGATTATTATTTTGTAGCCTTCCTCTTGAACTTGTGCTCTGTCTGCGTCTGTCCCAGATTATTATTTTGTAGCCTTCCTCTTGAACCTGTGCTCTGTCTCTGTCTGTCCCAGATAATTATTTTAGCACCGGCCCTACAGTTGTGCACCCGGGTAGCCTTCCTCTTGAACCTGTGCTCTGTCTCTGTCTGTCCCAGATTATTATTTTGTAGCCTTCCTCTTGAACCTGTGCTCTGTCTCTGTCTGTCCCAGATTATTATTTTGTAGCCTTCCTCTTGAACCTGTGCTCTGTCTCTGTCTGTCCCAGATAATTATTTTGTAGCCTTCCTCTTGAACCTGTGCTCTGTCTGTCCCAGATTATTATTTTGTAGCCTTCCTCTTGAACCTGTGCTCTGTCTCTGTCTGTCCCAGATTATTATTTTGTAGCCTTCCTCTTGAACCTGTGCTCTGTCTCTGTCTGTCCCAGATGAACATGCTGATGCGACTGCAGGAAGCCGCCAACTATTCCAGCGCCCAGAGCTGTGACAGCGACAGCCCAAGTAACCATGACAACCTGCTGGACTCCTCCCTGGAGTCCACGCTCTAGGAGGGGGAGGGATCTGGGGTTTCGGAGACACCTCGCAGGGAAGCACTTTCCCAGGAAACACAACGTGGAGCGTGCTACCTCGCCGCCTGGCGTGTCCGCCGGTCCACACGTATGACAGGACGCAGAGTGTGCTTCCTGTTCGGAGGGAGAAACCGGGGGGGGGGGAATGTTATGTCGAGTTGTATTGTGAAGGGAGTTGATCTGACTCCACACACAAAGGTAAACTGGAGTTAGCGCCCCAACCCCTCTGACCGGGCACCAGAAAGGCAGGCCGCACACACAGAGGATATATAGAAATATAGTACGACGATGAAACTGGAATATTAATGTTAAGTGGGTTTATTTTGTATTCTGTTTTGCATTTACAGCAGATGTTTACAGTACATTTCTAAGTGTACTGAGGTGCTCCAGTGCTGATACAACTCAGAGCCTGACCTCAGTTGAGCCACACGGTGCTGGTCACGTGACTACGCCAGTCTTGGGTTTACAAAATGGCGCCCGCTCTGAGATCCGTGCAAACCCCTATCAGAAACAAGCACAAAACGCACATTGTGCGACATCCAGGCAACCACTACTGTGAAACACTGGAGAAGTGCCAATCGTACCTTGTGACTAGTGCCATCTGCACAGTGGCACACTCTTGCACCTTTCCTGCTTTAGCTGACTAAACAGTGTTCATTATGGCCTGTATTCTTCCACTAGCGCACGTGGAACTGCCCTCTACTTATGAACAGCACTATACCAACAGAGAGCTGCTAAAGGCCATAAAGCTCAATTCACCACTAACTTTAATGACAAGTATCTGATAAAGAAGGGAACAACATTTAACAATGGTGCTTTTTTCACTGCCTTACATTTGCAAAACAGATTTCTAATAACCAAACGGTGTATTAATGGATTAAACCATGGGATCTTTCTGGCCATTGCTTATGGAAATAATGAGTAACTAATGTGTGTGTGTGTATGTGTGCGTGCGCGTGCGGGTGCGTGCGCGTGCGTGTGCACGTGCATGCTTGAGCGTGTGCATGTGTGTGTCTGTGCGCGCGTGTGCATGTGTATATGCGTGTGTTGTGTGCATCTTTTGAGAAAGATGCGCATTGGTCTATCAGCACATTTATTGATGAAGCTAGAGAGCAGCAGCTGGGAAGAACGGCACTTCCTGCGTACTGCTTACAGTCAGAGGCTTACCCTTCCTACAATCTCTTGTCAGTCCTCACATCACCTATCTATAGGAGTTTATTTTTCTCTAATATATATGTAACACATAGGGGAAACCATTGGTGTAAAAGATTATTTGTATGGGGTTGTTTTTTTTGTTTTTTTACCCAGTTGACCTGGGATCACTTGAGCCGCCATGAGCACAGTCCTTCGATGTAATGGACAGAGAGCATGTTGTTTTTATTCTTCTACGTGTCCATGAAAAACAAAGTTTACTTTTTTTGAAAATAGAATGAGGTGACCATGAAGATCGGTGTGTATTATGATTTTTTATTTTTTTTTACTTTAAGGAACAAACAAAAATGCTGGTTGGGTTTTGCACAGTTCTTTGGGGTTGGGGAAATTGTAAATATGAAGTCTTGCACAGTGAATCAAAGATGCATTCTTCCCTGTCGATGTTAACGTTATGCTTAATTCCTGTACTACTTACCAAACAAAAGCAAGAAGATAGTACATATAAGAAATACATACCAATAACTTGTTAGAGATCGGTGTGCATTGTGTTGTAATCATGGGTTATTTTGCCTATGCAGGAGCTACACCATATAAAAGTATGTACAACTGCAATGGGCAATGAGGAGCAACGCTTGGGTCAATAGATTTACTGTACACAGTCTACAGTATCTATATGTATTATTATTATTATTATTAAATCAAAAATACATGCACATACAAAAATGACACAAGCCAAGTTTCTGTCCATGTTATTTTGAGTGCAATGCATCTTATCTCTACACCTGAACTATTGAAAATATGTCAAAACATTTTTATCAGTTAAGTTTCCCTGCCTGTGCAACTAAGGAAAGTTAAGTTTTTAACATTTTGAATAGTGTTTCTTAATTGGCAAACCAATTATTGATATATTGATGCTGGCCTACTGATGTCGGATCAGAAACAAAAAGTGGGACTATACGCACAAAGAAACTGGCGCTATCAGTCAGCTCAGCCAACCAGAGATCATTTTCAAAAACAGTTTACAGATTGTCAACAAAAAAAAACAGAAAGAACAGAGGCTGTCAGTGGTTTAAAACCTCAGGATAATACTACTTTCTGTGCTTAACTCGTAAGCCTTCACCCACAACACACGTGACCCCCTTGTCGTTTGCCCAGGACTGGGCTCTTTGGTCAGACTTGCTGGTCACAGGCTCAGGGTTGGTTTAGATGGTTCTGGATCAGTAGATTACAGCCTAGTAGAAGTTGAGACATTAAAGGCTAAAAGACCACAGACATGAACATTAGTTCCAATCATACTGGCTCCCTTGACCAAACATTTAACAGTTGTGTGACACTGTTCCTTACTAAGCTTGTGTATGCCATCATAGGTATTTCAACCGAGTTACATATTACACTATTTGCAATTACGTTACATCTCAGTGAGCACATAGTTTACTACTTTGGAAAAAGAAAAAGCTTTTTTTTCTCTTTGTTAAAAACATTTGTCTTTGAATGTTTTATATTTTGTACATTTTTATGTAACATATCATGTAAATAGACAGAGACCATGATTTAAATCATCTGAAGAATTTTGTAGTCTTTGTAAAGCCCTAATAAATAGTATTTGGTGTCACCAGAGCAAAATGGGCAGGGAAATCCCACTGTGTGTCATAATTATTTTGTTCTTAAATGGGGTCAGGGCTGGGGAGGGTTCCTTTGATCTTAAACATCTATGGATATTTCAATATTGAGCCCTCGGAAATTATGGATAAGCTGCGCAATCTATTATTTTTAAAGTGATGTGTGATGACATCTAGTGGTTTCACTTTGTAAAGACTGCAGTTTTTCCGTTTGAGGTCACACACCTTCAGAGGGGGGGTGGGGGGGGGTTTACACTTCATCCAATAGCAGGTTTTCACCTGCTTGGTTTTCCTGGTTTCAATAAAATGTCTGAAAATGTGGTTTCTTTCTCTGAACACACACGGGTAGCTTCACATCCAGCCCTAAAATACTAAATGAACCCAAGCCAAGTTTGTTTTACTTTGAGTCTGGGTGCCTTTGACACCCCCATGTTGGAAATACGATACCCAAGCGCACACGTGTTGATATTCAGAGCTGATGATGCAGTTTGTTAGAACACACACCTCATGATTTACCTTGAGATTAGATTTTTTTTTTAGTGTAATTAATTAATTTAGTGAAAACTATGCCATATAATTTTGTATAACAAGACATGGACATGGAAATGCCAATGTTTATTATAAATAATTGTAATTGTAACTCAGTCCAGAATGCCCATGTCCAATGGGGACCCAGTTTGCGAGTGTTACTCAGTGTTCTGTAATTCAGCGATTGGCTCTGTGTTCAAATGATATTATCACACACGTACAATGGGAGGTGAAGTGAGGGTTACAAAGGGAAACACCTGCATCGAAGACAAAACTCTACTTGTGAGTGTGGACAAATGCTGTTTGGGGGACTGCAGTATCAGATGACGAGTGACAAACTAGCTAGTAATTGGTTGAGTTGAGAGATGGAGGTTTTGCTCTACGTGGGTGAGTAATATGTCCGGCAGTCATTTCTAATCCAGCAGAAATTGAAACTACTGTGTTATATTGAGACGTCTATTAACATATTACAGATTATTTCTTCTCTCCCTAGAGCTAATCAGACCACCTGTATTATTTTCAAATAAATAATTTTGATTAGAGCAATTGTTATTTACAGTGATTCACTAGTTATTAGTAATAATAACAATATTTAATAACTTTTTTTTTCATAAAAGAGCTGGTTTTCATTTCCAGCATCAGTTCTACTTGTTTGTTTGACTTAAAATCTACAAAACCTGTCGGAGAGACAGACAGTAGTATTCAGCACTTGTGCTGTGGAATACACCCCCTTAGTGAAACACTCACACTCATTCACTCCTTCTGAAATGTGAATTTGCATCATATCCGCCTCTAGAGAAGGAACAAATGCAAGAGTGCATTATATGACTAAGTTATGACTTATTAACTTAATGTTTATAAGAGTCTAAACAACCTTAAACTAAATATATTGTACTAGAAAAATCATCATCGTTGTCAAAATCATAGTCCATAACTATGAGAAATTTATTTTAAGGGGCGGCACCACCCTCACAAACGATGATTTTGCTTCCATATGTCAATTTTGAGATTATTTAATGTTTTGCTATAACTTCTAGTTTCATAAAATAAAGAAACTAAAGGTAAATAATTATTATAAAGTTAATTTAGATTATTATATAACACCTTCGTCAAGTACGCAAAGCATAAAATTAGCTTATGATAGCATCTTTTATGATTAAATGCCTCCGTGGTTTTAAAACTGACCTGGTTGAATCAGATATCGTTCAAAAGCTCGTTTTCTGGAGTGTATTGCAAGCATGACCATATATAGGTATTTCCTTTGCTGTCCCTGGGAGGATGGACGAAAGACAAGCAGTCAAGGGAAACCCTTTTTTATATTAGCAAATCTTTAACGGCCATTTTCTTAAAATCATATTGACCATACGGGATACGTTTTTTTTTTTTTACTTTCACAATAGGTACAGCTACATAATTTTGCATACTGCTTCTTAAATGTTATATCTAGGGATTTCCAGAGGATTTTTTAAATATGTTTTGTCATTTTCATTTTATGTGGCATTTTATCTGTAAAAATAGGCCCAAAACGGTTTTTTTCAGCATGTTAATACTGTTTTTGGAATAATTAATTTAAAAAACTATATTTTGACAAAAGCCTCTGAAAAGCCCTAACTATTGAGTTATTAATAACATTAAAACAAAAAAATCAATTCAGATTGTATCTATTGAGGTTAAAAAAGTTTCTGGTTTTATGCAAATTAGCACATATTTAATCTGCTATTCGCTCATTTGCATATTTAAAAAATAAAATAATTAAAAGTCATAATACAAAAAAGTTTTGTATTTCTGTGTTTATTCAATTGGTAAAATTTCATTTTGATATGAGTAAAGGAAGAAAAAAAATTATATTCAGGGGTGGTGCCTCCCCTAAAGACCATTATTTCAAAAACATTAATACTAAAACTAATAAACACAGGGACAGCCCATAAAAAACAAACATTTTATTGTTAGTTCAGTACAGTTTACAGTAGACTGCTGTGCACAGCACATACGTACAAAAATAAAAGGAAACCCATTTTTTATTTCATAAAGTCGTCTTAACATCACTGTCATCATAATCGTCAGCATCCTCAACATCATTCGTTTTCAAAAACGCATGATTTTGGAGAAGTCTGTTATTTTAATTTACAATCATCGTTACAAATTGGAACTAAGGCAGAAGGTGAGGTATATGTTAACCAAAAGGAGGGGAATTGGTGGGAGTGCGATGCCCTTAGCTTAGAAAAACTGAATACATAAAGCACAGCCACACACACACACACCGATGCACATACATACACGCACATATACAGGGGTATAAACACACACACACACACACACTCTCGCAGGGACACACATACACAAGGATACATATTGCAAACACGCATAAATGCATACAAAGCGAGGCATGCATACACCCCCCATCCCCCTCCCAATTACCCATCCACACACCCTAGGACTTTATTCCATTCGCTTCCTTCTTATGCCACACATCCCCCTCCCTCCCATACATACACAAAAACATTTGGGTTGATGTCTGAGACAAATCTTAATCGTAACAAACACGCTGTCCTATTTGCGCGTATGGACCGACAAAAATGAACGAACACGCGCGCGCACACAGATTAATAGGCTATATAAACTGAAGACATTGACCTCAACTTCCCTTTCACAGCCATTCGCATCGCATTTCTAATTTAGTGTGTGTAACAACGCAATGTAGGGAATAGGGAGGGGTGGGAAAAGAGGAAAGAGTAATCTCCTCGATGTTCCGCAGCGTGCGCTCTGTCAGAACGCATCCGCACGCGACTCGGACACGCCCCCGTATCCGCTTAGGAAAGGCACGGGGACGGGGCTAAACTTATACATTCTGTAGCCTCTTTTCGGCGAGTCCTGCGCATGTCGCTAATAGACTGCAGTCTTCACCAGAAGACAGCAACACGTTGGCCATAAAAGCAGACACCTGCTAAATTTCGAGAACTACTACGTATGGCATGGCACAGTTTAAACACCGGTTTTCATTTCAAGAAAAGTGACACCAGATTCTCACTAACGCATGGTGCAGACTATGCTGTTCCTGAAGCTGCTGTTTGAGTCTCACAGCCACCATCCTGCACTTTCGTGTCTTATATTTATATTTAATTTTGTACTTCTAAAAATAAATGAGGCCAGGTTGCCTCGTCAGGCTAGGTGCTACAGAATGATTTGTGTCAAAATCACCTCCTTGTGGTATAACTATAATGTTCTCAATGTGAGAAATCGGGTCATGGTGCCCTGTTTGTACCAAAGTCACACAAAAAAACATCCCTGCTAGAAGAAGTTTTTTTAATTGATGGGGGGACATTCTTCCCAGACAGAAAAAATGTTACTGCTTGTCTTTAAATATTTTTTTGGTAATGCCACTCAAAGATGGACTTTCATTTGCAAATTATGACATTTTTGCCAGATTTTCTTAAACTGTCATGGATCCCTAGCATCCCTTGTTGTGACGCTGCATATCCTTACAGTACTTCAAAACACGTGTGTAGTAAATCTGAGACAGTACAAATATTTCCCCAAGATTAAAGTCTGAACGCTTCCTAAAATTATGTATTGGCCTTTTTTAGTCACAAGAGGGCGCCAAGTAACTTTTAAACCATGCAAATTGTAGCCACAGCTTAATTCACTTGTCTGCAGTAGAATTGCTGCAGATCATAACGTTGTTGGGGCGTCTGAGCTGGGGACACTTGAACTGATACTGTCATGAGTATCAGTATGCTCCAAAAAGTGGAGGTGTGCCCCTGTACACACAAATCCCTGTTACCAAAGGTAATTTATACCCTGGATTTGCTTCACTGGTCATTACAGTACTTACTACAATAAGGGTAGAAATAGGATTTGGCTTTCTTTTAAGTTTTCTGAGCTGTAACCGATCTTTGCTGGGACCAGGAGCCCTCAGAAAGGTGGCACATAACAGCTCTGCTTCTTTGCTACGTTTATCATGAGTTCAGAGCAGCAGCCTGCACAGCATTTCGGGGGCGGATCAGAACGGGCTCGTCGAGTGATCGCTGATGGCGGCTTTGTGACTAATCGTTCAAACAGAGCGGTCAGGAGCAGCCCTGCCTTTGCCCTCGGTCAGAAACGCACAAAACGAGCATTACCAGTGAACTCAGGAAATGAAAACAAGAAAACAACAGTGAACCCGGTGTCTCTCAATCGAATGTCACTGCAGCGGCGCCTGCCGTTCTTTTGCTCGGCTACGCGTGAAGGAGTTACTAAATTAAGGGAGAGAACGAGAGGTTTAAAGAGCTGAAGGAACTGAGGGATGAGCACAGGCGCGCAGAAAGGACAGACGGACAGGTTTACGCCGCGGAGGGCACGGCCGTGACCTCGCCGTAAATGTGGGGGGAGTGGAAACGGGGAGGGAAGCTCTTGGCTACTGCGGGAATCTCAAGGCCTCCTGCGGCCCAACGTTTTTACAGCGACAGCTGACCTTCCAGGGGTGGAAAAGCAGTCTGTCGTCCTGGCAGGACCCAAATACCTGCCGAGCTAAATAAACAGCAAGACTCATGCATGCAGCGTATCTGATAAGTCTCTACCAGATTAAAATAGGCCCGTTCCTTTTCTGGCGCACCAAGATAGCGCTTTGGTCGGGGTAGGGGTGGGTGAATGAGATGCGGGGAGGGGGGCGGGATTTCTGCATTCAAGTAGACTGAGAGTTTGTAGTACAAAAGGGTAGCACAGAGCCATGCATTCTGCCCTTCACACTCACTCTCATTTAATCTCTCTGTCTCCCTCTCCATCTCATTCCCTCTTTCTTTGTCTCTCTATCTCATTCCCTCTTTATTTCTCAGTGTCTCCTTCTCTCTCTCTTTCTCTCTCTCTCTCTCTTTCTCTCTCTCAGGTGCTGTCAGGGCAGTTTCATAGAGGGAGGAAAGCATCCCTTTAGTCTTCAGACAGGTGATGAGCGGCTCTTACAAAGCCAGTGTACTCAGCACTAAACCACACCCATTAGAACCAGCCCTACACTTTTACCAAACCCACTGAACCAAGCCCTATTATTATTATTATTATTATTATTCTTATTATCATTATTATTATTAATAATAATAATAATAATAATATTAAATGCAATTTTGACTTTCTGACAGGATGATCCAGACTGGAAAGTTTAAAGACCTTGTAATTGTATATTTTAATTGAACTGAATCTCTAGAGGAGCGTCTGAGGTAAATGCACCTACAGTAGCATTTTCTTTTTAATAGACATAATGTGAATTTTGACGGCTTTGACGACAGGAAAAGGGGACTGCAGACACAAGCCAGCAGAGAGAACAGGGGCGCTGTCCCGCTGAGTTTGATCTGATCTGGGAGTTTGGAAGGTTAAAAGCACCATCATATGGCCGGTGGGAGGTGTGGTGGGTGGTTGTGAGTGCATCTAAAGTGCTTAAGTTTCATCGCTACAGCAGAGGGGGGCAGATAGAAAGACAGGAAAAGCCAGCCGAGCTCCGTGCGTCTCTCTGTGGGGGGTGTGGGGAGAGGGGAGAGGGGGAAGGGGGTCGTAGCTTTTTGTGAGGTAATAATCATCTATTTGACTCCTGTTAAGCTGAAGGTCTCAGTCACACCAGCCGACAGGGCCAAGTCTCTACCAGTCAGCACCGCCCACGAGAAGGGAAGGGGGGAGAACCCAAATGAAAGAGCAGCAGCACAGTTTTGATACAGGTCTAAAAAGAGTCGCCTACCCAAAATATACAGATAAAGACAGAATAAATATCACTATAGAGTTTTTTTGTTTTTTTTTGCAGTCAGTTTGCATTAAGGTGTATATTACCTGGGAGAACGTCCACATGTGCAAATGAGTGATTTATTGCAAGTTTTTTTTAGTTTTTTTTTTGCTTATATTCGCGGGAGGAAGTGTGTGACAGTCACGGCTGTGGTGGCCTTGTTTCCCCTCTTGGCTCGCCCGTGCTTGCTGAGGGCGATGTAGAATCTGCTGTAAACGGAAGACTCGTAGGCGTTGTAGTTATTTGGCAGAAGGGTCTCCTTGAACTTGCACTCATCACGGAAGACTGCCTGAAAACAGCCAAGTAAACGGAGTCAGTGTAAATCCTGCGTGTGATTGGCTGGAGAACAATACAAACCATGAGAGCTCAGAACATCCAACGTACAGCTTTGCATACGGGACCAGCATGCTTACACACGTGCACACAGGTGCTCATACGTGCGGGCACACTTAGACGCACATACAGGCACACATACACATGCATGCACGCACACTCTCACTCATAATCCACTGTCTTTTCTCAAATTTCTAATTCCTCACTCTTGACATTAAACATGGTTTAACAGCATTTAAACATTGGTTGTTCAACTGCCAATGTTCATTCCTTTCAGACGCCAACAAATAAATAAATGAATAGATAGTGGAATTTCCTCTTAATACAGACTAATCAGTTAATTGCTGTTAATTTTATCATGAGCATTTCTCTGGGTTGTTCATCAAAGTGCTGCCACGCCCTGTCGCCTGGGTAACGGCCCAGGAGTGACCTTTCAATGGTCCCCTGCTTTCTGTCCCTTCTGGAAGTTGGGAAAAGCTGGCAGTCATAGCTGTCGATCCCAGATAAGGCTGTCCACATGCATATCTAGTACATGTCACGTGTAAAGGGGGTCCAGACGTGTGTCTCTTCCAATAGGAAGTTGAAGAGCAAGCATAGGCTTGAGGTGATGCACATGAGCCACGGTTGCCAGGGAGACCATATCCCATGGGGAACTGGCTAACCCTCCTGTGCCAACGCCAACTGCTTGAACACCATCTTCCTTTACCCATGTCGACTAAAAGAGTACAGTATGGTGGCACTCTATGCACTTATACCACTGTGCCAGTGTATCTTCTGCCAGAAAAATGCTTTCGCCAGACATTTGGACCAAACCCACCATCACTTGGTATTTCTGATACAGATTGCAGAACATTCATAACAATGAAGGCAGTCACCGACAACACGATCTATCAAGTGCATAAAGCTCACGGCACTCAGCCTGTTGCATTAAATGTAATAGCAAGAGGAAAATCTACTATATAATTATGTTGCAGAGCATGCAAAAATATTTGTCCTGTTAAGAAGCTGTCGTAATGGAGAATTCAAATTAGCCAGTCATAAGGCCTAATTTATCTTGAAAGTAAGTAAAAAACCTGAGTGCGTGCGTACTACATTATGGCTTTATGCGTGACCTGTTTAAAACTCATTTAATCCATGTTTAATGGCATACTGTTCTTTTCAGATTTCTATCATCCACATCTGCACAACACAATCTTTCCCAAAACCGAAATGGAACAAATCCAAGCTTGCGCAATGATCGCGCGTTTCTATTTCACGAGTGTATACGAATGAAAGACTTTGCCAATTATGATTAGCACAATTCACGCAACAATCAACTGCGCACAGCAATGGTTTTATCATGCATTTGCCTAATTTATACACACTAATTACAGTCTCTGGTAACTTACTATCAGGAATTTGTGGAATAAAGCGTTTATGATTTGGCGATCTGCCTCGGGCCAGAATAGGTGCATGCCATTTTCAGATGATAAACTGCAGTTGCGGAGTGGTCGGTAGGGTACTCGGCAGGTTGAGGATTTCATGTAGCCATAGTTCGGAAAGTGCACGCGCTGTTCTTCCTGAAACATATTAATTCTTTAAACTGACTAGGCTACATGTCTCAGGCTATGTAATTGTCTCAGAGTCTTATCATTTATATCACTAGCAGTGTAGCCTTTACGGTTGCCATTAATTAGCCTAGACTACATCGCCTCTTTGTGCGTTTTGATTTTATTTTAAGTGAATATAAAAAAAGACTTCAATTTAGATTTCAGTGATAATGTCTCAGACACGTGGGCAGATGTAATCCTCATTCAAGAAACAAAATCGAATCAATTATCAATAAACAAATTATCTGGATATTCCACGGAGATCTCATGTCGTCAGTCGGAGCAGATCCTAGACTGAATTACGTGAGGACACTTTAAATGTAGTAGCTACATTTCCCCTAAAATGCTGAGAACTTCATACGACATAACTCTCGCAAAACATGGCTCTGTTATCACCACTACCATCAATACTGTAGTCTACAGCTTTATTATTAATAATGTAGGCCCTATATATATAAAATATTTATCGCCAATGGTTTTCATATGCATGTCAAACGTCGACACTGCATTATTTTGCGTTAGCCTATAGCCTAAATGAAACCAGAAATGCGTACATAGATGAACAAATATGATACAATCCAGAGCACGGGTTGAAATTATTAGGCTATTATAATAATACTAAACGGCCTAAATGTCGGAAGGGCAGCTGGATTGATCTGTCATCACGTTATTCACACTGCACGCTTCCATGCACTCCCAAACACAGAGGCTAATGGATGCATTCCAAACAAAGGCACAAAAGCTTGATTAATTATTATATGGCGTTAAAGCTCTTTCCTCTAAAACCGCATGACAATAAGAGAGGATAATAACAACTGCACACCTACCGTTCCGTACAACCGTCCTCTGCTACTCATTGCGACAAACAGGCCACTTTTCACCCCATACAAGCTAACCACTCCCCGTTCTACCGTGGAGATTTCTATTAGACCTAGTTAGATAAAACATCAGTTATACACTGTAAAAAAAATCAATCAATTCGGCACAACACAGCGATAGCTTTGAGGGAAACAGGGAAACATTAGCATGCACTACATAGATAAGAGGGTGTAACCTTGAAGACTGGTAGGCTACTATGAATATATATGGTCTTTGTTCTGAATAGGTTTCACGCTGGGTGATTTGTGTTCTTTTTATTCACTGGGATATCTCTCATAAATGCAGTTTCTGACGTGTATGACTAGCCATTTCTGGGCCGCAGAAGGAGCCGGTGTAAAAATAAGTTAGCGTCTAAATTCGGCCAAGCATTCATGTCATGTTTGAGCCTGGGAAGATATTTAGCACTGATGGATACGGGGTTTTTTAATAGATTTGTCTTTGCTTTAGGAGACATCTGATGCTGCCTATGCGGCCGATTAAATATCATGCAAAATAATAAGGATATATGCGGATGCGGCTAGAGTCGTAATTACTCGCTAGTGCTCATAATGTACTGTCTATTGCGTTACATTTCTGGGCGAAACTCACTGTACTGGTTGTCATTGTGTACACCGTTTATCCTGCCATCCGGGAGGACTTGAAGGTGAAATCCGATGCCCACGTTGCAGTAAAGCTTCCGCACTCTCTTGATGCCCAACAAATAGTCATTCTCCCAGTTCATGTTCGATTTCTCCCCAGGGAGCCCCAGAATGGATCGGGAGAACATGGTCTCCCATCTTTTCTCCAATAAAGTTGCATTAGTCCTGCTTGGAATCGGATATGATGACACAATCCCCACAAGGAACCCCAGGAGAACAATCGCAGGCAACGTCCAGAGCGTGCTGGCCTCGCAGGACATACTGATGAGAAGCCTTTGCGCAATGGCCATCCGGTTTACCTTCGGGGCACGTGGTCAAAATTAATGGCCCTAAAAATACCACTCTTCTTGTTTTTCTTCCTTCAGCATGGTGGCAGAGGCGTATTTTTGGAAGGCAGATCAGGGTTTCGGGCATGGAACGACAGCCCGAGAGCAGTGGAGCAGAGGACGGAGAGAGAGCGGCAGAGCTTGAGGCGGTAGTAGTGGTGACTACCATGTTTCGCAGCTCCACGCCTCTGGAAGGGCAACGCTGGTCGTGGGGAGTACCACTCACCAAAAACCAATTTCTCCTTGCCAGGCACGCGCATCTATATGTGACATCACTCTGACTTCACCGCCTGCTGCTCCGTCAAAAGTAGGTGTCGGTGTGAGGGAGAAAAGTTGCAACCCAGCAGGAGCGGAAGCGCTGAACTGCAATGCCAACTCTGTAGGGGGGTTCAGTCGACCGCTGTCACTCCACACGCGCGCGAGAGAGAGAGAGAGGGAGAGAGAGAGACTCCTCATTGGGTGGTGTTGAGCGATCATGATATGTGATGGGCACTTTGGCAGAGGCCAAATTGGGCCGGTGGTCATATGTCTAACGGCCTGCTGCTTCCTTATTTAGAAGGACGCTGTAAAAACAGTCCCGCAATCACCGGAGAGCAATGGCAATGCTGCGAGACACCCTCTGAGCTTCTTGTCCAGGACGTTTACACTTTATATCAAAACGTATATATATATATATATTTCAGGCTAGATATTAGTTTTTCTAAATTGTTTAGACACATTTTCTGAAACTAACTAATTTCTCAAAACTATAAACACAAAACCCACATGGTTAACTCTTTCTGCAAAACTGTCAAAATCACACACTATGTTAAAAACCATGCACTCTCACCCCAAAATGACATTTTTCCTCCAAATAATAAACACTATAGTCAACAAATGAATACAAATTATAAATTCCAATGACACACTGGTGTAAACAATTTAAGACACTATTACCATTATATTAGTTAGGCATCATTCAGTATTGTTTGCGTGTACTGGCCAAATCAAATATTGTTATTAAAAATTTTTCAGAAATAACAAAAATGTAGTAGAGATAATGTAAAATAAAAACAATCAGGAGAAAATGAAAACGATAAAAAAAAACTACTGTACTGGGAGTAAGCAAAAAGTTATTCAATTAGTAAATTAGTCTGGTCTCTCTTGATCAGGCCACATATTCTCATGTACATCACACATTATATTTTCTCTGGCCAAGCAGTGGGAGTGTTTTTTGGAATGACACAGCCACCCTTGGCATGACTGAGAAATGAAAAAACAATGGTTTCATTGAACAAACTTCGAAACAGAGCATCATGGTGGAAACTCGCATTGTCCCATATGACAACAAGTGTGAGCTGCTCTATCTTGTGTGTGTGTGTGTGTGTGTGTGTGTGCATGTGTGAGTGTGTATATGTGTGTGTTTCTGGTCCTCTTTAAGGCTGGTAAGATGCTCAGCTACTCTGAGCTGCAGAGGGGACAGGCTCTCCCGTATTTGCTCCATGTAGGGGTGGCTTCAGTATGCACATGAGGGATACTGCCAGCTTAGCTTGTGCACACTATGCTGGCCGTACCGTGGTCCTCTTGTAGTAGTATACATTAGGTACTCTGCAGTACAGGAATCACTGAGTTTAGATATGTTACAGTAAATAATAATAGAGCAGATCTACCTATTCTGATTTCTAAATGTTCGTCAGCCATCGTTCCCCACATACAGGAGAGCTCACATTTCGCGCTAAAGTTATGATTGCTGATTGAATAATTAAATCAACTAGTGTTTTACCTGTGAAGAATATGTGTGTTAATTGATCATTTGAGTTTTTTTTTTAATGGCAGTGTTTTTCATGTGAAAACAAGAGATATACTTTTTGAAAATTGTGCCTAAAACACAAGAATTGTGTGAAACATATTCAAAAGGTGTAAAAAGACTGAAATTTGTGTTAAAACAAGTGAAATAGTGCTTATAGGTTTGAAAACATTGTTTTTCTTTTGACACATAAACTTAATGTTTTAGTAATAGGGTCATAACACCAATTTTAGTGTGTAAACAAGACATTTGTGACTTAAACAGGTGGCCATATTCCGAGTGAAATTTAACATAATATGCATAATAAAAATGGTAAAAAATAATCCACTGTTCATCTTATTCTGAAGAGTTTGGATTATTCAAATCCAGACTAGAAATAGTGCTGGATAGACTCTTGGTAAATATATGGGATGCATTGCCTTTTCTCATCATTGTGTCTTGTTATGTTCTCAATTTCTTTCCAAGCCTAGAGTTTAGGCTGCGCTGATTTATAAACGCATAATATGTCCAACAAATCCTATATCTTGAGTTTGATGTCTTCTTAGAATGACCACCATTGAAAACCTCTCAAATGTCTTTTGAATGTTATGTCACTCTGGATGTCATAGACTGAAAGTTGTCTGGCAAAAGTCCACATCAGATTAGAGCCAAACTTTTTAGCTGATTGCTTTGGATCTGTTCTCATGCAGCACTGAAGCCACACACGCACACACACACACACACACACACACACACACGCACACACACCAAGCATGAGCCCACAGTCATTTTATAAATTAATTTTGTGAAGTTTCCTCTTGTTGCAGGGCATAGAAAATCCACACTGACTTTTACTTCATAGTAATAACCTGACAGTTTGATAGATTGCCGCGGTTCCCCAAAGGCCTCTGGGAAGCTCACATTTTCCAATCTTCTAATAAAAAGGTGAAATAAAAAAAGTAATTCCTGAGACAAAACTATTAGGTCCCGTGATCCCATAAATATGACATGTTTTACAACACGTTTAATGTCCTTATAATAAAATAAGATGCCAGGGTATTGTGGGGTTGTGTTCATGGTATTAAAATTGGTCGGGGGTAGGGCTCAATTTTTTTATACCCTCTGTCTATTTGAATGCACAGAATTCATTTTGATTATAGTTACTTCACATATGTAACCATGGACTGCAGTATCGTATCTATCTGTGATAAAATCAAGCTGTGTGGTTTTTCTTTGGATCGGGGGCATTTTGTGTGGCACATTCAGAACATAATCAAGGAATTCTGAGAGCCAGCTGTGCTGTATGATGGCAAACCGTTTCTATCTTTCAGATGGGGTGAAGGCTCTGAGTTTGCACATACAGTATGATGCCATAGTGCTACTGTGAAACACAACGGCCGTTAGCCCCGGTCACTATGTTGTTTAAACTCTTCCTTTTTGTTGAACTACAGGTCATGCCTGTTGGATAGCATAGATGTAGTTCTGCTGCTATATTATAGGCTGTCAGTGTTTAATGCTTTAAAAAAAAAAACCCCCCAGCAAGAACGGTTGCTGCTCAGGTGATGTGATGCTGTTACTCAGCAATTTTCTACCGCCTAGTGGTAAGTGGTGTGGTGTCATTACCTTGGCTTGTGGTACTGGCTAATTCTGCTCCATCACATTCAGTGCTATGAGAGTTCTTACCCAGGCTGGACACTGATGGGACTTATAAAGTCACCTGAGAATCAGCTAAATTTATTATGGATTCATATTGGATATGTTTTGTTTTCCCCCGCAGATATTTCTCCAGCACAATGCATCTCCTCACACTGCACGCTCAGCAAAGCAATGGACATTGCATCGCCATGGGTGGATTCCAAGGGCTTATTTTATCTTTAAGGACAATGCAAACCGCTAAATGCTCCTCGGAGGAGCGAGGAGTGGGGGACAAAAAGGCTCCCGGAGGATTCTTCAGTGAAGTGAAGTGAAGCTTTTTCTCGGAACGCGTGACGTGTATAAATTATCCACCACTCTCCACATCTGCCACGTCGCAGACACACCCCTACACAAATGCAAGTTTACCGTTCCTTTCCATTTATTGTAAAGCGCTAATCCATAATGACACTCGTTCTTTATAATGAACAAAAGCCACGTTTATTCATAAAAAAGAGGCTAAAAAGCCTTATAGTTAAGCACGTGAGCATAATATGACGCTGACGCTTAATTGAGCAAGGACGTTCCATTTGCCTAATGCATGTTGCCTCGATTCCTCCATTCTCTTATCTGATCCTTGCATCCTTTCCTCGCATCCTCCATTGGGCGGAGCTAAGAAGCGAGAAAAGAACCAGAGAAAAAGATGCAAGGAGTGAAAATAAGCTACTGGAATGCACCCCATGACTCTGTTGCCATGATGTGTCCAGCAGAGCTTTTGAGTTGTCCAATTGTAATGTTTCATGGTGTACTGGCGCCACCTTGTGACTTAAGAAGGGAACAACACCGCTGTGTACTAATGGCCAGGTTTACGTTTGTAAAACTGCACATTACTGAATATCAGAGCAGACATTAACCATGGTAGCCTATGCTCTATTAATTTGTTAATATCTTAAGATGGAGTGATATCAACACATCACAATATGTTGTGAAAGTTGGTTGATTTCCAGCAAAAAGCTGTACCCTAAAAAGCAACCATTCAATTACCAATCCAATATATCTTTTACGAAAAACAACTTTCTAGAAACTCCCAGGAGACTTTAACAAGGTACTTGAGAGTAAATGCCTGTGTCATCATAGCCTCAGTATGTAAAAGCAATTACAGCTCTACAGAAAATTTTTCAACTCTAACTTTAAATTTTTCAGAGAAGTTTCACAATATTATGTATCCATTCTTCTTTTTAAAAAACTTTAAAATGAGACTTTAAAACTTTAATAAGAAATAAAAGGATTTATTTGATAAGTGCTTCACACCAATCAAACAACTTGAAGGAGATCCTAAAAATACTGAGCGAGGTATGCACTGCTTCACTCAAATTGTGATTGCAACTTTTACTAAAATTTACTACTATTTACTACAGATGTGGTCAGTTGTCACGTACACACGTCTAAACGTTTGGAGCCATTTCATGTAATTTGTAGATGTCCTGATATCAGATTGAGTGAGATAGTCTGAGTAGTCTGTTCTCTGCATCAGACATTAGTATGTTTTAGTGAGTGAGTGAGTGAGTGAGTGAGTGAGTGAGTGAAAACAATAGGAAAAAATATGACAAACATAACTGATACTCTTTTGCATTTATATATTCACATCAGCAATTATCAGCATCACATCTGCCGATAACTATCAAAAATTATATAGATCAATCTGTATATATACTGCTTTTAAAAAACAGTATTTTAATATATGCCTTACATTCAGGTATACACACACAGTTCAGCAAATAAAGAGACAGTCAATCTGAATTGATTGAATCATTGCAGTAAATACTGAGGTAACACATTGACACACAAATGCAAGACATCAGGTGCATTAAATAATAAGCCCCATTAATAATTGTGGCCCCAACTACACCCTGTGCCCATAACACTGTAAACAAAAAGTTGCGAATACTCGAATACTTACATTTTCAAGTCAAGTTATGCCAACTAACATTCATTAGTTGTTTTTCAGAAAACGTTTTTCTAACAACGAAATTTGTGCGTTAAGTTTTTCCAAGAATAAAATGTTTTCTGAACATTCATGTTAGTTGGCATAATGTAGTTAAGATTTTGTTTTCACTAAATTTAGTGAAGTAAGTTGAGTATTCTCAACTTTTTTTAAATTCTATTAATTCTTTTTTTTTTTTTTACAGTGAAGGTTCAAAAAACATTTTTGATCAGGGCATAATGGGTTTGACTATAAATAAATATTCTTCCAGCATCTTGTTTGTTTTACCTTGGACAACAAGTAAAAGTAAACATGAAGAGATGAAAAACAAACTAGCGTCTTTTTGTTGTTGTCCATTTTAGGTTATAAGACAGAAACAATAGGAATGTAATCTTGACCATATGATTAGGGAAACTTTAAACATTGTCTATTTGATTTTGAAACCCTTGCCTTAGACCTCTCTTTGAAAACCAGAGGAACCAGAGGATCCATTAGTCCATGAACTTGCGATTCTCGTTAGCACCATACAGTGTCACTCGGATTTCAGGCATCATCTAAAGAACAGAGAGAAGGCGTTCAGGACCAGGCACCACACAGAGCCTTGTTCTGTACACACATATACAGTGCAAACGCAAGTCTGCACAACTGTTTAGAGCCTACAGGAACTTATTTGTAAGATCACAAATATGTGATTAGAATGTCCTTAATTGAACATTCTAATTCTGATGCAACAATCACTACTGGAGTTATAGAACACTGGCTTAGAATTTTGAGAAAATATTGGGTTTAAACAACAGCATAAGGGTGAAGCTACTTTTGAACTTATCCCCAACCTCTAAAACCCTCTTGTATACTGTATCTGTGACCCCTACTGTCCCCATTTGTTCTGTACCTGCTGGGCCATGAGCTCCAGCCTGCTGTCCAGGGTGTTGGACACCTTAATTCTGCCATCAGCATTATAGATCTCAATGCCTCCAGAGCTGGAAAACACATGCACACACACACACACACACACACACACGTGTGCACACACACGCACACACACACGGAGTGAGGTTAGGTAATATCTGTACACTGTGGGTGGAAAGACTGACTGACAAAAATGGGAGTGGTATTAACCAACCAGTCATAATGCATTTATTTGTTTGTTTTTTAGGGAGGGACAATGTCCACTAGTACTGTAGATAGCTTGGAGACATAAGAAACCTCAACAAATATCCAATTTGGAAGTGTAATGTTGCCCTTTCAGACTTGTCCTTAGTTTAACATTATGTGCCATTATAGACCGGAGAAATATACTTGATTTCTATGTATGAGATACAGACAAACAAACAGGATACTCGTACATGTCTGAAGGCAGGAAGTTGTTCTGATCGATGTGGACATTGATGTTCTTCTCCACAGCTGCCTGGTAAATTACAATGTTCTTCTGTACTGCTATCTGAAACACAACACAACACACACGCACACACACACACGCACACGCACACAGTCAAAATACTGGCTTCACACTCTCTCATACACACATTCACACATGCTACCTGCCAGTCCTCAATTGATCTGAAATCACCATTTGGATTGCTATAGAAGGTGACTTCCAAGGCAAACACAAGTTCTAGGCCTTTAAGCCAGGGATGAGCAACTCCAGGCCTCGCAGGCCGGGGGGAAATGCAGGTTTTTGCTGCCACCAGTTACCCTGGCTCAATCAGCTAATTAGTCATATACACCAACACCGATTCACTGTTAAATTAGACCACAATAAAACGCTACAATGCATGCATACAGGCACAGGAACATTCATCAGCTGCTGTTCCTATCGCGAAATGTTTCTAAAATGATTGGGCTAATTAATTCATTATGAGCAGAAGTTAGTCTGAAATCCAGAAACAAATACGGCTCTCCTTGCCCATCCCTGCTTTAATGAGGGGGGATTAGATGTGCATATGCTGGGGCAGTCAAAAATCACACTATGACAGAATACAGACAGCAGCTGAACTCTCACCTTTACCATGTTCACATCCTGCTGGCGACAGCGAATTGTCACTTTTGTCTCCAGGAGCTGATAGAACCCCTGAGAGAGAGAGAGATGATGCACCATAAACTACGATTCCCAGGAGAGATGATGCACCATAAACTACGATTCCCAGGAAACCTATTTTACCTGAACTCAAGCACACAGGCAGAATTTGTATCAGGCATATAAAACAAACTCAACGCTTCCTGCTGTCAAACAGGCCCAATCTCAATGTCCACCCTGAGCCCTAAGGACTGAGGCCCCACATACTTTGTTTGAGATCATGCCCAGTGTAAGTGCGTGAGTGCACGAGAGTGCAAGGGCTCGAAATGGCACGAATACGAGGAATGGGACGGCACTTAAGGGTGATGTTACATGTTGCCTTGATGACGCCCGTCTCGCATGCAAGACATTTATGACGATCACCGCATTAGGACTTTTAATTTTAGGTTTGTACCCCCTGAAAGAACTCTGCCCCCCATATTTGTCCTTTGTTTACAATTTTTGAGACGGTTCTGGCGGTGTTTCCGTTTTTATCATCAAAAACACTAGGAGTTGTGGGTAATTCCCTCAGCAAAGTGTGCAGGATTGTGGAAAGTCTGCATAAAGGGCTCAGACATTGAGATTGAGCCAGTCTCCGTGGTGATGTGGCCACCGATGTTGGCGTCTCAGGTGCAACTCTGGGGAGCATACCTGCAGGACAAGCCCGTCCATCAGATTCTGGTACCGGACCGGGTCCCTGGCAATGTTGGCCAGCCTCTGCCGTGCCTCATTCAGAAGGTCCTGAACGTGGAAGGGAGAAATGGGCATTTGCCCTTTTAATATGTCCGTTATTAATATTAGTAGCAATATTACAACGTCAACATTTCTGGCCTACCGAGATCATATCATCACGAGCCCTCAGAACCTTCAGTCGGGCCTGGTTCATCAGGTTGGACATCTGACTGGGGAGAAAAAGGTTACACCATGGTCAGCACCAATAACAGCTTCTCTGCTGTTTAATATTCATGAGCTCCTGTTCACAACTGAATGGTGCATTCAGCTGGTCCTCATTAACTCATCGGGTTCATTTCAGCCGCAGACAAAGTCGTAAATACCAGTGATAAACTTGGGCAAGTTGTTCAGCACTGTAGTGACAGTTAGCTCCTGAAAAGCATGTTCTATAACGGCGCTTTGCCCAGGTGCAGGCATAGCCCTATAATCATAGGGTTGAACCTGTACTAGCAGGTGCTCATCCCAGGTCCTGGAGAGTCACAGCATCTCCCGGATCACTCTTTTCCACATTAAAATCACCAACCAAGTTAGACCTGAGCCAACCAGCAAAGATGAGTCAATTGTGTTAATCTACTGCTTTAATTGATTGGTTACGTGCTGAGGAGCAACAACAGTCTAGCAGATCCTGTGAGTCTCCAGAAAAGATGACAGGATGTATAATGGGCAATGGCTCACAAGCCAGTACATCAGAGGAGCACCTGCTCTCCTGCTCGAGGTAGAGCGGGGCGTCCCATGATCGCAGGGTCGGCGGTTCAATCCCCGGCTCCTCCTGTCCACATGTCGAAGTGTCCTTGGGCAAGACACTGAACCCCAAATTTATCCCAATGAGCAGGCTAGCACCTTGCATGGCAGCTGCCGCCATTGGTGTGTGAATGTGTGTGTGAACGGGTGAGTGAGAGGCCATTGTAAAGCGCTTTGGATAAACACGCTATATAAGTGCAGTCCATTTACCATTTACCATGTGCAGTGCTTCTTGATTGGGCGCAGATGGCAGACCTAAGAGGTAACATGGCTGCTGGGTTTCCACTCTCAGTAGAGCGGTGCGTGCGGACATACAGTTTAAGCTCCTCACATTTTCTTCTGTTGCTCAATCTGCTTCTCCTTCTTCTCGTAGTACTCCATGATCTTCAGCCTCTGAGTCTGCACCAGGCGACCCTTCTCAATGTTAAACTCTTCCTCTGCCTGTGGGAGGAGACAACCACTCAAAAACATTACACTCTCACACACACACACACACACAATCATAGCACCTTGCATAGCACCGCTCACCCGCGTCTGCTTCACCACTTACAGTACATTGTGTAGTCTTATCGGGAGGAACAGCAGGTGCCTGTTTGTACTGGAGTCTCTGCAGAGCAGTGTAAATGCATACAGTGTGGAGCTAATTCATTACCTTGGCTTCAATTTCCTCCGCTTTCTCATTGGCCTCCTGCTCAATGAAGGCCATCATGTGCTTAATCTGTAGAGAGAGCGAGAGAGAGCGAGAGAGAGAGAGAGATGACAAACTTTGACGAGTTAAAATTATGGCTCTGACCAGAATTGTGTTTTGCGCTCTTGTTAAAAGCAGAGACATGAGAGTTGCACAGTTAGTATGTCTCCTGTTCGGCCTCTGACTAAAGTGTCATTCAGATACTTCACACAGTAGCCTGTTCACTGACAATAAGGGACAAACATAGAAATGCAAGTGGTTATTTATTATACGGGAATAACACTTTATATGAGTGCATGTGGGCTGTCTAAATAAGATGTAGTGAAAAGGTACAGGTACAGGGCATCTTAGAAAATATGTTTACCCCTCTCAAGTGAGGTCATCCTGGTTCCCAACCGTACTTAAATATCCATACGCTAGTTATCGGATTATAACGTCACCATAGATGATATTACATGATATTTTGCAACAGCGGATAATCGTATGGGAGAATAATATTTCACGGCTTGCCGTATCTACGTGTCAGAGTCATACTTAAACAGTCTCAAGCAGCGGATGGGCTCGCAACGTACAGTAGGCCTACGCACCTACGTTGCGAGCTAATGCAAAAAGCACGCTTAGCGAGCTGACGAAACGAGACCTGCCGGTTATCCAGAAACTGATCAGATTAATATTGTATTGATAAATACCTGTTTCTGCACATCTGCATCGCTGAGAGCCATGGTTGAGCTTCTAACAAGAGTTTTAAACCAATGTAGCTGAAAACCAGGTTCTGTTGAATGAAAGGAAGAATCCGTAAATAACTAAACACAGATGATTGCTTTGGCAATTTTATTTATTTACATGCTATAAACCATAATAACCTCTGAATAACAGCACAGCAGCTTTTTTAGATTCTGCAGTAAGTAATCGCTTAAATGTGAATGACGGCATGATCAGCTGACAAACAGGTTCTTGTCACATGACAGGGGCTTCCGGCTTAGCAGCACATTTTGAACGCACACATATTTTAGCCAATCAGATTTTAATGCGCATTTTTGCGAGGAAAAACTCGATTGCGGTTTCTCTGCAGTTCTGTAAACATGACGTGAATTCATGACAAACATTTTATATATTTAAGACTATTTGGTAAAGTAATAGTAAATAGCATGACAGATCGTTTGGCTCCAAATTAGGCTGCATTTATGAAATGTGTAAAATGTGTGCAATCGTTCGAGCTGGCAGAAGAACACTTATGTGTAGCAAAGTATTTTCACAGTTTTGTCCTGTTTCAAGTTAGTTTATTGTTTTATTGGTATCAGAATATATCCCTTTCTGTTCTTACAATATCAAATGGCATCAATGACATTAGGGTCGGAGTGCATCAGATACACAGGGTTGTTCCCAAGGGCATCAGCCATACTTTTAGATTTCAGGTGGACAACTCCCTCTTGCAGACAAAACTCTCCCAGAGGTTATATGTGCACACATACACGTCCAATGGCATCACTAACTAAGCAATATGCTGCCAAATATGCTTTTAAATTTGTAATCAATGGGAGGTGCTAGAAGCACTGTAGTGAGCACCAGCATTCAGAAACTCAGTAAACAGCCTCTTTTCTTTTTTGAATCGTTTACTAAACACAAATGTAAAGTACCACTTATCTGGTCCGTACGGCAGTTTCCAGGGTCAATTTTGCAATACTGACTAAAATAAACAGTGATGTCCTTCCTGTCAATGCTAGCAGAAACAATATTGTTTTTTATGTTTGTGCTCGAGAAGATGGGGCACACATTTTAACTGCAGAGCAATGTTACTTTTTCTCCCATATTCATTACGGAGAATACACAAAGACCTAATGCATTATAATATCTGGTTAACAAAATATTAAAAAACAAAAGACAAAACATTCTCAGTTACATTCGCATATAATTCCAAACTTGACAACGAATATCTGACTGTACAGAAGGAAGGCGTGGCTGTGAGAGAGAACTTATGCTGCACTGCAGCACTGATGTTTCAATTGTTATTAGAGTTTCTGAGCGAGTCTCCAATGAATGGGGACACAGAGCGGAGAGAGGTTGGGTCCTGTGGTCTTTCACACAGCATTGAGCTCTGCCCATGATCACAATGTCCCATCATGGCTACATCTCTCTCTCTCTCTCTCTTTCTCTGCTATCCCTCCATCCTTTTCTTCTTTTCTCATCAGCCCATTGGTCCATCAGTGTGCCTCTGAGAGCAGCTGCTGCCTGCGTTCCTCGCTGCAGAAGAACCGCAGTTTCCGTGGCAACAACCTCACCTCCACGGGCAAGGCCTCGTACTCCTCGTTGTCGATGTTGTAGAAACCGGCGCCCTCCTGTGGAGTGATTGGGAACAGCAGTATTGCAGGTAAGGCGAGATGGACAGGATTTTAAATTCAAACTGTGCTTTTGGTTCACGCGTTTATCTGACCTGGGGCAGGGAGAGGGGGTATTGGGGCTGTTGCTGACCTGGGGCAGATTGAGGGTCTGTTACTGACCTGGGGCAGGGAGAGGGGGTATTGGGGCTGTTACTGACCTGGGGCAGGGAGAGGGGGTATTGGGGCTGTTACTGACCTGGGGCAGGGAGAGGGGGTATTGGGGCTGTTGCTGACCTGGGGCAGGGAGAGGGGGTATTGGGGCTGTTGCTGACCTGGGGCAGGGAGAGGGGGTATTGGGGCTGTTACTGACCTGGGGCAGATTGAGGGTCTGTTACTGACCTGGGGCAGATTGAGGGGCTGTTACTGACCTGGGGCAGATTGAGGGGCTGTTACTGACCTGGGGCAGTGAGAGGGGGTATTTGGGCTGTTACTGACCTGGGGCAGGGAGAGGGGGTATTGGGGCTGTTACTGACCTGGGGCAGGGAGAGTACGCAGGCACCGGTCTCCAGGTTATGCCCACGCTTGCTGCACATGGTTGGATCCTGCGCTTTCTCTGTCCTGCAGACAACATAAAAAGAGCCTTGTGTTTCTGAAAAAACTAAATGCACACGGACAAATTCTCACTCACTCAGTCAGTCAGTCAGTCAGTCAGTCAGTCAGTAACACACACACACACACACACACATGCACACTCACCCAATAGTGATGAACTCCCCAACAGTCATGGTCTCTGGCTCCACACACACCTGCATGGAGTCCTCAGTGCGCTGTGAAGACCACAGACAGATTGAATCTCAAACACATCTACAGCACACAGACACGCACATTACTGAATTTATATAGTCTTAACAGTATGTACACAAGTACTTACATTAGTAACTGGGTTTCTGTTGTTGGTGATGATTGACAACTCCACTGTTGAGACCTGTAGATCCTCCCAGCGCTCTGGCTCTTCTTCCTTAGGGGGCTCTAAAACAGACAGGCAGGCAGGCAGGCTGTCAGCCCTGGACAAAGATTACAGCAGCCAAACATCCTCTGTACTGTACTTCTATACCGCTACTCAGAAGTTACACACACAGAGACACACAGATGCACACACACAGACGCACAGACACACACACACACAGACATGCACAGACACACACACACACAGATGCGCACGCGCACACACACGTACATACACGTACATACGCACACACGTACAGATGCACACACACATACACACATAGACACACACGCACACATAGACACACACGCACACACACACACACACAGACACACATACACAGACAGACAGACGCGCACGCACACAAACACGCACACAGCATTACCCTCTACAGGGGGGTTCCAGTAGAGCTTTAATCGGCGGACGATGCGGTAGATGAGGGAGGGGCGCGGGGGCTTCACTGTAGACTCCTCTGGGGGGCGGGGTGTGGGTGCCTGGTAGGACAGAGACACCTGGTGGACCTGTGGCCAGCTCTGAGGAAAAGAGAAAGAGAGTGAGTGAGTGTGAGACAGAGAGAGAGAGTGAGCGAGAGAGAGGGGGTGCTAAAGAAGAGTCAGTAACAGACAGATGGGAGCTACATTATTCAGTCATAAGAAAAGTTCTTTGTTACACAGGCAGAGATGTAGAACTGGGCCTGTGCAGAGACAAGCGCATTCGCACCTTTAATGTGCTGAACCAGTGTGCTGCCATAGTCTTCAAAGGGCCCAGGTACCAATATCTGAAAAGGTAAAAAACAATAAATATATATATATATATTTCTGCTGTTGAAGACTAAATTCAATACATGTAATATTGCTTAAAATAATATTGTCTGAAAATGTATATTAAAATGATTTATCAGAGCTGGGGTTTGAAGCTCACTATCCCATCCATCACACAACTTTGGTTACGACAGGACATGTTTGTACAATATCAACCCTGAAGTCTGGGGAACAGTCTGTCTCACGTCTTACTACACTCTGGTGAATGGTCATTCTCAGGTCTATCTTACTGCACTCTGGTGAATGGTCATTCTCAGGTCTATCTTACTGCACTCTGGTGAATGGTCATTCTCAGGTCTATCTTACTGCACTCTGGTGAATGGTCATTCTCAAGGCCTATCCTACTGCACTCTGATGAATGGTCATTCTCAGGTCTATCTTACTGCACTCTGGTGAATGGTCATTCTCAGGTCTATCTTACTGCACTCTGGTGAATGGTCATTCTCAAGGCCTATCCTACTGCACTCTGGTGAATGGTCATTCTCAGGTCTATCTTACTGCACTCTGATTAATGGTCATTCTCAGGTCTTACTTGCTGATGGTGGAGGCAACATCTCTGAAAGCCCCCCAACGCAGTCCTATCAGGGCAAACACCGGCTGCTCCTTCTCCCCCTGAGTGTGCGTGCACACACACACACACACACACACACACACACACACACACACACACACACACACACACAAATGTCAGTGGAATGTACCAACACTCTTCCACCAGAATTATCAGACTGTCACAATGCAGTGGCACATTATTCTCCCTCCATTATGGATGTAGCTTGATCCCCACAATTCATTGCAACTGCTGTAATGTCCTTACTTTAAGCAGTATGACGATTTCAACGTTAAACTTGTTCTTCTCCCACAAACTCACTGAGAGGATCTATCGGGACAGTGGGAAGTCTGGAGTCGCTGGCTTTACCAAATGGAAGTTTCCGGAGATGGGGAGTGGCCTCGCCCCTCAGACTTACCTTGATCTGCAGCACATCCAGAGGCACCGTTTCCCCCTTCAGGATTGACAGCGTTGCTCCGGTGATGTGTCTGAAGACACCACAAAACACCAGTTTTAGTGCCGTGAGGAGGGGGCAGGTGTTGATGATAAATGTGTGCATGTGGGTGTGTGTATCCGTGTGTGTGTGTGCATGTGCAAGACACTCTTGCTTCATTGTTACATCTCTGTGCAGATGAGTTTCTGTCAGGCGCACGCAAGATACTCACTTAACTTTGTTTTCAGACTGAAAATGAAGACTCCAGCTCAAGGAATTCTGGGAACCCAGAGGGATGAAGCCAATGGGAGTACTACTGAATGAAACCTGGGTTTGTGCGACACCCACAAAGCTGGTATCAACGTTTGCAAAATATCCCACTTGTTCATGCTTCATTAAAGAACAAATATGTGTTATACCCTACACAGACTTCAAAGACAACACTTTAGATCAGTGCTGTCCAATCATGTGCCATGGAGGGCTGAGATATACAGGTTTTCATTCCAACCAATCACTACACCTGCTAATTTCACTCATTAACACACCAACCAGAAAGGAGGGAACTATTTAGTGAAATCAGCAGGTGTACTTGGCTAAAAGTCATCAAGGGTCTGAGTTATCAAACAAGCCTCAAACCATCACTCTGCTGCCAGATATGCAGTAGACATGACATGATTGGACACCACTGTTTTAGACAATCAAAATGTCTGCCGTACTCCAACTTACCTGATCAGCTCTGCGCAGCAATCCAGTCACCACCTGCAGAGAGACAAACAGACAGAAGGTCAGCGTGCTAACCCACATCTCAGCACTGATACAGATGCAGGGTCAGTGTGTTAATGCTAGACCTGTGATGAATATAGTTTTACACATGCTTTCTGAAAAGTAACTTATTTTAAAAAATTAAAATTCTATATCTGAGAATATTGTAAATAATTACCAGAAAAAAAATTTTTTTTCAACAAATATATTTCACGTATAATTTTTTGCCTGAACTCAAAGGAGAGTAAGTCTTACCACTGCTCCTTTGGAATCCTCTTCAACCATCATGGAGCAAGACTAACTTTTTGGGAATCACTGAATATATTTATATATGTATTTTTTTTAATACATATTTTTACATTTCACCTTATATTTAAATACTTTTAAATAATATTTGTTCCATATGTGATATTCGTTTCAATACTTTGAATGTGTTTTTTTGTGGGGTTACTATGCTGCCACGGTTACCTCCTGTAGAGTCCCATCACCCCCGGCAACAATCAGCATATCTGTTTGCTCCATCAGCTCCATAAGCTTCTTAGCCTGACCCTCGTAGTCTGTCTGCAGGCGTGTAAGCACAGACACTTTAAATCAGTGGCGCACGCACGCGCGCGCACACACACACACACACACACACACACACACACACCTTACCTTCACAATTTTCACCTCCATGCCAGCCAGGTGTAGTAGGGGGGCTGCATTCTTCTCAAACAGACTGTTGGCTTTCCTGTCAGCAGAGAGGAAGGACAGGAGTTACGGTGGTGAGCTCGTCCATGGTGTGCATTCAGTAAGATAGGGCTGGACACTACACTGAGCCAAATCACTCACTGATAGGGAGCCTCTGCCTCCAACAAAGGCACAGCTCAACCAACAGTGCAGTGTCAGTCCAGACCAGGCGTTGTGTAGATCAGATACATATACTGACAGTGAGCTCCCTTCAGCTCTTTGGAATGACATATCTGTATTTTATCAAACTAATGAATGTGATAAACGGAACCATCTCTTACCCTTTGCAGGCAGCCGGATTGAGGATGACAGTGGCTTTCTTCAGCTGTTCTTGAGGCGAAATCAGCTGGCGCCCAAATTCCTGAGGAAAACACAATGTGATCAGCTGTCAGCTAGCCAGGAATTGAATTGTCTGAAATTGTGTCTTTAGGTATCATACAGGTCACTCTGGCACAGTGCTACACACTTAAACAGATAGACAGCTATGCATGTCACATTAATGCTATGCAGGTAGTTATCAAGCTTGAAAGTACAGGAACTGGTGGTATATAATATCTAGTGAAATCTCACCCTGGCTTCCAGGCAGGCTTCCCTTCGCAGTACATTGTCACTGAAAAATACAATAAACAATTTAATAACTGAAATACAAAACTACTTTTAAATTTGGACACTAGCTTTCTGAATGCCAGGTATGCAGTGACCGCAAAGGCTTAGGTAAATCGACTCAGATTTTTCGTGTCGATTTGTTGAAATATCACGTTGGGTCATCATAACAAAGTATAATTTGCTCTTGTGAAAATTGTAATAAGTAAACTAGATGCTATAACGTATCAACATGTTCAACCCAATATCTAACCAAGTAAACGATAGATATTTACCAGTGTTTTCCGTATAGCCAGTGCCCGCCGTATGACACCACACACACCGCAAGCGTGGACTTCTTCCAGTTGTTCCGAAGAGTGCGTAGCACTTTCACAACACGAGCCATAATCCCGTCCAAAACCTACTCCCAATTACACGGCTACATATACCCAACTGATCATAAATGTACTGATCCACACTTTTGCACAGTACAGCTAATCTTAGCGGTCATTTCTCTGCCTGAATCGTCTCCTCTGTCATCCTGCGTGTTCCATTAGTGCACCTTTTAAATCAGTCCTCTAAAAATGGAAACCTTGTTGCTTTACGTAGTTCCACCTTAAACACACCTAGTTTAATCCGGAAAGTGTGTTTTACTTCCCTCATAGAACCAGCATGAGCAGTTTAATATATGTATCGTTTAAAAAAAAAAAACAGGATAAAAAAGAATATGGTTTGCTCTGTTAACCACACGGAACAAAAGTGAACGGAACTACAGACACCGAAGGGGTATGAATGTCGCACAGTTACAGTAGAAACAAATGTCTAATGCAGGGGTCTTCAACCTTTTTCAGCCTAAGGACCCCCTTGGCCGATAGAAACAGAGCGGGGACCCCCAGATTTTTTTTTAAAATAAATGCGTGTTTCATTTTAAACCTGGCCCATAACAACATTTATAATCCCTTATTTACATATATATACTTCACCTATATGCTTGTTATGTTACATTAAAAAGCAATATGTATCATGTATATGGACCAGTTGACAGAAGACAGATTCGACATGGGAGAGAGTTTTAAATAAATTTAATATATTTTATATTTTTTTTCGAAAAAAACATTATAAAAATTTTAATTTTTTTTTTTTAAATCCCACAAAAATTGGGGACCCCCTGCCCCCTCCCCGGACCCACCCCCCCCCCCCCCCGGACCCCCCCCTGGAATGTGTTGTTCCCATTCTAATACACATATTCTGAAACATATTCATACATATGGAATACAATATTTATGAAATGGTCAACACATCCACATTTGTTACACGTGTCCTTTTTGATTAGACCACAGAGGTTAGGCTCTTAGAATATTTAATAATATTGAATTTGTACATTGAATTTTTCTACTGCTTTAAATCTATTAGAATTTCTGTGTATTTTATAAGTATTATAGAGGGCCCCATTTAAAACATTGGGGCAGTGAATTTACAACAATTTGTGATCAAAAGAAGAATATGAGAGGCAAGTAGGCTACATATTATGACTTTAAAAAAATTAAAAATATCTTATAAATAAGATCATATTTGATAGCATTGTCTGCGTCGTGACAAATATTCTGCCATCATGTCCAGTCAGATCAATATTTTATGAGTTTGTGACATTGAATGCATTCAGTGGAATTGTGCACTGATTCTACCTGTGTGAGAGATTTGGTGCTGTATCATACATTTCAAAATTCTAGTTGAAAATGACACCCTTATATGATACACAAGAAATATAATGGGGTGCTCTAATATGAGATTCTCACTGTAATTTACTTGTTAAATGTTTTGAACATTTTCATTCACTCTGCACCTGTGTCAAGTTTTCCCTGGTAGTACAAAAAAAATGTATGTAGAATGTATCTATGAGGCAGTATAGTATGTATAGTTGCATATTGTCAAGCTCTTTGTCACTGAGGTGAAAACAAATAATTAATGAATGTGTTACTCTTTCCACTGGAAATGTTATGAAAATTAAATAAATGGTGCATACTTGGGTACTGTTATTAAATAAGAAAGTGTGGGGGGAATGGTTTGACATAATGAAGGGCCAGAACAAATCATGCAGTTTAAAATGCCATTTAAAATCAGTTGCCAGTATGTTTGAGGCCTGGATGACTTCCATTCCCCATGCCTTTGTGAGGTTTTACTGTATGTGTGGCCTCTAGAAGTGTACACAGAGTCGTAGTGTTTTGCATGGTTGATATGCTTTGTTTTTGTATTTGTTATATTGGTTTTAAAGTGAGAATTTCTTGTTTAAAAACTCTGTAATAGTCAACTGACTCAATCATAATCTTTGACAGAAAACAAGTGGAATCTTGTTCAGTGTGAAACTACCAAGTAAGGTGCTTCAGTAACAAACAGTAATGTTCATAAATAGTGTGTTTCCTGACCTTCTCCAGCTCTCCCTTCCTCTGCTCAGTTACCCATACCTGAGGATGGAGCGCTGGATGGCATGTTCATCCTCTCCCTTCCTCTGCTCAGTTACCCATACCTGAGGATGGAGCGCTGGATGGCATGTTCATCCTCTCCCTTCCTCTGCTCAGTTACCCATACCTGAGGATGGAGCGCTGGATGGCATGTTCATCCTCTCCCTTCCTCTGCACAGTTACCCATACCTGAGGATGGAGCGCTGGATGGCATGTTCATCCTCTCCCTTCCTCTGCTCAGTTACCCATACCTGAGGATGGAGCGCTGGATGGCATGTTCATCCTCTCCCTTCCTCTGCACAGTTACCCATACCTGAGGATGGAGCGCTGGATGGCATGTTCATCCTCTCCCTTCCTCTGCTCAGTTACCCATACCTGAGGATGGAGCGCTGGATGGCATGTTCATCCTCTCCCTTCCTCTGCTCAGTTACCCATACCTGAGGATGGAGCGCTGGATGGCATGTTCATCCTCTCCCTTCCTCTGCTCAGTTACCCATACCTGAGGATGGAGCGCTGGATGGCATGTTCATGGATGATAGCCACTGGAATGACAACAGCATGGTAATAGAGGACACCTTACCACGGGTGATGAATTGTATGCTGCCAGGAGTGCACTAGTGAGCCTCAGAACTACAAGCCCCATGAGTCCCTGTACCATTCCCTCCTGTCCAAGACCTCTGCCAGTGCAGGGACTCTGTCCAACACAGATATGTTAATAATTATCATTCTCTCTCAGTTCAGGGCTTAATTTTTGTTTAGTTTCTTTGTTGTCTGGTTGTTTCTCTCTAGTGTCATCTGTCTATGTCCTGATTTCTCCTCTTGTTTTTAAGTCGGAAAGTATCCATAAAGCAGTGGTGGGCGTTTGAGGTTCTTAGACCCATGTAGTTTGGTCAGCGCGTATTTTGCCTCAGTGGTGCCCTCTCCGTCTTGCGTGTGTTGTAGTTTTATTCCATAAAATGATTTACCGATGCACTCTTTCCAACTCCCTTTAATACAAAGATCAGCTCTGTTAAAACAAGCATTTAAAAAGGTTTTGTTAATGTGTTCTATTTTCAGGGTTGCCAGATGCCTAAATTTTTGTAGATTTGTAAGGAAAAACTGGCCTACCTGAAAAGAAAACCCGGGATGCCAGCTCTCTTAAATCCCCAATTAGAGGGGTAAACTCCCCAAAATTTCCCGAAACGGGAAATTTTAAAAGAAAATATTTAGATATCTGGCAACCCTGAAATGCACATTCTCTGAATGTATCTTTCAAAATCCCCCATTAAATGAAAAAGCTTTCACAAAGTATCTTACATATATTAGGCTGTTGGTTTATATGTTGCCTCCTTGTCTTCTTCATCTTCATTGTGTTCATAGGAATGTAATGATAAGTTTCACTTTTTTAAACATTTTTTAAAATAAAATTAAAACACTTTTTAGAGATTTATACTTATAGGTAACTACTAGTATCTATATATTCTGATTAATTCATTCCGAATACCTACAATGCATTTTATGCATTGTAAAAAACCATGAATGTGACAGTATGGTATTTTATGGAAGTAACCAGGCAAATTCCACTGTATAGCTGGTTAGCTCCTTTTTAGGGGACACTGCTGTTCAATGTGTCATCAAAAGTAGGAGGCATATATTTGAGAAATGCTTTACTAAAAAAAAAGAAGCATATTCTCTATTTTGCTTATTTAAACCAAGTGATTTACTCTAGAATAAGCATCTTTAAAATTGGTTTTAAAAAATTACTATTTTAGAATAAATCATTTGGTTGTGAAATAAATCATGTGACAGTATGGCATTTTATGGATGAATTGAAAATGAAGTTGAATATGGTGTGCAACCAGAAGGCAGCAGGTTTAAACCCCACATGGAACTGTCCATCTGTACCCTGCGGCAACGTACTTAGCTGATTTAATATGTATCAATTCAATAAGTGAAAATAAGGCATGAAAAGTGCAAATAAATGTCACTGTATGTGATGGTGTGAACACGGAACGTAACACAGGACCGTACAAACGCCTTGGTTCAGAAGCCATTTATATGCATGAGCATTACCTCAGAACTGGCCACTCCCACCGAAGAAGAACAAATAAGTAATTCCACTTCCTGCTTGAAGCAAATGTGTTCTAACAAGCCTGACGAAAAGGCTGATGGAACGTGTGACCAGCCACATTACTGACCCGAGAACATATCAAATAAAATACTCCAATTATTGTGATTCATAAGAATAGTCATTTAAAAATGAGGAGGTGGTAAAATGGATTACTTTTCCAACATACGTTAATTCAGTAAATTATTCTCACTACTTACAGGGGACAAGCCTATTTGTGTGTGTGTGTGTGTGTGTGTGTGTGTGTGTGTGTGTGTGTGTGTGTGCGTGTGTGTTAAATCCCCATGTTATTGCTCTAGCATTGAGCTCATTCTGCAATATCAGTTAGCAAACAATTCACTCTGGTGAAAATGTATGTACTTTTTTTATATGAACAATTAAGCAATTCTCCACTCAGATTAATAGATACTTACACAGTCAATATTCCTTGAATTCAGGTTCCAATGTGTTTGTTCATGGCCTTAACGGTCCTACATTGTTACAGGTAGTGCCAGTGCAGATAGCGGTCAGCGGGCAGGTAAAATGGTGGGTGATGGATGGGCTGTAGGGTCACACAGGGAGGAAGGTACTCCGGCAGCATGTAGGACATGTCTGAATGAAGCTATAACAATGCAATTGTGTGTTCAAAATGCGGGGAAAAAAGTTTTAAAAAAATTTTAAGTAAAAATGTAAGTAAAACTGGTTTTAAAAAGCCAAGATAAGACATTTTATTTATCACAGTCATGATTATTCGTTAGAGGTTACACCAGAAACAGTATCAGAGAAAGCCTGTCTTTCTCTCATGGCATCACTGTACATCCATACTGTACATGCACCCTCTGTTAAATATATACACACACACACACACACACACACACACACCCACACACCCACACCCACACCCACCCACACTCTCTCGCACACACACACCCACCCACCCACCCACACTCTCTCACACACACTCTCACACACCCACCCACACTCTCACCCACCCACTCTCTCACACACACACTCACACACCCACCCACACTCTCTTGCATACACACACCCACCCATCCACCCACACTCTCTCACACACACACTCTCACACACACACACCCACACTCACACAAACACACACATACATACACACACACACGCAAACACGCACACACGTACGCACACTCACACACACACGCAAACACGCACGCACAGTCACACACACACACACATACATACACACACGCAAACATGCACACACGTACGCACAGTCACACACACACACGCAAACACACACGCACGCACAGTCACACACACACACACGCAAACACGCACGCAGTCACACACACGCACACACATGCACAGTCACACACATACACACACACACGCAAACATGCACACATGCACGCACGCACAGTCACACACACACGCAAACATGCACACACGTACGCAGTCACACACACACACACGTACGCACAGTCACACACACGCACGCACAGTCACACACACGCACGCACAGTCACACACACGCACACACATGCACAGTCACACACATACACACACACACACGCAAACATGCACACATGCACGCACAGTCACACACACACACAAACACGCACACACTCGCACTCACACTCACACACACACATACATACATACACACACACTCTCACACACCCACCCACACCCACACTCACACACACACACACACACACACTGAAGGCTCTGCAGAGGCTCCATGCTGTGTGTTTGTGTGTCCCAGGTGGAGTTTGAGGGTCTGAAGCATGAGATTAAGGTTCTGGAGGAGGAGACGTTGCTGCTGAACAGCCGGCTGGAGGCGGCGCTGGACTCCCTGAGGAGACCATGCGCTTCTAGATATCACTCATGATAACAGCTAGCACAGTACTAGTTCTGCAGTTCTGAAAATAAAACCCATGGGTGTTTAATGTTTTCATAACCAGAAAACAGAAAGATGAGGTACATAATTATCAGAAAGAAAGTGGTTTAATGCTGCGAGACTGTACGAGGTAGAGACCATCATCTTCTAAAGTTACCAACGAACCTAAGTACTGCAACAGAAGGCTGAGAGACAGAAAGATGGGTAAAGTACTTGTGGGCGGGAACTAAATCCTGTGTCGTCTGACCGTTCAGAGAAGAGAGGGCTGTACAGCTCTGATCCAATGGGCATCACAGTCCTGACGGTCTTCCACGTCTCACAGTACTGATGGTCTTCCACTTCTCACAGTCCTGATGGTCTTCCACTACTCACAGTACTGATGGTCTTCCACTTCTCACATTACTGACGGTCTTCCACTTCTCACAGTCCTGACGGTCTTCCACGTCTCACAGTCCTGATGGTCTTCCACTTCTCACAGTACTGACGGTCTTCCACTTCTCACAGTACTGATGGTCTTCCACTTCTCACAGTACTGATGGTCTTCCACTTCTCACATTACTGACGGTCTTCCACTTCTCACAGTCCTGACGGTCTTCCACTTCTCACAGTCCTGACGGTCTTCCACTTCTCACAGTACCGACGGTCTTCCACTTCTCACAGTACCGACGGTCTTCCACTTCTCAGTAAAAGGCAGACTCCGTCAGAAATGCTGTTAAAACAGTGGCTGGCTGAATCAAGCAAAATGAGTGATGGGCCTGTGTGTTGGACTTATGCATGGATGGCTTGCTCCTTACCGAGGCACTTCCAAAACATTCATACCTTCGTACAGAAAGTTTTGCACGTCTCTGAACGACCTGGACTGATCAAACGTTTCAGGCACATCATTTATATTTCATTTATTATTGTTCGTAAGTAGTTTCCAAAACACAGTACAAGGTTGAGCTGCTGCAGACAGAGCAAGCATACGCTGCACAGCTCCATGTGCTAGAGAGGGTAGGTGTGTGTGTGTGTGTGTGTGTGTGTGTGTGTGTGTCTGTGTGTGTGTGTGTGTGTGTGTGTGTCTGTGTGTGTGTGTGTGTGTGTGTGTGTGTGTGTGTGTCTGTGTGTGTGTGTGTGTGTGTGTGTGTGTGTGTGTGTGTGTGTGTGTGTGTGTGTGTGTGTGTGTGTGAGAGAGAAATATGAGCATATGTGACGCATCCCCCCCAGACAGAGAGAGATCAATATACATTTCACATTCAATAACCTTTATCCCAGATTGCATATTGCTCAACAACAACACAGTATTCCACACATAATTAACTATCAAAGAAGATTTTATACACATGAACACTGTATAACTATCAAAGGTGTTATTCCCTTTGTTTCAAACAAAAAGCGACAACAAAATGTGTTGAACCAATTCATAGACATGTCATATGAATTAAAAGTTTTAGTTTTAATGAGATCTTAAATTTTTGCATTACTGTATCTCACGAATAAGATAAAGGCCAGCTTTGAAGGCTTGATTCATCTTGAAGGAGACAACAATACCAAGTATGGAATTTGTGAATTTCCTGCATGTGATGATATTCATGTATAAATTAATGCTAAATCATGATTCATGCCTGGGCTAAAAAGCATTTGACAGATTCTTGTTCATTGGCTGCTTCGTAATCTCACAAACACTGTGTGATAAGGTGATTGAATACCGCCACCTGGTGGCAGAAACCAGGCACTATCTATCATGCCCACGTTACAAATACTGTAGTGGGTGATGGCTTCAGATATATTTGTTTGAACAGCATGTTGTGCAGTAAGATTTGTGATTGGGAGAGTGTTGCATGTGTGTGAGTACTGAGTGTGTATATAGATATTAAGTATGTATATTAGTGTTGTGTGTGTCTAAGGAAGTGTGTGTGTGAGACGTGTGTTTGCATGTGTGTGCAATAGTATGCGCGATCGAGTGTGTGTGAGAGAGAGAAAGAGAGAGCGAGAGAGAGAGAGAGAGAAAATGTGCATTATGTACGCTTAAGTGTGTGTGTGTGATCAAGACCTTCCAGAAGACCAAAATAAGTCAGATCAGCTTCAAGACTTATCAAAACTTCAAGACTTCCTCCACCCCCCCCAGCTGTCCCTCATAAATCATACACCATGAATATGAACTACACAGCTATACATAGTTGTGTATATCAACACCGATATGACACAAGTCTCATCGTCCCACTGATACATTCACGTTTATAGCAGATGTCTTCCCTGGCCAATGAGAGCAATTGTGTAGACCAGCTCTGGTCTGTGATCGGAGAGCAGGATTAAGATCTCAAAGTGTTACAGTGAATGTCATTTTGTGCGAGTACTTTAGATTTATGGTGCATTATATGGTTATTCATGTTATGCCCTATCACAATGATAAAGCGGTTCTACCTGTCTGATTGTGGTTGGTGTGACTGAAAACGCTCATAGTTCGTTTCCATGATGAAGAGCAATGCTGTAAAACGCTTCTTACTCCACAAAAGTGAATCACAACAGGCAAATCTGGAGGCCTTCAGATAAAAACACATAAACACATTAAATGCTGATTCACGCAGCCCCTGACACTATACAGCGCCATTACATGATATAATGTAAAGCAGTAATGCCCAGTAATGCCAATTATATATACCCCCCCCCCAGCCCCCAGCCCCCAGCCCCAAAGATGTGGCACAAAACCAAAGTACATAATTAAAGGTTGTGTCAGGTTCTCAGTTTGATGGCAGCTCTACACATCAATCAGATATAGATTTAGCCAAAAGGTTTGTCTCGGTTCCTGTTCTCTGCTGTGTGTCCTGAGATTAAGCCAAGTGGGGTGGGGGGGGGGGCCAAACGATGTGCTTTAAAACATTTTAGTTTTTTAAGAATCTTAAAGTGGAACAGCGAAAGCCAGGTGCAGCTCACCTGAAAGGCTCAGGTCTTTAATGTTCAATTAAATAAAGTTAAATCAAGGCCCTACTGTGCTTCCTGCTTAACTTTATACATGTAATGATCAATTTTTTATGTTTTTGCATGTAGTTATTAGTTTTGTTGGTTGGTGCAACTAATTACCGTATACTTTTTTAATGAAGCAATGTTCCCATTCTAACCTAGAAAGAGTCATAATAACTGCACAGTAAGAAGCTATAAAGCTTCCTGTTTTCCCAACTGCAATCAAACCCCAAGCCATGTTCAGGAGGATGTGGATATGGAACCAGGATCAGTGTCTCAGAGCCTCATTAACATTAAATATTCATGTGAAGGTTCTCAGGACAAAGCAAAAGATTTCAGACATTTGAAAGCACCTCTTTCAAAATTGAATAAAGTTTTTAAAAAAGTATATATTTTTACTTATGTATATACCTTACATTTTTTGTCAAACATGAGAATTTTCAAAGATTTTCAATGGGTTGAGGCTGAAAAATTAAATTCACAGAGGATGCTACCACTGACGCAGCACAGCAGCCAATCAGGTTTCTCTGAGTGTGAGTCAGAGGCTGGAACATCAGGTTCAATCAAACACTGCCCTGTGTACTACATCACACCACCCTGCCCTGTGCACTACATCACACTGCCCTGCCCTGTGCACTACACCACACCGCCCTGCCCTGTGTACTTCATCACACCACCCTGCCCTGTGCACTACATCAGACCACCCTGCCCTGTGCACAACACCACACTGCCCTGCCCTGTGTACTACACCACACCGCCCTGCCCTGTGTACTACACCACACCGCCCTGCCCTGTGTACTTCATCACACCACCCTGCCCTGTGCACTACATCACTCCACCCTGCTCTGTGCACTACATCACTCCACCCTGCTCTGTGCACTACATCACATCATTACACTGATTACCACCAATCACAACCAAACTGCTTCCTGCATTTATAACATAATGTCTAATGAAGACAAAGGACCACTAGGTGGAACTAAATATACAGCATACAAGTCATAAAATCATTCATAGGCACAATTATCAAAAACAACTTGAAGTTATTTGGCATAAAGTTAATGGACTTAATAAAAAGTTACAAAATCAATAATATTTTTTTAAAACTCACAGGGAAACAAAAAATTAAACTAATGTTTACAAATTGACAGGAATCACTGTCATATTGTCACTTTTATTTTTGTTAAATAATATAATAATATAAATAACTACTTCCCACAGAATTGTGTAGAGAGCATTTAGGAATTAGTGAAAAGTGTACTCTTTTTTTAAACAACTTTAAAAACATCCCTGGAGACGAGATTTATAAATGTAAAGAGTGAAGGCCTGGCGAGGGAGAGGGGAAATCATGTCTGCTTTTGATCTAACATCATCAGACCCGCACAAGCATTTACAACCAATCAGCTGCCCCAATACTGGCAGGTGAACAGGCCACACCTCCACAAACAGCATAACCCCTGTTCCTGCTATGATTCAGCACAAAGTCCTAATCTCTAAAAACAAAAAAAACATCTTCACCTCCTACAGTTTATTTAATTTAAATTTTGTTTAGTTTGTCTGTATTTGCTCCTTCAGGTAGCTGGATCACCTGGCACAGCATGCAGATAATAAGGAAAAGATAAGGAAAAACAGAAACAAAGTTACATCCAGTAAGAAAACCATGGTACCTGAGAGGGTGGGACGACCTGTGGACTGATCAACAGTAACTACAGGAAGGCACGTTCACAACCCGCACTCCAGGGCCTGAGGTACAGGAAACAGGAAACAGGAAGCAGGATGCAGGGGACTAGCCTGCTTTAATGTTTATGCGTTTGGCAGACACTCTTTTCCAGAGCGGCTGACAAAAGGGCACACACTGCTCCTCTCAGTATCACAGGCCCCTCCCCCCCACTCCGGGGTGAGAGTCAGTGTGGGGAATGATGGGAATTGTAGGCATAGGGGCCAGGCTGGCTGGGCCTGGGGGGAGGGGTGACTGCGGCGGCCGAGCGCGCAGCATCGGCGAGGGAGTGCGTCCTGGCGGCACTGTGGGGTGGGTGCCGCGCCCTCAGGGGGGAGGCGGGGACAGAACCGGAGGCGCAGGAGGCAGCGGGGCCAGAGTCTGACGGGGATTGGAGGGAAAAGGGGCAGGCGTCCACGCCGAAGAGCTGGGGGTCCACCGTAAACGTCTGGACTCCCAGGGTCCAGTGCGGGTGCCCCAGGTGGAATGTAGGCGCCGGGGTTGCCCAGGGCGACGATGAGGTGGGCGGAGCCTCCAGGGCCGGGGGGCTGCCTGGCGCAGAGGGTGCGAGTGAGGGGGGGTTGGTAGGGAGAGAGGGGGTTCTGTACACTGCAGACGGGATGGGGGTGGGCAGCACCCTTCCACACAGTTTGGGAGTGTTGCTCTTGATCCTGGCCACCTTGCTGGCGCGGCCACGGCGCGTCTGCTCGTGGTCACACTCCAGGTCATCCAGCCGCTGCGTCAGAGCTAGCTTCTGCTGAATGGCCATGCGCAGCAGGGAGTTCAGCGTCTTCTTCTCATCCTCCGAGGCCGCCAACTGCCTCTGCATCTCATCCAGCTGAGTCACATACTCATCACATCTGAGAGAAAGAGAGAGAGGGAGGGAGAAAGAGAGGAGGGAAACAGGCATAGAAAGACAAAAGGAGCGATTGCGGCCGGTGGGATGGGGGGACAGAATGATTGAAGGAGAGAGACAGGAAGAGAGAGACAGAGAGAGAGAGAGACAGAGAGAGAGAGAGAGAGAGAGACGTACTTCACCACAAAAAAAAAGAATAGAGCAGTAAATCTGAATGTTGGCTTTATCGTCAATTGATTTGGTGTTTGTTCATCCCTTGTCTTGACTGTACATTATATCTATAATTTCTGAATTCATTGCACCACCAAAACATAGCTTATATCATCAAGCAATCCGCAATGCCTGATGCTGACTTTTATCATTCTTATTTTGAGGAGAAACTAGGAGAAGGGGAAAGGTTACAGAAAGCTTAGCATCTTAGAGAGAGAGATGCTAAGAGAGAAGTATTCTAATGCAGGGCACTCTTAAGTATACTTAAAATGAAAATCGAAATTGGCGTATTCACACAGGCCGTCAAACCGTTTCTTGCTGGTTTGCGACCAAAACGAAGCGGCTGATTGGGCTTCGATGGTCGCAGTTTCTGCAGGCTAAATTTTCACAGTGAGTATACTGACATTTGCTCCCAGCACCGTATACGACGGCAGTTTGACAGCCCTTTGCGAATCCATCAATTTTCTATTTCCTTTTAAGTATACTGGGGCCTCTCCTGCACGTGTCGCTGGGCCTCGCCCTCTCACCTGGTGGCGAACATGGCTCTGAGCGTGGAGAAGGTAGCGGCGTCCTCTCTCAGGGCCTTCAGCTCGTAGCGCAGCTTGGTCATCGTCTCCGTCACCATGGACTTCTCGGCGTTGTACTTACTCTTCAGGTTAGTCAACGCCCCCTCCGCTGTCTGCAGGGGGTAAACAAATGGACCGATATCGTTGCAAAACTCCATAATTCATTGGACAGTGACACATTTTTTTGTTATTTTGGTTCTGTACTCCAGCACTTTGAGTTTGAAAGGATACGATGACAATGAGGTTGAAGTGCAGACTGTCCGCTTTAATTTTAGGGTATATTCATCCATATCGGATGAACCGTTTACAAATTATAGAACCTTTTGTACATAGTCCCCCCCATTTTCGGTCTTCAAAAATATTGGACAGTTTGACATAATGTAAAATAAAGTAATAATTTTAAATATTTGGATGCCATGACTTCCTGATGTCTGTGTCCCAACAATATCAATATCTTGATATCTTATTTTCTGGTACTCCTACAAGCTAAACTATAACCTCTCTGCATTTGAATGTATCTCTATGGGAATTGGGGGGTGTGGGACGAAATTTAGCTGTAAATTACACTGGAACAGTATGGAACACATGATTGGCTAAATGGCTCTAAGTCATGAAGGGCCTGATGTATCAAATAAAGCCTTAAAACATCACTCTGCTGCCAGATGTTTTTCCTAGAGTTCAATAGAAACATTTGTCAGGAGAAAGTGTACAGAACCAAAATAACAAAAAATGTGTCCAATGAATTATGGTGCTCACTGTATATCGTTCTGCCAGAGTTACGTCCCTGACGGCTGTCAAAATGGCATGCCTGAATAGGTCTTCGATATCATCCACTGAAGACACAAAAAGACAACATAAGAATAAAAGAAACGTTCCAGGTCTGTTAGAAAAAGGGCAGTGACCAGGGTGTGAAAATATCACCTGCCACCAGCCAAATGCTGGTAGAATTTTGACTGTATGCGGCAGATAAGATTTTCTACTCAAGCAGCCACTTTGGCAGGTAACCAACCAGGGGCCACATGTATAAAACTCTGAGTAAAAGGATGCGTAAAAGAATGCTCAGGGTGAAAGTCGGAAATCTGCTTAAAAAAGGTTTAGCATTTTCTACCTCTGCCTTTCTGTCACAGTGTCGCCATATCACACGGACATTGCGTACACATGGTGTCCAGCGTGTGCAGAGGTACGCAGATTCTCACAGCACGTGTTATATTATACATCTGAATTTCTGAGTGTAAACTCGCTTACGAGGCTTTTTGAGGCTTTTCTTTCGCATTTTTCTGCTCAGCACTGTTTAGACTGTACATGTGGCCCCAGGTTGTGTTATATTGTAAATTGGCTGGTAAAATGTTGAAAATGACTGGTGGTTGTTAGAACCCACAAGCCACTCTGGTCAGTGGTGAAAACGTTAATTGCATCCCCCGGCGGTGAGATATGAGCCTGTTCGCGGGGCGCGGCTCGCACCTGTTTGTTGGCCTTGAGGACCAGCCGCAGCGTGGCGATCTGCTCCCTCTTAGTGCTCAGCAGGGACTTCAGCTTGAGGATCTCCTCCATGCAGGCCTCCTTGTCCTTGTCGAAGATGGGGGCGAGCTCGCGGGCGACAACCCTCTGGCAGGAGAGCTGCAGGGCGCGGTGCACGGCGCGCTGCAGGTGCTTGATCTGGTCACGGATGATGGCGTTCAGGTTGTACAGGTTCATGGGCTCCCTCCGCAGGTGGTCGCTGCCGGGCTCCAGGACGGGTGAGGACGAGGAGGAGGAAGAGGAGGGCGAGGAGTCCGCGGGGAAGCGGAGCTCCTGGGGGGTCAGAGAGACGCGGCGGGAGAGGCGGGGCGACAGGAGCGCCCGGACGTCGTCAGAGCCCCTGAGGCAGCCCCCCCGGGCCACGCGGCCCTGCCGGTAATAGTCCAGCATCACGCGGTTGGGCGTCTCGTTGTTGCAGAGGCACACGTGGTGGTAGAGCTGGGCCAGCTCCTCGCTGAAGGTCACCAGCTCTTCCTGCGCCGCGCTCAGCATGCTGTGGCTCTCGCTCGCCACGCCCGCGGCCGCCCGCAGCTCCGCCTCCAGCCCGCCGATCCTCTCCTGGCCCTCCTGGCGGCTCTGCTCCAGGCGCGCCACGTGATCGTGCAGAGCCCGAAGCCGCTCCTCGCCGCGGGTCCTCTCCCCCTCCAGGCAGTCCACGCTGCGCCTGTACGTCTCCTGCAGGGCCTTGAGCTCCCCTTGCAGACCCACCACCTCGGTCACCGCCATCCTGTACTTGCACTGGAGCAGCTCTACGCTGTGCACCTCCATCTGGCAATCCCGGCAGCCGGGGGAACGGGAGGCGCCCTCCTTGTCCCGCTCAGCCCCCCGCCCCAGGTGGGCGTGGCCATGCAGCCGGCGCATGGCGCAGAGGCTCTCGCTGAGATGGTGCATGCGCCTGCGCTGTTCGTTCAGCGCCCCCTGCATCCGATGCAGCTGCGTCTGAGACTGCTGCAGCGTGGCAAGCAGCGCTGCCTTCTCCTGCTCCACCTGCAGGGGGCGCAGACACTCACACAGTAATATACCAGCTCTTCAGCACTGAAATACACAGCTCACCTAAAGCCAAATTCAGCTAGCACAGCTCTAAGCACCGTACTGATTTATTGTCAAATGTAAAAAAATGTATTCAATCTAAAGTTTTTGTTCAGGTTCTTGGTTGGCAAGCCTTTAAATAAAACTTTAAAAAAACAAAGATTCATAAAGAACAGAATGCAAAAAAACTAAGATACTCTATAAATACAAGAAAATGTAAGTAATCCCACAAAGTATAGTATACTATACAGAATACACTGAGAGTATACTATACAGCATACACTGAAAGTATACTATACATCATACACTGAAAGTATACTATACATCATACACTGAAATTATACTATACAGAATACACTGAAAGTATACTATACATAATACACTGAAAGTATACTATACAGAATACACAGAGAGTATACAATACAGAATACACAAGAGGAGAGGAACATGTTGGAGGAATAAAGCACATCTCTTTAGCTTTTCTTGTGGCCAAAGCCCACATCAAACTCATACCTAAAAATATTTAATAAAAAAATTTAAAAATGGGAATTAATATATTTTTTAAATAAACAAAGGAGTAATATGTGAATCACTGCAATCTGAGTTCATAAGTGCAAAAGATTCATGGGGTGCAAAAGATTCATGGCGTTCAAAAGATTCATGGGGTGAAAAAGATTCATGGGGTTCAAAAGATTCATGGGGTGCAAAAAATTCATGGGGTTCACAAGATTCATGGGGTTCACAGGATTCATGGGGTTCACAAGATTCATGAGGTTCACATTCCTTGTGAACTTGGACAAAATTGATAATTTTCCTGAAATATTCCACAAATTAACATCCTGTGGAGGAAGCATGTTTGACACATTTAAGATTTGAGAAACTTACAATCAAAGTGTGCATTTTTATGTGCCTCTGTTAAGACCCTGTAATATTAGAACCCTTAACTGTACCACCAAAAACATGGTATCATTATAATCCTTATTGGATGTTCTAAATTATGAGGGAAAAAGTATTTAAAAGTATAAATATTAAAATATTATTGTATTTCAAAAGTACCATTTCTTATTTTGCCACAATACACAGTAATACCAAGAGCCAAGCCTTAAAAATGTGTATGGAGTGAGAATCTGTGTGTGGGGGATGATTTAATGTGACTTGACGAGCGTGCTACACCATGCCCTGAATAATTCAACCATCTCGCCCCACAAGGGAAAGAAAACCATCAGCGCTGTCTGGAGGGGGAGGATGGGGTGGGGACACAGGCCTGGGAGAATGGAACACTGCCTGACTAATACAGCACAGCTCCAAGAAATACAGCACAGCTCCAAGAAATACAGCACAGCTCTCACAAATACAGCACAGCTCTCACAAATACAGCACAGCTCTCACAAATACAGCACAGCTCTCACAAATACAGCACAGCTCTCACAAATACAGCACAGCTCTCACAAATACAGCACAGCTCTCACAAATACAGCACAGCTCTCACAAATACAGCACAGCGCTCACAAACACAGCACAGCTCTCACAAATACAGCACAGCTCTCACAAATACAGCACAGCTCTCACAAATACAGCACAGCTCTCACAAATACAGCACAGCTCTCACAAATACAGCACAGCTCTCACAAATACAGCACAGCTCTCACAAATACAGCACAGCTCTCACAAATACAGCACAGCTCTCACAATTACAGCACAGCTCTCACAAATACAGCACAGCTCTCACAAATACAGCACAGCTCTCACAAATACAACACAGCTCTCACAAATACAGCACAGCTCTCACAAATACAGCACAGCTCTTACAAATACAGCACAGCAAACTTAGCAGATAGATGCAGTGCAGGCACATTCACATACAATACACACACTCACACACATACACACACACAGTGCTAACCTCTTGCTGTACAACCACTACAGTTTGAAGAGGATGTAATAGTCTTTACCTGCAGGAGCTGCTGCTTGAGTTTCTGGATCTCAGAGAGGTTCATCTCGCTAAAGAGGTCAGAGACTGGGTGCGGCGTCTCCCCCTCCCCGCCGGCAGAGCCGTTTTCCCCCTCGGGGGCCTCGGCCGTCCCGTCGGCAAGGCCGTTCTCAGGGGCGTGGCCGTTGCACTTGCCTCCGTCTTCGTTGCCAGGGACGGTGGAGTCGTTGATGTGGGCCGCGTACATGCTGTCAGTCAGAATGAGGTAGTGGGCCAGCTCCTTGCGCAGGCTGTTCCTGACCTCCCTTTCGCCCCTCAGGGAGTCCAGCGCCTCCTCCAGCTGAGTCTGGGAGATCTGCCTCAGACGCAGCGCCTCCTCCATCTGGCTGTTCAGCAGCAACGTCTCCTCCTCCAGAACCTTAATCTCATGCTTCAGACCCTCAAACTCCACCTGGGACACACAAACACACAGCATGAAGCCTCTGCAGAGCCTTCAGTGTGTGTTTGTGTGTGTGTGAGTGTGGGTGTGGGTGGGTGTGTGAGAGTGTGGGTGGGTGTGTGAGAGTGTGTGTGTATGTATGTATGTGTGTGTGTGAGTGTGAGTGCGAGTGTGTGCGTGTTTGTGTGTGTGTGTGACTGTGCGTGCGTGTGTGCATGTTTGCGTGTGTGTGTGTATGTGTGTGACTGTGCATGTGTGTGCGTGTGTGTGACTGTGCGTGCGTGTTTGCGTGTGTGTGTGTGTGACTGTGCGTGCGTTTGCGTGTGTGTGTGTGTGACTGTGCGTACGTGTGTGTGTGACTGTGCGTACGTGTGTGCATGTTTGCGTGTGTGTGTGACTGCGTACGTGTGTGCGTGTGTGTGTGTGTGTGACTGTGCGTGCGTGTTTGCGCGTGTGTGTATGTATGTGTGTGTGTGTGTGTGTGACTGTGAGTGCGTGTTTGCGTGTGTGTGTGAGTGTGCGTACGTGTGTGCGTGTTTGCGTGTGTGTGTGTATGTATGTGTGTGTGTGTGCGTGTTTGCGTGTGTGTGTGTGACTGTGTGTACGTGTGTGCGTGAGTGTGTGTACGTGTGTGCGTGAGTGTGCGTACGTGTGTGCGTGTTTGCGTGTGTGTGTGTATGTATGTGCGTGTGTGTATGTATGTGTGTGTGTGTGCGTGTTTGCGTGTGTGCGTGTTTGCGTGTGTGTGTGTGTGACTGTGTGTACGTGTGTGCGTGTGTGTGTGTGTGAGTGACAAAATGACCTGTGATGAGTGCAGACTTTTCTCTCACAGACCTGGTTCTGTTTGAGATGAGACACCAGTTTCTGCAGGGAGATGTTCTCCTCCTCCAGCTCAGTGTAGTCCTGCTGCAGCCGCGCCTCCCTAAACTTATACTCCTGGACCTCCTCCTTCAACCTGCTCCTCTGCAGCTCCAGCACCTCCTTATTCTGGAGCGATAGTCAGACAAGCACACACCACTTTGCCATAGGAAGATGAACACTGCTATACACCCTCCCTTCCCTGGGCGATGTCTCACCGTTCACTAGCAACCCCCTGCTGGTCAATTGGGCACCAGCGGTCCACCTGTTGAGCTGCACAAGAAAGGTATTCATTCACCTCACATTCGTACATACCGATACAGATTTGTTGCCGCACGTTTACACTTTGCACAAATTTTGCATCTCTGAGACAGTGGCGACGGTTACATGCAGCCTAATAATATATTAATAGGACTAATTCAAGCCACTCCGATTGAAATTCCTTCATGTAAACACCTCTATTGGCGTAGAGTAAGCCGACTACCGACAAACCGATTACCTTTCCAATCTGCTTGAAGGACCTGGATCATCCGTTAGATAATCCATTCAATAGTAAAATATTATCTTCTAATAGCCATATAAACACTTTTTCTCAATTGTATAGACACTAAAATTGGTATTATGACCCTATAAATAAAACATGTTTATGTGCCAACAGATAGACAATCTTTTCAAAATTATAAGCACTATTTTGCTTGTTTTAACACAAATTTCAGTTTCCAAAAAGTACATTTCTTGTTTTCACATGAAAAACACCATTAAGCTATTAAAAACTATAAACTCACTTGTCAATTAACACACACATTCTTAACAGAAGCTTTAGAAATTAGCTCCACACACACTCATTCAGACACATGCACATACACATACACACAGAAACACACATATACACACTCACACGTGGCCTGATCAAGAGCAGAAGAAGTAGTTTTTTGTTGTTTTTTCATTTTCTCCTGTTTTTCTTATTTTACTTTGTCTAAACCCAACATTTTTGTAATTTGAAAAAATAAAAAACGACAAAAACTATCTCACTGTTTTTTTTGTTGCATATTTCAGTTGGCCAGTGCACTCAAACAATACTAATGCCTAAGTAATATAATGGTGATAGTGTTTTTCATGTCTTACACCAGTGTGTAATTGCCATTTATCATTTGTATTCATTTGTTGTGTAGTGTTTATTATTTGAAGGAAAAATGTCATTTTTGTATGAGAGTGTATGGTTTTGAAAATAGTGCTTTATTTTGACAAGAGATATATGACATTTTGAGTAATTAGTTTTAATTTCAGAAAATGTGTCTAAACAATTGAGAAAAACTATAATCGGGTCATTCTATCCCTGTATTCAGTTGAAGTTGACTGGCGCATGCTTGCGCTTCACATTCATCCAATATGAAAGGTGGCAGTTAAATGGTTTTTGTATTTAAACCCCTTGGTCACAATAAGAATTATTTCGTTAAAACAATAGCTGAGAAAATTCCGGAAGCTGTGAAAAAGAAGAATAAATAAAGCTGGACTTTTGAGGGGACCTGAGATGTGTTTTGAGGAGACCTGAGATTAAGAAAGATTTACACTGCGCAAGTCAAAAGTTAGTTTAATCCAATTGTGTCAAAACATGTAAACAGATACCCATATTACCTCTCTTGCATATAAACAGTTACAACATCAGCGTACTTCAATCGGGTTGGACAAATGCAGCCTGCATGTAACTGTAGCCAGTGTACCTGTCTCAGGTATGAGCACGTTACTCTGCTGAAATGTTCCCAGGATGCACTGGGGAAGGGTGTGTGTACCAGTCTCAGGTATAAACACGTTACTACGCTACAGTGTTCCCATGATGCACTAGGGCACGGGTGAGTGTACCTGTCTCATGTATAAACATGTAACTATGCTAGTGTTCCCAGGATGCACTGGGGCACAGGTGAGCATACCTGTCTCAGGTATAAACATGTCACTACGCTAGTGTTCCCAGGATGCACTGGGGCACAGGTGAGCGTACCTGCCTCAGGTATAAACATGTCACTACGCTACAGTGTTCCCTGGATGTACTGGGGCACAGGTGAGCGTACCTGCCTCAGGTATAAACATGTCACTACGCTAGTGTTCCCAGGATGTACTGGGGCACAGGTGAGCGTACCTGCCTCAGGTATAAATGTGTCACTATGCTACAGTGTTCCCTGGATGTACTGGGGCACAGGTGAGCGTACCTGCCTCAGGTATAAACATGTCACTATGCTAGTGTTCCCAGGATGTACTGGGGCACAGGTGAGCATACCTGTCTCAGGTATAAACGTGTCACTACGCTACAGTGTTCCCTGGATGTACTGGGGCACAGGTGAGCGTACCTGCCTCAGGTATAAACATGTCACTACGCTAGTGTTCCCAGGATGTACTGGGGCACAGGTGAGCGTACCTGTCTCAGGTATAAACGTGTCACTACGCTACAGTGTTCCCTGGATGTACTGGGGCACAGGTGAGCGTACCTGCCTCAGGTATAAACATGTCACTACGCTAGTGTTCCCAGGATGTACTGGGGCACAGGTGAGCGTACCTGTCTCAGGTATAAACGTGTCACTACGCTACAGTGTTCCCTGGATGTACTGGAGCACAGGTGAGCGTACCTGTCTCAGGTATAAACGTGTCACTACGCTACAGTGTTCCCCGGATGCACTGGGGCACAGGTGAGCATACCTGTCTCAGGTATAAATGTGTCACTACGCTACAGTGTTCCCTGGATGTACTGGAGCACAGGTGAGCGTACCTGTCTCAGGTATAAACGTGTCACTACGCTACAGTGTTCCCCGGATGCACTGGGGCACAGGTGACCGTAACTGTCTCAGGTATAAACATGTCACTACGCTACAGTGTTCCCAGGATGTACTGGGGCACAGGTGAGCGTACCTGCCTCAGGTATAAACGTGTCACTACGCTACAGTGTTCCCTGGATGTACTGTGGCACAGGTGAGCGTACCTGCCTCAGGTATAAACATGTCACTACGCTAGTGTTCCCAGGATGTACTGGGGCACAGGTGAGCGTACCTGTCTCAGGTATAAACGTGTCACTACGCTACAGTGTTCCCTGGATGCACTGGGGCACAGGTGAGCGTACCTGTCTCAGGTATAAACGTGTCACTACGCTACAGTGTTCCCCGGATGCACTGGGGCACAGGTGAGCGTACCTGTCTCAGGTATAAACATGTCACGATGCTACAGTGTTCCCTGGATGCACTGGGGCACAGGTGAGCGTACCTCTCTGAGCTCCTGCAGCAGCTCCCCGAGCCTCTCGTTCTCGACCTGCGTGTTGGAGGTCAGGGAGCGACACTGGCTCAGCTCGGCCTGCAGGTCCAGCAGCCGGCCCATGTAGTACGCCTCCTTAGAGGCCGACTCCTGCAGCAGCACCTCCTCGTTGGACTCGCCGTCCGCCGCTACCTTGCGCTGGGTGGAGTAGGCCTGGCCAAATGCCTGGGAGTTAGGGGAGAGGTGTGTGAAAGCACACACTCTGGAGGTCAGAGAAGAGAGCAGCGGACGGCAACATGGAGGCTTTCTACACAAACCCCATCAACATCCAAATGCCTTTAGACACAGTGATCTAATTACAGACTGAATGAAGTTAATTTAGTCCATCAGAACCACACAAAAATTATTTAACTGGACACACAAAGCAAGTACGTTTAAAGTTTTTGTGCATCCAAACATTTATGAGAGCACTAATCTGCATAATGGGTTTCCATTATTTTAGTGATATACTTCATCAAGTGTGCATCTGAAACACGCAACCTGGACTTTGGCTCATCTCAATCCACTAACATTTAAATTGGGGTTTTCTTGAGCCAAATAGCATTGCTCATTAACATTTGAAAAGGTTGTATTACATCAGCACAATTTTTTAACAATTCAATGACACAACCTAACAAACATGGCTGGGATGCCATCCAAACTGTGATGTGTTCTTTGCTAATTGGTGATGTGGAAAGACAGTGAGTGGTAATTACTGGTTGACTCAGGCTGCTGTAAGGGCCTATGAATGAGGCCAGTGTATTTTTAATGAAGGCTGTGAGTACTCCTGTACTTTACCAATCACCCTCTCTCATGTGCATCTGGGTTCTTTGTATGCACACTCACTCTCTCTCTCTCTGTCTAATACGCACACACACACTCACTCTCTCTCTCTCTCTGTCTAATACGCACACACACACCCTCTCTCTCTCTCTCTGTCTAATACGCACACACACACTCACTCTCTCTCTCTCTCTGTCTAATACGCACACACACACCCTCTCTCTCTCTGTCTAATACGCACACACACACTCTCTCTCTCTGTCTAATACTCACACACACACCCTCTCTCTCTCTCTCTGTCTAATACGCACACACACACTCACTCTCTCTCTCTGTCTAATACGCACACACACCCTCTCTCTCTCTCTGTCTAATACGCACACACACACTCACTCTCTCTCTCTCTGTCTAATACGCACACACACACCCTCTCTCTCTCTCTGTCTAATACGCACACACACACTCACTCTCTCTCTCTCTCTCTGTCTAATACGCACACACACACTCTCTCTCTCTCTGTCTAATACGCACACACACACCCTCTCTCTCTCTCTCTCTGTCTAATACGCACACACACACTCACTCTCTCTCTCTCTCTCTGTCTAATATGCACACACACACCCTCTCTCTCTCTCTGTCTAATACGCACACACACACACACACCCTCTCTCTCTCTCTCTGTCTAATACGCACACACACACCCTCTCTCTCTCTCTCTGTCTAATACGCACACACACACTCACTCTCTCTGTCTAATACGCACACACACACCCTCTCTCTCTCTGTCTAATACGCACACACACACTCACTCTCTCTCTCTCTGTCTAATACGCACACACACACCCTCTCTCTCTCTCTAACACTCTCACACACACACACACACACACACAAAAGGTTCTGGACCTTCTCCAGGGTGCAATGTAAAATAGCAATGTCATTATCTTTATTAGTATTGGATGCTGAATACAGTTGTCAGATTTAATAATGAAATATGCACAACCTGCGTAAAGCTGAATTGGAGAATTTGGATTCATAAATTAAAAATATTTGTATTATTATTAATTCAATTAATTATTAATGGAACTACACATTAGTAAATTGGTGTCAAGGTGAAGAGTGTGTTTGTGTGACGTTAGTAAATAGATAGCATAAATCCTTTTCTCAATCTTCTCAGGCACTTCAGCACCATGGAGAGAGGCCATTCCTGACTGCAGATGATCTGAGCCGAGACACAACAAACCCTGCCAACATCCCATAATATCCCAGACACAGGTTCCCTGGGGTAGGGGGGGATGTTGTTCATATCCTGTTCATTTTATCCACAACAGTTAACAGAGGTCATATTTTTCATAAACGTGGTGAGAAGGAAAAGGAGATTCCGCACTGTCATGTGCACCATGCACGTTGCATTTTTGGTTTAATTTTTAATAATTAGTCAATTACGGCTAAAATGTGTGCTGCATTGGTAGAAAAGTTGCAGAGGAACTTACTTCGAATCACGCCCCATTTAAACCTAAACTATCAAATATATGGGCAAATCCAAGCGCATCTAATTACTCTCACACACACATATGTTTTTCAAGGTTTCTTAAAATTGAGCATGTAGCATTAGTAATATTACAATGTAATATTAATGTAATACATGTTAGTACAACAAGATGTACTAAAGAATTGGACACTAATCAATGCACAACCCTCTCTCTCACACACACATACATGCACGCGTGTACGCACTCTCTCTCTCTTACACACACACACACACACACACACACACACACACACACACACACATGCATTATTGGAACTGCCAGAACTCAATAGTACCAGTGTGTGCTTTTGTCTTGGGAAGGGAAACTGAGCAGACTCAAAACCACAGGGAAACACGGGGCGGCAGTGTAGTATAATGATTAAGGAACTGGCCTTGTAACCGAAAGGTTCGATTTCAGGTTCGATTCCCAGGTAGGACACTGTCGTTGTACCCTTGAGCAAGGTACTTAACCTGAATCGCTTCAGTATATATCCAGCTGTATAAATGTAAAATATGTAAAAATGCTACATTGTGTGTAAGTGGCTCTGGATAAGAGCGCCTGCTAAATGCCTGTAATGTAATGTAATGAAACACAAAGCACACAAAGAGACGTGCACAGTGAGAGAATAATGCTGTAGACGTGACCAATAGATAATGTGAAGGTTATTTCTAAAATAATGAAACAAGTTTTCAGGAAGGATCAAATAACCACAGAGCTTCTCTAGCGCAGTTTCAGTAATATGAGTCTCCAGGCCCAGAGCACAGCACTAAAGAAGCAGAACTCCCACCACAGCCACAAACAGTGAGAACCACAGTCACAGACTCACAGTAAGCCGCTCAATCCCTCATTAGACTCTCATTAATATTACATTCAGATGCCTTCAATTAACCACTCGTTATTCATTCATCATGTATTTTTCATGCATGTCAAGTTTTTCCATTCATAAAAGCATGTCATGTTTGCGTAAGTGAAATAAGCTTTCGGTGTTGTTGGTCTCAAGCCTTAACAAATCTTTTAATAGACTCCAAGTACCAGGGTGCATTAGGGTAACCTCAGCCACTATTTCCTTGTTTTCTGCACTGCTCCTCCTGAGCTCTGCATGGGAGGAGTGCAATCCAGACTGCGCACAGTCAGAAAGCACTCAGACATCGCCTGCAGTTCTCAGCCAGGAGCCTACAGCACAGTTTAAAAAACACTACCTGTGCAACACAGCCTTTTCTCCAAACATTACCTGTGTGACACAAATTCACTTCCAAACATTACCTGTGCAGCATAACCTCACCTCCAAACATTACCTGTGCAGCACAACTTCACCTGCAAACATTACCTGTTTAAACAAGGCTCAGCCAGTAAAATTATAGCACAGGTTGGGCCCTATAGCCTAGACATTGCAGGTTTGAGCCTGACCTAAAATGAGCACCATAATTCATTGGATGGGGACACATTTTTTGTTATTTTGATTCAGTATTTTTTCATAGACTTCAAAAGGAAAATAAGTCAGGAGAAACAATGCTTAAAGTGATCTATACATATCTACTGCATATCTGGCAGCAGAGTGATGGTTTGAGGCTAGTCTGATACCTTAGACCCTTGATAATTTACAGCCATTTAGCCAACCATGTGTTCTATACTATTCCCGTGTAATGTACAGTTTAATCTAGACCCACCCCCCAATTCCCACAGAGATCCATTAAAATGCTGAGAGATTATAATATCACTTGTAAGAGTACCTGAAAATAACATATCAAGAGTCTATTGATGTTGCTGGGTCACAGACATCAGGAAGTCATGACATTCAAAGGATATGCAACCAAATATTAAATATTATAACTTTATTAAGGTTTATGTTAATTTGTCAAATTACTTTTTGTCCCCTAAAATGGGGGAGACTATGTATAAAAATGGCTACAATTGCTACACTGTTCACCCGATATGGACTAAAAACCCTGAAATTAAAGCTGAAAGTCTGCACTTTAACCTCATAGTTACTGTTCCATTTAAAATCCAATGTATTGGAGTACAGAGCCAAAACAACTCTTGCTTCCTCGCTCTGTCCTTTGAGCACACTGCATGAAAAGCACAAAACTTCACTAAAGTTATTATTAAATATTAAAGTTATTATTATTTGCTGAAGAAGGCACGATAATAATAAGCAATAGAAGCTGTGTAGAGAAAATTGCATGCTGGGAAATGTAGGAAACAACACAGAGGTAGTGTTTGTAAGAGAAGTAGCTGGATGGAGGTCAGGCTCTCTATTCCATGAATTGGCATAAGCAGAGCGAGTGATGACTCAGATGTAACAGAGGAGTGAAAAGAATGGAGGAATGAGGATAATGATTTACGGGTAGGGTTAGGGTTAGGGTTAGGAATGAGGATAATGATTTACGGGTAGGGTTAGGGTTAGGGTTAGGAATGAGGATAATGATTTACGGGTAGGGGTAGGGTTAGGGTTAGGAATGAGGATAATGATTTACGGGTAGGGGTAGGGTTAGGGTTAGGAATGAGGATAATGATTTACGGGTAGGGGTAGGGTTAGGGTTAGGAATGAGGATAATGATTTACGGGTAGGGGTAGGGTTAGGGTTAGGAATGAGGATAATGATTTACGGGTAGGGTTAGGGTTAGGGTTAGGAATGAGGATAATGATTTACGGGTAGGGTTAGGGTTAGGGTTAGGAATGAGGATAATGATTTACGGGTAGGGTTAGGGTTAGGGTTAGGAATGAGGATAATGATTTACGGGTAGGGTTAGGGTTAGGGTTAGGGTTAGGAATGAGGATAATGATTTACGGGTAGGGTTAGGGTTAGGGTTAGGAATGAGGATAATGATTTACGGGTAGGGTTAGGGTTAGGAATGAGGATAATGATTTACGGGTAGGGTTAGGGTTAGGGTTAGGGTTAGGAATGAGGATAATGATTTACGGGTAGGGTTAGGAATGAGGATAATGATTTACGGGTAGGGTTAGGGTTAGGGTTAGGGTTAGGAATGAGGATAATGATTTACGGGTAGGCTGGTCAGCCACGCCACATTCTAAGAGAGCTTTTCCCAGCACGTTGCCTCAGTAACAACACCAAACCCAAATGGCAGCATCTCCTCTCCTTCTGCCTTTCCTCTCCTTCTCTGCCATATCACTCCATCTCACCCATCTCACACAGACACACACACACATACACACAGACACACACACACACAGACACACATACACAGACACACACAGACACACACATACACACACACAGACACACATACACAGACACACACACAGACACATACACACATGCACACACTGACACACACTGACACACACAGGCACATAGACAAAAAGGTCAACTTAAACTACAGAGTAAAGCCATTATTTAAACAATAAACAATACACCATTACAAATAAATTACATTATATGCGAGAAATACTGAGCAGCAGGATTAATATACAGACATATAAAGTTCATTTACAGACTAACTGTCCTCACTTTGAATTAGTCACATGACCTCTGTCGTCACTAGGAGATGATGTAAGAGGGTCCGTGTAATGAGGCACATTTCCTGGTAGTCTGACCCGACCGATAAACTCCAGAGACAGTGAGGGCACACACAGACCGAGCTCAACTCAAATATCCATTATAATCAATAGGAGACATGCAGAGGGACTCCATGTTACACACAGACAGAGCTCAACTCAAATATCCATTATAATCCATAGGAGACATACAGAGGGACTCCATGTTACACACAGACAGAGCTCAACTCAAATATCCATTATAATCCATAGGAGACATGCAGAGGGACTCCATGTTACACACAGACAGAGCGCAACTAAAATATCCATTATAATCCATAGGAGACATACAGAGGGACTCCATGTTACACACAGACAGAGCTCAACTCAAATATCCATTATAATCCATAGGAGACATACAGAGGGACTCCATGTTACACACAGACAGAGCTCAACTCAAATATCCATTATAATCAATAGGAGACATGCAGAGGGACTCCATGTTACACACAGACAGAGCCCCACTAAAATATCCATTATAATCAATAGGAGACATACAGAGGGACTCCATGTTACACACAGACAGAGCTCAACTCAAATATCCATTATAATCCATAGGAGACATACAGAGGGACTCCATGTTACACACAGACAGAGCTCAACTCAAATATCCATTATAATCCATAGGAGACATACAGAGGGACTCCATGTTACACACAGACAGAGCCCCACTAAAATATCCATTATAATCCATATGAGACATGCAGAGGGACTCCATGTTACACACAGACAGAGCTCAACTCAAATATCCATTATAATCCATAGGAGACATACAGAGGGACTCCATGTTACACACAGACAGAGCCCCACTAAAATATCCATTATAATCCATAGGAGACATACAGAGGGACTCCATGTTACACACAGACAGAGCGCAACTCAAATATCCATTATAATCAATAGGAGACATGCAGAGGGACTCCATGTTACACACAGACAGAGCTCAACTCAAATATCCATTATAATCCATAGGAGACATACAGAGGGACTCCATGTTACACACAGACAGAGCTCAACTCAAATATCCATTATAATCCATAGGAGACATACAGAGGGACTCCATGTTACACACAGACAGAGCCCCACTAAAATATCCATTATAATCCATATGAGACATGCAGAGGGACTCCATGTTACACAGACAGAGCCCCACTAAAATATCCATTATAATCCATAGGAGACATGCAGAGGGACTCCATGTTACACACAGACAGAGCGCAACTCAAATATCCATTATAATCCATAGGAGACATGCAGAGGGACTCCATGTTACACACAGACAGAGCTCAACTCAAATATCCATTATAATCCATAGGAGACATACAGAGGGACTCCATGTTACACACAGACAGAGCCCCACTAAAATATCCATTATAATCCATAGGAGACATGCAGAGGGACTCCATGTTACACACAGACAGAGCGCAACTCAAATATCCATTATAATCCATAGGAGACATGCAGAGGGACTCCATGTTACACACAGACAGAGCTCAACTCAAATATCCATTATAATCCATAGGAGACATACAGAGGGACTCCATGTTACACACAGACAGAGCCCCACTAAAATATCCATTATAATCCATATGAGACATGCAGAGGGACTCCATGTTACACAGACAGAGCCCCACTAAAATATCCATTATAATCCATATGAGACATGCAGAGGGACTCCATGTTACACACAGACAGAGCGCAACTCAAATATCCATTATAATCCATAGGAGACATACAGAGGGACTCCATGTTACACACATATATCAATTTCAAACCAGTGGAGACATTCAAAGAGACTCAATGTTGCACACAGACACAGCTCAACTCAAACCGCAGGAGACATTCAGAGGGACTGGATGTAGATGATGTTTCTGTAAACCTGCATGTGTCAGCAGTTCCCCCCCCCCTCCCTCCCTCCCTCCCTCCCCTTCCCTTCCCTCCCCTCCCAGGGGCACATGCACAGTCCAGGGCAACGGCCACGCCCGTCCCACTACAGCAAACTCACATCTTCAGTCCTGCCACGCCCACTCCACTGAGCCTCTGAAGCCCAGCCAGACTAGGCACCCAGCCCTTTCAGCACCTGCCACGCTTTGCCCTTCCCCCTCTTCATCCCATTGCCTTTCCCCCGAACTGTGAGATGCAGTGAAACCCAAACAGCGCAGTACCACAGTGTACTCATGTCATAATAGACAACCTGCTGATGCATTTGTGCAAATTATAATTAGAGAATCCATACTCAATAAATACATAATGGATTTGAGGGTAAAACTAGTGGGAGGGCGAAGCTGAGGTGTGCGCGGTGGGATAGTTGTGGGCATAAGACAGATCTCTACCTGGGCTAGGTTAAATCAGACGATGAAATGTGTAGACAAATTTACTTACCAGCCAAATCAAGCAATTGGAGTCATTCCATATCAAATCACCCAGTTTGAGAACAATTTCCCAGGTCACCCTCTCAAATTCCCCTAAAAAATTCACAGGTGCTCCTATACCAGACGTATGGAGAAATCCCAAATATTAGATCTGTATCTCTAATAGTTTTGAAACTACAGCCCTTTGAAATTTTAATTAATTTTATGCATTTTGCCGAACGAGCCTTTCGGTCCAACTTCCGACATTTATAGCTCCTCTGATATGGCGTGTACAGCTTTGAGACTTTGTGACTAGGGCTAACTTTGATCAGATAAGGTGTATCTTACGTACTTTTCCTCCTACAAGGCTCTGAAAATGGCTGAAAATTCAAAACGTTACAAAACGACACCCCCTTTGAGAGCTTCTCACTCAAACAGTATGCTAGATAAAGCACTCAGCGTTTTTTTCCTGCCATGTATGACATATTAGGCCTTGTGTATGCAGTAACCATATTTATTACTGTTATAGAAGTGTCAGAATATTTTTTTGAAATGTGCTCGATTTTGATTTTCTAATTTCCTCAAAATTGACTATTTTTATGTCCTCATTTGACCATGTGGGCAGTTAACCATCATTTGCATATTTTTGCCATGTATTATTATTTATCTGAAGATGATCTGACAAAACATCTGGTGTTGTTGCTGAGCTTCCTTCTGGAGTTATGACTATTAGAGATACAGACCTAATATTTGGGATTTCTCCATAAGTTTGGTATAGGAGCACCTCTGAATTTTTTCAGGGGAATCTGAGAGGGTGACCTGGGACCCTCTGGGTGATTTGATATGGAATGACCCAGAGGTAACATTACAGGCATCTCTTAATTCAGATTGATGTTTAGCTCGAGCAGTTGAGCAGCCTAGGTAACAGCAAACAGTGGGTGTGATACAAAGGTGGGAAGGACAAACGGAACAGGAAGTGTTGAGATGCACATTTTGTTTCTGTCAGATGATGCGGTTTCGATCGCTCACTGGGTGCGATTTAATTCACTATGATCCAAAATAATGTAGGTTAACTCCAGGGGTATCTGAATAATAGGCTACATTGGAACCACATACCATAAAAAAACAAAAATTACATTTGTCCATAACATAATTCTCTCTCGAAATAATAATAGCTAGTTTCGGCAACCCCTATGGATTAGCCTACGTGCATGCAATGGGAAATATTTCGTGAACAAGCACAATGATCAGAACAGACCGACATATTATAGGCTATTTACCAACAATTGCATTTATTAATATTGAATTGCACGAAGATAATGCAGCTGTCGTTCTGTCGCACCAAGCACACTAAACATAATACCGAGCACACTAGCCTCTTTCCTGATGCTTTCTGTGAGCGCTGCATTTCATGAAGTTGGACCGAAGCCCGGTTTTCGTCAGGGTGACAGCTCTACAACAAAATAACGGACGGAACGTACTGTGCCCGGGACAGCGAACAGATCGTAGCGTACCTCCTGCAGTTGTTCCAACTCCTGCTTCAGCGTCTCCTGTTCGGCCTCTAAATCCGCATACTGCTGCTTCAAAGCCTGGTTCTCCTCCAGTACCACAAGACCGCATTCCGCCGCCCGGATCTTCTCTCGGTTGGCCTCCGCAAGGTCCCGGACTAGTCGTTCTACCTCCGCCCGGTACTGATCTACCGTCTCTCCACATCCTCCTCCTGCTGCCATCGCCCTTCTCTCTCTCTCCTGCCTCTCCGCCGTCCAGCGTTAGATGGACGGGGAGGCGGGGGCTAAAACGGCTGTCGAAAACACTAAGTCCGCCAATAGATCTATATAGCTACTGATCTATGTAGAAAAAACTATTTCAATCGATTAATCAGGATGCTACTCCCACACCACAGAAAAACATGGTTTACTTAAATAAAAAATAAAAACGATTTAGTATCCCCGCAGAAGTTTTACTTATAAAATGCAGCGATGATTAGAAAAATGTAGGCTAGGCTACCCTATGTCGGTAATCTGGCTCGCATCCTTTTTAGTCCTTTTTCGTTATCTTTTTTATTTATGTGTTTATTTTTGCTTAATCATAGCCACCTGGACGCCATCTCTCCCATCGTCTGTGGAGCAAAGTGCACAAGACTTGTTTCCATCCTTCTGCTGGTGACGTCAGTGAACATTGGTGCATCTCCCCAGCGCTGCCCATTTACGCTGAACGGAGCAAACATGACTGGCTTTCAAGGGATGTTGGAGGAAAGGAAATTAAGAACAAAGTCATAGCCATAAAAGTAATACATTGCAGTGCACAATTAACTAATAATAACAACGATAATGTTCTTATTTGGTATATGAGTTTGGAGGGTTAGGCTATTGGATACAACTATTAAATGAGAGAGAATACAGAAGTCAGCGATTTTTAAATGAAGCACCATGTTCTCTTCAGAATTCTGTAGGATTCATGCACTACTTTCTGAACAAATAAAAACTCGATTTTGTCATAATCACTTCAGCTAAGCGAGAGGAAATTCTTTTTCATTGCCCATATCTTTGGAATTTGGATGCAGACAAAATAATCAACGACTCAATATTTCCATCTGCTGGAACAAGGGAGTAATACACCGCCATCAAATAAAGTGTACCCTGAACAGGACCCCATATTTAGGGGTTTCAACAAACTTGTGTGTGTTAATGACCGTGTATTAATATTGGTCATGGGTCCTAAAATGAAAATTTTGCGCAAAATATTTACACTACCAATCTTAACTATCCACTTCCTCCAAGTGAGATATGTTACATTAGTGAGGCAAAACACCCATAAAGTAAATTAAATATGTAGCCAGTCCACACTCACAGTATCTTTTGTAAGTTCGACTGATAATATACATTGGTGAAATTTTAATTAAAACATTTAATATACTTTAATTATATGCCTTTTTATTACATTTGAAAGTTGCAAATTGATATTTATCATCGACATGTTGTAAATACATACCTTTAATAAAGATATGGAATAAAATAAAGCAATATAATAATATATTAGGTGAAAAACATCTGTAAGGTACACATTGTGTGTATGTGGATGTGCAGGATGTTTGATTTCTAAAACTCCCCTTTGTTTATGTCATTAGTTCAGTGTAGGTGTGTCACCACAAACGGGTCTGGACCCCTCCTTTTAGAACTCGGGCTCATCCAATCAGAAGTACTTATTTTCTGCTGCATTGTATGCATTTCATACAAGAAAGAATTTGTTAGGCGTGTGGCATTGTTATTAATCCATCCCCTTTTGCGTAGGTCCATCCGAAGTACAATTCCTGTCTATATCCTTTCAAGTGCAGCATGTTTTTTTTCATATAAAAAAACATGGGGGGGATTAACAAACCCATAGAAAGAAACAAGCAAAAAGAAAAAAAAACCCCAAGCACCATGCTGAACAATGTATAAACGACTTCCCTTCATCCACAGTGGGTGGGGGCTGGGGGCAGAGGATAGGGGCTTTAGTCATGCAGGACAGTTCTGATTCCCTGCATAAGCATGTAGTTTTTGCATTCAAAATATTAATACTTGTGATTTCATATCAGTCCATATGGTTAGTTTCCTCAACAGCAGCACATTGTGACCTAATACGTTACGAGATGTATTCACTTGAGAAAAGTGTGTTACAGAACAGTGACCCCATGTGGTATGAAGAGGCCATCAAAGCCCCAAGCTGTTTTACGTAGTGCCTGCTTCCATCTAGTGATGACTAAAGTTATCACAATACAGAAAAACATCAGTCTCACTTAAACAAGCTATATATTTATATGGAATAACTATGAGTCATGTCTTACGTCACTAGTACTGAACACAGATGTCCCCCAGGGCTCTTTATTGCACAGTCAGGTCTTGCTTTATGGCCCTGAACAAGTTTAAGAATGACTCGGCCCACCTGTCTCTCTGGTGCCCCCTGGTGTGCGCCAGCCTGTAGGCGGTATAGACCATGGTCAGTACTGTTCGCTCAAAGTCTGGCCTCCGGAGGTGGCCTTGGTACTGGGAGAGGTCAGAGGTCAGGCGGCGGATGTCGGTGAGTTTGTGGGGCAGGACGTCCTCGCAGATGTTTGCCAGCGCGTGGGTCCGGCGCAGGGATGCAAGCTCCTCGTCCCGCACGGAGAACTCGCTGTGCTCGTCCGCCATTTGGACACCCGCCAGTAGGATCTGGAACACAAAGAGGGAAGGTCTACTTTCACAGGCCAACCGTTCGACCGGCAGGGCTAAGACTGCGACTGACCGCCTTGTGCTCCATAAAGCAAACATTTCATAGGAAACTGTCAATAAAACCAGTATGTGGGAGTTACTGTGAACTTCCTCAGAACTGAGAGGTCTAAAGAAGTACTTAGGTTTCCTTGGGGCCACATACTCAGAGGAGTGAGGATGCCAAATCTTCAGAATGCGAAACAGAGTTAGAGAGATGTGCCTATAACAGTTATGGGAGGATGAATTCAAGCCCGTTGACTACTCTGACTGAAATAAGTGCATCTAGATGGCCTGAAACTTCATAACAATTAGCGGGTCACTCTAACAAGTTCCTTAGAGAATGAACAAAGCACATAGCAGAAACTGGACGGGTGACTGGACATTCTAAATTGTACAGAAATATTAATAAAAAATAAAATAAGGCAAAAAGCAAAAAAATGCTTGGAATAGCAAGTAAGAATTTCCTTTATTGAAAGCTGAAGCCTTTCACAGGGAATATTAAGGATCATAATTTTACCCATTTTTACACAGGGAGCCTGAAAATAAACCAAGTCACCTTCTTTGTTTTTATATCCAACAACTGTGCCATATTAGCTGTAATCTCAGATCTGTTATTTATTTTTGAAAACTTAAAACAGTTAAGTTTTTTCTACTTGACAAGAAGACACAAGAATGTTGAAAACAAGGAATGAATAACAACATTATATCTACAGAGGAGCCGTCCCTGCTGTTTATGAAGAAACTGATATATTTCACTGGCGGCTGTTCCAAGTTTACTTAGGCTGTCCTCTCATTAACTCAGTCTTAACTCTTATTAACAAGCAGCCAACAACAATATCTCTCCCAAATTACACCCGGTGCTGTGTTCACTGTACATATGGCATAGCCACATTACACAGAAACACTGCCTTTAGTGGGCAGTGTCCAGCTTCCAACGGGGCTCAATGCAGGAAAAGCAGCAAAGATGTGTCAGCATCCACATCCTAACAGCCATGCGGGCCCCAGAAAGGAACAAAAATCTAGTCCTGTGTTGGGAACCTGTCTCTTTTGTAAATTAATTTGTGAGCTGAATTCGTATGTCTGTAAACCTGTTTTGTTGACACACATATCACCGCACACCACTATATGTACTACATAATACGTACTATATCATTGCTCGCCACCATGACACAGGAAGTGAATCAAGGCTTTCTCACCTCAAAGAGCAGGTTGACATCTTCTATGGAGTTCTGAAAAGGGGGGTTAACCACCCCCCTCTTCATTCTGAGAGCTGCTGGGTATAGTACTGAGAGAGAGAGTGAGAGAGAGAGTGAGAGTGAGAGTGAGAGTGAGAGTGAGAGTGAGAGTGAGAGAGAGAGAGAGAGAGAGAGAGAGAGAGAATGAAAAAGAGGATCCTAAAATGCTAATTTAGCATAAAATATTTACACTACCAATCTTTACTATCCACTTTGCCTCCAAGTGGAATATTAGGGAGACAAAATAACCATAAAGTACATGAAATATCTGACCAGTCCGACCGATAACATGCATTGATTGGTGCAATTTTACCTATCAATTAAAATGCTTTTATATAAAGTACTTTCATGAGATGTTTTTATTTTAACTGAGAGAGAGAGGGGTAGGAGAACAAATACAAAAATTATTCTGTAAAGAAGGAATGAAGGAATTTAGCCTAAGAGGCCCCGGGCTGGTCTTACCAGTGGCGCCTCTCTCTTTAAATCCCAACATTTCTATTTCCTGTTAATGGTCTGCTTGCGCTTAGAGGCTATTTCCCTTAGCGGTCTGGCTAAATGTTCACTTGCACCATCCATGCCAAACTATTAATTCCAAATTCCTCATTCAAGCCCCACACTCATCTCCCTCTCGTAACTCACACTGATACAAACCTAATTCTTTTAACTCAAACCCAAAATACTCAGCCCTCAAAAACTCAAGCCCCCACACTGGGGTCTCTCTCTCTCTCTCTCTCTCTCTCTCTCTCTCTCTCTCTCTCTCTCTCTCTCTCTCTCTCTCTCTCTCTCTCTCTCTCTCTCTCTCTCTCTCTCTCTCTCTCTCTCTCTCTCTCACACTCACTCACTCACTCACTCACTCACTCACTCACTCTCTCGTCAATCACCTGGGCTGGACTGGGCTGGGATGTTCTATAATTGCGTAAATCGCTCAGTAAATCTCCAGCTGTATAAACAGCAAGCATGTAAACATTTAAAGTGATGGAAATTAAATGAGATTGCAATGGAATTTATTCCTCTTTATTGGTGCCCAATACATACCTTAATAGCCATAAATAACGTGGTTATAAGCATATTGCAGATTTTCCTTGTCCGTCACTTTAAGCTAATTGAGACACCCTGGATAAGGGTGAATGTCATATGATAAATAGCAGAGTTTGGGGTACATAAACTGGGTCATGTATTACTGAAGGGTTGAGAAGGCTGCAGGTTGTCTGATAATAATAATAATAATACACAATATTTATGTATTCATATATTCAGTTAACAGATGCTTGTAACAAAGGTGATTGCCAGAGAATTTGAGACCACATGACAGAATACTAACAGTGAACATGCCAGAGTGATAGACTACAGAAAGTACTATAACACAGCGCTATGTATAAAATGAAAACACAGAGCTGTCTATCCATATAAAGCACTGGCAATGTTTAAAATACAACCATAATTAGTGAAACTTTCTACTTCCCTATCAGTGTAACAAAAAGGCAGAGTGGTCAAAGCAGGATTACTGAGTTAGCTGGATAACTGCACTGAGTAAAACTCAAAGCAGGATTACTGAGTTAGCTGGATAACTGCACTGAGTAAAACCCAAAGCAGGATTACTGAGTTAGCTGGATAACTGCACTGAGTAAAACCAGAAACACTCCTAAATCTGGAACATAGACTGTAGTAAAATAGCTGTTATTTGCAGGGTTGATTCTGACAGGCAGGTGAGAGAAGTTGAATAATTAAAAAAGTGAAGTGAGTCCGTTCTCATGATTGTCTCATTCTCTTAAAACAGCCAGGTGAAATACGATGCTCAAACAGATGCCTATATGTGAGTGCGGCAGAGTCTACCTTTGTTGCGGTGCCCAGCTGCACAGGTGTAGAGGCCACAGTGGAGGACAGCAAACATCAGCACCTTCCAGTGAAGCATGATGACCAGGTAGCTTAGTTACCGTAAAAAAAATCCAGACCACCCCAACAGGGTCCCACAGTGCCCCAGAGCTCAACGCCTCCAGACAAATGCCACTGTGAGTGAATACAGCACAGAGCAGAATGCACTGTCTGTTACTGTAGCTCTGTCTCTGTCTGTCTCTCTGTCTCTATAACTCTCTCTCTCTGTCTCTATAACTCTCTCTCTCTGTCTCTATAACTCTCTCACTCTGTCTCTATAACTCTCTCACACCACAAGTCCTTCCGCACTGTGTCTCTAACTCAGACTGCGACTCCTGTTGTACTGCCTCTCCATCTCCCTCCCATTTCCTCCTCATCCTCCCTCACATTGTGACTCTTCTCCAGTTTCTGCATCTGTATGTCAGCTCTAATTCTCAGAAAGCAACTCCTACTCCTGCAGTCTGCTACCGTGTGCCCCGCCCCTGTCCCCCCCCTCTCTCTCTCCTCTCTTATCTGGCTTTTCCTTTCTGTGAGTTTGCACCACTCCCCATTCTCAGCCTCTGTCTGGAAGTCATCAGGACCCTCCCGGGTCCAGCCATTGTGCTGCTGTGCATGTAGGATGTGATCTGAGTGTTATTACTGCTATAACCTTGACCAACTGAATTTGCTCTGAGGAACAGAAACACTGCAGACCCGGCACTGCATATGGTTCATCACGGAGACTTGGATAGGTTTCTTCACGCTTTATGAATTTTAAAAGTGGCTACTGGAAAATTCCCAAGTTTACAGCCTCTCTGGAAAAACTCAGCCTAAAGTCTCAAAGCAGCCGCAAACCAGGAAGAGTCCCCCTGAAGAGACGGCTTCCAAGCTATACAAAATAGTCCTGATGAGCATGGGTTTGGCCCCTAATATTAAGCAAAAAAACTGAAATGTTTTTGCTTTTACAGTTTCACACGACACAATGCAACACAAGTACTGTCAATACGGCACTGAAGAGCTGTTACCATTTAGATGATTAAAGCTGTGCATTTAAACACTTGACGATTTTATGGCATTTCTAAAAAAATCCGTGCAATCACAATTTTTGCTGCATTCAAAGTGCTTCACAAGCCACAAGATTAGGATGCATGCTTATGTTTTTCAAACTTATAACAGAAAAATAATAGAATTTCCATTTCATGTAAAGTATGTAATTTCTAACCACAAGAGCTGAGAAGGCCTGAAATGTGACTAAACTCACAGCGCTGGTTCGATTGCAAAAGTGTCATCTTAGTTAGTCATGTTGTAACGATAAAGCAGTGTGATGAGTAATTACAGTGTAGCTATAAACAGTCACAAGTAACTGCAGGATAACTACAATATAGTTACACAAGTAATTGAAGTAATTGCAGTGTAACTACAATAGGCACACAAATAAATAAAATGTAAGTACAATGTAGTGCAGAGAAAGAAGGAAACTGTAAATACAGAATAGCTACTGTAGAATACCCTATGCAGGGGAAGACTGCTCTGGCTATGGGACTGGATGAATGTGAATGCAGACACTCCAATGTAATACCACCAGTTGCATGTAGGGGGCAGGCCAGGTGCATGAATGAATGCTTTAGTCCTGGCTGATCATTGTGATCGATGATGCCACACTCAGGTGAATCTCAATAAATCACCACTGCAGTAAAAGAGCCTATTTACTTACGCCAGGGTCCGTGCTGTGAAATAAATCAACGGTATAACTGAACACGCGCGCACCACCGTGAAAACACCGCTCAGAAACACCAGGTAATGCGTCAGACATTCACATCTCATGCATTATCTGCAAACCCAAAGTGGTGTGAATAAACGGGTGTGGTGGCAACAGGATTTGTACGAGTTGTATGATGCTGAGTTTGTCTACTCTAATTGTAATGCATTTTTTGACCTGTTTTGTATTTCATGCTTTTAACCTTACATTGCATAAAGTTAAGTATTGATCCAACATTGAAGTTTTATCAAGCTACTGTACATGACTTATCTATTTTGGTATATTCAGTATATTCAGAGATTGATGTCGGTATCCATATTGTAGTGCAGTCTATGTGCAGGCTGTGTTGTACTTACTCTAATAAACTGTATCACTGACCAATTAGAATCGAATATTAGAATACAATGTTATATCGACTAATGAATGGCACGCTGACCCTGATGGTGATCTGTCAATGACAGAAACGTCTATGGTATTATACTGGCTCTTTATTATGTAGCCTAATAAATTGATATATATTTTTATAATAATATATATTTTTTACAATATATATTTTTATTTATATTGTTTCTGAGTTCTCCCCCCATAGATAAAACTGTTAAAGTAATTGAATGCAGGGCATCTGATTTTTTAGGTTTGTGATTACTGATAAAATTATATTACTATATCATCACTGTGCAAATTCTCTCATCTCAAGAGATATTACAATGATGTTCTTCTGTTGAACTGAGTGATATTATTATTGCTGTGATTATCTTGTACTCTTGTACTCAGTGACATGCACAGTGATACCTGCTGTGATAGTACATTAAATTGGCATTACTGTAATATTGGGTAATAATGACTTGCTTGTCTTGTGTGATACTGAGACACTGCGCTCATGTCTTGAGTGATAATGCCTTGATTTAAAGCGATAATGAACTAGAACCCCTGTTACATACAGAATATCGCCCATGTAGATATTGATGATATTGAACGGGTTTAAGCTTGATATCACTTTTATGAAACAGATCCATCCACAGATATTCAAATAAGCACAGAAAAGTACAAGACCATTTTTCACAGAAAATATTATTGGACTCCAGTGTTCACACAGGATCTTATTAATTTTGCCCTTTTTTCAGTTTTAATGGCTGTAGTCATCTCCATATGGAACAATCATCATCTAGGACCAGAACTATCGGTTTTATACAGTATAACTGAGATATTACACCAGTCTTGGGAGGCCCTACTATACTAGTACATTCTGGTTGTGTTTGACAATGTAGTTGCCTTTACCCAATTCCAAATTCATCCAGTTTCTGGATGTCTCAGGGCAGTCATTAAGTACCTCCCCATAAAACTACAGCCACACCCTAATCCACCTAAGACAACCCCCCAGGGTGAACCTACAAACAGTACATGTATACAGTACCAGCTGTGCTAATATGTCCCTTCTAAATATGTTCCTTCTCTCAAGGGAAGTTGTCTCTAAGGGCAGAAAGCATAGATACTCCACTGCAATGGAAAACGCTGTAATGCCACTCAAGCTTCCAGCATTATTATACAGCAATACTGACACGCGCTCCAGTGCAAAGTAACTCTCTTAGGGTTACGTGGGGTTTGTTGTAGCCGAGTAGCAGAAGCCCCTGCTGGAGTAAAGTCTGGATCATCTCAAAGATACTAACTGCTCACCAGAGAGGGGGAGTTACTTAAAGAGAATAAAAACACTCGGTTTCCTGCCACTTCCTGTTGGCTGGATGGGAAGGTGGGGACGTGGACAGTATGATTTATTATTGATTTAACTGGTTACAACCCAAGTAAAAACCAAGTGAAGTGAAACTGCATTGCGCTCATTTGACTTTTTTGTATTATAATTTTTTACTACATCATAGATTTTCTTGGTGAGGAAGTATAATTGAATAACTACAGTGGGTGAAGAATTTTACGACATCATGTGAACCCGCAAAAAGCTTGTGATGTTAAATAATCCACATCCCATGAGAATGTTCTGAGAATATTGGGATAAACGAGACAAAACAAAGATCATTATCCCTTCATAACCCTTCTGGATTTCTCCCCAGAGAGCTTAAAATAACGGCCGACTGTAAGACAGCTACGGCTCCAGGTTAAATTGTGTGTAAACGATCGCGACTGGCGTGGAGTTTGTTCACATTCCAGCCTTTCACTGAGTCTGGAGATATTCTGGATAAAAGCATGTTTCTCCTTTCCAAAGTAAAGCAGGTGTCCCCATGTGAATCGGACTCCAGTGGCTGACCAATCACTGCTCAGATCCCATGCAGCTGATGCAGGTGGAGAATATGCATTCCGATAGGTTCACTTTGTGTAAACAGGAAATCTCGTACATCTGTTCTATGTCTCACCTGTCCCACTGGCTGTAGCTACTTTGTCCTCTCGGGCAAGAGGTCAAAAAGGAAGCCTGCATTTTCTATGCATTTTTGTTCTTTGCATTAGACAACTCTCCAAACACCATAATCTCAATTTAACAAATCAATTATTTCTCTCTCCTGAATCCTATCAAAGCTGTCCATAGTAAATCAGAGCAAAGACCCTTGGATCAGAGATATTATAAACAAAGAGCCTTTCGAATCTGAAAGAGGTTGAATTTCACAAATCAACATCCGTGAAGACGAGCCTGCAGCCCGGGTCTGGACATGCCGGGTCAGAAAGTATAGAAATTGTGACGAGAGCATTTCTCCCAGCGTCTGTCCGCACACACAACCGTGCGCATAACACACTGCACCTACAGAATGGTTTTAGCATAAGTTCATGGTTGCTAAGGCTCAAGTAGGCAGACTAAAAGATGTAACTGCCACTATTTTAAAGACATTCTTCACTATCTCCATCCAGTAGAGTAGACTACTGAACTCTCCGTTTTTCCCCTCATGTCATGTAAACACTGAGTTTAGTGTTTCATACAGGGGATTCCATTAACTCACACAACTGGCATTTCTTTATCAAACTGAAGTCTTGATCAAGTTAATGCACAAATACGGCACAGCACTGTTCTCCGCTCTTCGTCTATATAAACAATTCCCAGTGTGGATTTTGGACCGTCCCCCCAGTATTCATGTCAATGATTCCCCAATGCTTCATGGCTGGAAACAGCCTTGCGTGTCTAACCCTTTATCCGGGGGTACAGAAACAGCCTTGCGTGTCTAACCCTTTATCCGGGGGTACAGAAACAGGCTTGCGTGTCTAACCCTTTATCCGGGGGTACAGAAACAGCCTTGCGTGTCTAACCCTTTATCCGGGGGTACAGAAACAGGCTTGCGTGTCTAACCCTTTATCCGGGGGTACAGAAACAGGCTTGCGTGTCTAACCCTTTATCCGGGGGTACAGTTCCTGTTTTGTGGTATTTGCTTTGGACTTCCTGAATGCAAGAACTCCTGTCTCTGGAATGCGTCTTAGACTAGAAAATAAAAATGTCAAGTCCCTTTCCACTGCGGGCTGCACTGGGTTTCCAGCAGTGAAACTGAGGCCATTGTTCACAGAGAATATTAACTGCTCCCTTCTCTCCGGACGGTTTAGGGCACACTCTAGTGTTCAGTCCCCCAATTGCAGCTTCCACAGATCTTAAAGGAAAGAGATTTTTCTATTTAAAATTCAGCGGAGACCTTTGGGTCCTGAAAAGCAGAAGATGAAAACATTTCGAAGCAGCTTGCTGTGCAGTGACTCAGTTAGTAAACAGCACAGTATGAGTGCACCTGGTTCAGTCTGTGTCTTTTGTTTGACTGTAAATCTCTTCTAAATTAATATTTACTCTTAATTGTGTGCACAGTGGGGACTTGCCTTTCCAAATCAAATCACACAACAAAAAATGCATTAAAGTGCAGTAGCTATTAAGGGCCAAAACCTTCCTTACACTGGTTTTACTTCTAGAGACAGCCCACCAGTTAAAATACCCACAGATACATGTAAATAACAGAGTTAATCTGTTCATCTAGCAAACGATGCATGTATTCCTATTTCATAAACTTTTATTGACTGTATTATTTTATGAAAGAGGCCTAAGTAACACGAAATAGTTATGCTACAGCATCCCCATTAACATACTCTGAAACATGTATGCGATTTAAATTATGTGGCATTAAAAGGTGTGTGTTCTGTATTGGTGTGTTACTACTGTTGCAGTACCATAAGGAAAGGTTTCTTCTGAAGAAAATTAACCTTTATCTCTTGAGACTGAACAACACCCTGATTGCTGTCACTTTGGAATGGCCGCACACACACGGTTTTGGGAATTAATCATTTCAGCGCGACAGCTGAGAAAACATTTATTTTTTCACAAACTTCCAGAAAGAAGAGAGAGTAAACACTGAATACTTGTGTGAAGAGGGTCTCGATTCTCGAACTGGACCTGGAGAATCAATCGTACCAACACTCTAGGTGCAGACATGGTTTAACACCACAGCGAAAGGTACTGAATCAAGACGTTCATCCGCAGTACTAAACTGAGATTGAACTATGGACTCTGTCCCAAAGCCACAAACTTGGACTTTGATACAAAGCCATACTTGGTCACTCTACCATCATATATTTGTACACTAATATTTTTTAAATCTGAGCTCTTAATCCATAATTCAAGTCCAGGTACCAAGAGTAGGAACTGACCTAGATAGGAAGGCTCTCCACTTCCTGGATCCTTGGTCCTAGAATAACCCTAAAGGCAGCAGTGTAAGTAATGGTACTGTAATAGCCCTAAAGGCAGCAGTGTAAGTAATGGTACTGGAATAGCCCTAAAGGTAGCAGTGTAAGTAATGGTACTGGAATAGCCCTAAAGGCAGCAGTGTAAGTAATGGTACTGGAATAGCCCTAAAGGCAGCAGTGTAAGTAATGGTACTGGAATAGCCCTAAAGGCAGCAGTGTAAGTAATGGTACTGGAATAACCCTAAAGGCAGCAGTGTAAGTAATGGTACTGGAATAACCCTAAAGCCAGCAGTGTAAGTAATGGTACTGGAATAGCCCTAAAGGCAGCAGTGTAAGTAATGGTACTGGAATAGCCCTAAAGGCAGCAGGGTAAGTAATGGTACTGGAATAGCCCTAAAGGCAGCAGTGTAAGTAATGGTACTGGAATATCCCTAAAGGCAGCAGTGTAAGTAATGGTACTGGAATAGCCCTAAAGGCAGCAGTGTAAGTAATGGTACTGGAATAGCCCTAAAGGCAGCAGTGTAAGTAATGGTACTGGAATAACCCTAAAGGCAGCAGGATAAGTAATGGTACTGGAATAGCCCTAAAGGCAGCAGGGTAAGTAATGGTACTGGAATAGCCCTAAAGGCAGCAGTGTAAGTAATGGTACTGGAATAGCCCAAAACGCAGCAGTGTAAGTAATGGTTCTGGAATAGCCCTAAAGGCAGCAGTGTAAGTAATGGTACTGGAATAACCCTAAAGGCAGCTGTGTAAGTAATGGTACTGGAATAACCCTAAAGGCAGCAGGGTAAGTAATGGTACTGGAATAGCCCTAAAGGCAGCCGTGTAAGTAATGGTACTGGAATAACTATAAAGGCAGCCGTGTAAGTAATGGTACTGGAATAGCCCTAAAGGCAGCAGTGTAAGTAATGGTTCTGGAATAGCCCTAAAGGCAGCAGTGTAAGTAATGGTACTGGAATAACCCTAAAGGCAGCAGTGTAAGTAATGGTACTGGAATAACCCTAAAGGCAGCAGTGTAAGTAATGGTAATGGAATAGCCCTAAAGGCAGCAGTGTAAGTAATGGTACTGGAATAGCCCTAAAGGCAGCAGTGTAAGTAATGGTACTGGAATAGCCCTAAAGGCAGCAGTGTAAGTAATGGTACTGGAATAGCCCTAAAGGCAGCAGTGTAAGTAATGGTACTGGAATAGCCCTAAAGGCAGCAGTGTAAGTAATGGTACTGGAATAGCCCTAAAGGCAGCAGTGTAAGTAATGGTACTGGAATAGCCCTAAAGGCAGCAGTGTAAGTAATGGTACTGGAATAGCCCTAAAGGCAGCAGTGTAAGCAATGGTACTGGAATAACCCTAAAGGCAGCAGTGTAAGTAATGGTACTGGAATAGCCCTAAAGGCAGCAGTGTAAGTAATGGTACTGGAATAGCCCTAAAGGCAGCAGTGTAAGTAATGGTACTGGAATAGCCCTAAAGGCAGCAGTGTAAGTAATGGTACTGGAATAGCCCTAAAGGCAGCAGTGTAAGTAATGGTACTGGAATAGCCCTAAAGGCAGCAGTGTAAGCAATGGTACTGGAATAACCCTAAAGGCAGCAGTGTAAGTAATGGTACTGGAATAGCCCTAAAGGCAGCAGTGTAAGTAATGGTACTGGAATAGCCCTAAAGGCAGCAGTGTAAGTAATGGTACTGGAATAGCCCTAAAGGCAGCAGTGTAAGTAATGGTACTGGAATAGCCCTAAAGGCAGCAGTGTAAGTAATGGTACTGGAATAGCCCTAAAGGCAGCAGTGTAAGTAATGGTACTGGAATAGCCATAAAGGCAGCAGTGTAAGTAATGGTACTGGAATAGCCCTAAAGGCAGCAGTGTAAGTAATGGTACTGGAATAGCCCTAAAGGCAGCAGTGTAAGTAATGGTTCTGGAATAGCCCTAAAGGCAGCAGTGTAAGTAATGGTACTGGAATAGCCCTAAAGGCAGCAGTGTAAGTAATGGTACTGGAATAACCCTAAAGGCAGCAGGATAAGTAATGGTACTGGAATAGCCCTAAAGGCAGCAGGGTAAGTAATGGTACTGGAATAGCCCTAAAGGCAGCAGTGTAAGTAATGGTACTGGAATAGCCCAAAACGCAGCAGTGTAAGTAATGGTTCTGGAATAGCCCTAAAGGCAGCAGTGTAAGTAATGGTACTGGAATAACCCTAAAGGCAGCTGTGTAAGTAATGGTACTGGAATAACCCTAAAGGCAGCAGGGTAAGTAATGGTACTGGAATAGCCCTAAAGGCAGCCGTGTAAGTAATGGTACTGGAATAACTATAAAGGCAGCCGTGTAAGTAATGGTACTGGAATAGCCCTAAAGGCAGCAGTGTAAGTAATGGTTCTGGAATAGCCCTAAAGGCAGCAGTGTAAGTAATGGTACTGGAATAACCCTAAAGGCAGCAGTGTAAGTAATGGTACTGGAATAACCCTAAAGGCAGCAGTGTAAGTAATGGTAATGGAATAGCCCTAAAGGCAGCAGTGTAAGTAATGGTACTGGAATAGCCCTAAAGGCAGCAGTGTAAGTAATGGTACTGGAATAGCCCTAAAGGCAGCAGTGTAAGTAATGGTACTGGAATAGCCCTAAAGGCAGCAGTGTAAGTAATGGTACTGGAATAGCCCTAAAGGCAGCAGTGTAAGTAATGGTACTGGAATAGCCCTAAAGGCAGCAGTGTAAGTAATGGTACTGGAATAGCCCTAAAGGCAGCAGTGTAAGTAATGGTACTGGAATAGCCCTAAAGGCAGCAGTGTAAGCAATGGTACTGGAATAACCCTAAAGGCAGCAGTGTAAGTAATGGTACTGGAATAGCCCTAAAGGCAGCAGTGTAAGTAATGGTACTGGAATAGCCCTAAAGGCAGCAGTGTAAGTAATGGTACTGGAATAGCCCTAAAGGCAGCAGTGTAAGTAATGGTACTGTGGAACTGGGCTTCTGCCTCAGATCTCCAGCCAGAGCCCTCCTGGTATATCCTTGAGTAATGCACTAAACCTCAACTGCTTCACTAAAAATAGCCAGCTGTATGGCTTGTAGGCAAAAGATATACTGTCTTAAGCTCTGGAAAGGAGCGTGTGCTGAACGCTGAAATGGACAGTACATGTAAATGTAAAAGCTTCTGTTCATTGAAATGTAAATGAATAATTCAGGAAACAATGCTGGAAGTGTGCAGTTGTTTTTAACTATGGCTACTCTTTGTTTCGATTATGTATCATTGATGTCTGTCATTGCATGATCATTAAATGTATTAAATGAATGGTTTGTGCTGTTTTGTGCCAGGTCTCCTTTGTAAAATAGATTCCAGCACTTAATGTAGAAAGTGCTAGAATATACTAACATGATAATATAGAAAGCAGGTCACAGAAAAAAAAAGAAAACATGTTTTAATTTAAAATACTGAAACAAGCAGCATTTCTGAATTCAGCCTAACATAAAATCCACTCAGGCCTAGAAGAGGCCCAGTTGAAGATCCAAGTGATTTTTAATTAAAAATAGTCACAGGCTTTGGTTAATGTCTCATTCCATCCTGAAGACAGTAATTTCCTGAGAAGGTGGCGAGGAGCCGGGATGCTCTGTCAGAGACGCTGATTAACTGCAGTGACTCATCGAGACGTGTGCTGACAAGTAACTGCAATCACGCCACGAGCGCAAACTTGATGAGTTTGGTAGTACGGCTTCATTCGCCTTTTTCAGTTTAATTCAAAGTGAGAAAGAGCGCACATTCTGTACGTCCACAGTAATAGGCTTCACACTTTTTAATCACCCATTTATTTATTTATTTATACACTTTAGTTTTTCTCACAATTTGGAACTGGCGCTTTAAATAGCGACCTCAAGCAGTCAAAAAACGGAGGCTACCAGGCTGTGCAGATGTCAGGAACACATCATGAAAATCAACCCCCGTTACTCAAATCAAAGTGGAAACATAAGCTTGTTCTCAGAAGCTTCAGTTAAGCGTTCATTATGAGGCCATTGACAGAAGAAGCAAGTTTCACGCTTAATATAACAGCACTGAAAATCTCATAACATAATCCAAACTGGCACAGAGCCAACTAACAGAACATCTCTCCTGACTTGAACACTGTCTCTACTGGTTCCCAGTGCACAGAGCCAACTAACAGAACATCTCTCCTGACTCAAAAACTGTCTCTACTGGTTCCCAGTGCACAGAGCCAACTAACAGAACATCTCTCCTGACTCGAACACTGTCTCTACTGGTTCCCAGTGCACAGAGCCAACTAACAGAACATCTCTCCTGACTCGAACACTGTCTCTACTGGTTCCCAGTGCACAGAGCCAACCAACAGAACATCTCTCCTGACTCACACACTGTCTCTACTGGTTCCCAGTGCACAGAGCCAACTAACAGAACATCTGTCCTGACTCAAACACTGTCTCTACTGGTTCCCAATGCACAGAGTCAACTAACAGAACATCTCTCCTGACTCGAACACTGTCTCTACTGGTTCCCAGTGCACAGAGCCTAATTTTCATTTTCATAATTTCAAGTCATACTGTATGTTCTCTAAACAGAATGTTCTTACATTCTCATGTTGTTAAACATACCCAAACACATGCACATTGCACACCCATGAAAAACATACCCAAGCATGCTTGCACGCACACACATATGCACGTATGCACATACACAGACATACGGACACACGCGCAAGCACGCAAACACACATGCACGCACACACGCAAGCATGCGCGCACACAAGTCAGGGTTTGTTCACCATTATATAGACAAAATATGTACTATGACAAGTATTACTACTTATTTGCTTAGCATGTTTGCCAAGCCAGAGAGATTTACACAGCTAACATTTAACACCTCATCGATTTATACAGCTGGAGGCTTATCAAAACAATTAGAGGTTATGCAACTTGTTCAAGGGTTACAACCGCAGTGCCCCACCTGGGAATAAAACTGGCAAACCCTATGGGGATTGTGTCCAGTCCCTTTATGACTTAGCTCTCTATTTGCAGCTCATTGCTGTTAAAACTCCCACCATTAATTTAGATTCTTTCAGGAATAGAGAGAGGCACGGCAGCAGGGCTGCGCAGGGCACTGAATCCAGTTCACACGGCTAACGCTTTTCACCCAAAGACGAAAGCAATGTCGCAACTGAGCACGTGTCAAATCAGAAAGCTCGGGATGCATTCAGTTCCACACAGGGCTTCACACTGCGCACAGAGAATGCACAGCCCCCTGCCGTGGCTCAGATTGACAGTGTATGCCTTAAAGTGAATTAAATCCAAACATTGCTCTCCTGCAGCGATAATCAAGCACACGTGTAATATCAAAAGAAATATCAAAATCTGCTGTAGGGGAAAGTCTGTATGTCTTTAAGCACAATGAATGGGCCAGGAAGTATAACTTTTACCACAGTGCTGTGGGAAGCTTACCAAACTCTCGCCCAAAGGCACTTTACGGCGTTAGAGCAGCAGAGCCAGGCTTTCTTAAACTGAATACGCATTGGTCCAGTGTTTGGCTGACTGTGCGATAAAGCGGTCCATGTGTGTCTATGCTAGCATCGTCGTGTGCCAAATGAAAATCGTAATGTCTGTGCTAGCCTGCATCAAACTGCAACCCTCCCGTGTCTGTACTAGCCTGACTGTGCCATTCACTATCACAGATAATAGAGCATTACTGTCAATGTACAATGTATATTCCTGATCAGAGAATAGTGGGGTGGCAGTTAGTATAAAGGGTAATTAACGTAAGGGTAATGGTTTGTAACCTAAAGGTTGCCGGTTCAATTTCCAGGTAGGCCACTGATGTTGTGAGCAAGGTACTTAACCTGCATTGCTTCAGTATATATCCAAGTGTATAAATGGATACTATGCAAAAAAATATATATTAATAACTGTGTAAGTGGCTCTGGATAAGGGCGTCTGCTAAATGCCTGTAATGTAATGGAATGGAATGGAATGTAACTGGAATAAAGAATGGGTACTGAGAGCATCTTTTACCAGTTTTGTCCGGATGTCCTCAGAGACCAGTCCTTGATGTTACAGCCTGGAGCCTCTGTGTCCAATAGTCTGGCACTAGCATGTGAGACACGCAGAGGGAACTGAAACATGGACCTGTTAGCTTCAGCAGAATTTCACAGGAGAACTGGACCTGTTTTGCAGAAATACTAGAGAAAGAAAAGTTTGCCTTCAATCTAACTGCTGTGGTCCTCCGACTAGCACATTTTAGCCAGTAGTGATAATTTTTCTATGTAGTATTTTTTCCACTGATATCAGTGACTGCCAATGTCCAAGTACTACAATTATAATGCGTGGGACTGCGATGCCAGCAGCGGTAGAAGAGGAGCAGAGAGACCCGCTCAGCTCTCCCTGTTGCCTGGGAGGCCTTCAGGACCGTGAACGGCGTTGGACTCGCCTACAGGCAAGCAAAGCTAATTGGTAATTAGCCCAGCTGCTGCTCGTTGCTTTCGTCAGGCTTTCGTCAGCTTTTACCAGGAGGGGAGCTTCACAGATGCCCCGCCGAACACACGCACAATTCCCCAGGTGGACCAAGACCTGCCTTGACTTTCTAAGCCCCCCTTGTGTGTGTGTGTGTGTGTGTGTGTGTGTGTGTGGTGGGTTCACTTTCAATGTACTGTTTTCTGATCCGCTCAAGCGCTTAAGATGCCACTGACCGATTTGCTGGGACTTTGCTGAATACATCTCGTCCAATCCCCACCTGACACGGTGGTCGCACCGGCACCGCGTTATACAAGGACTGACAATCTTCTGTGCCACAATTTCCTCATAATCAACCAATCAGGTTACGATGTGGATTTACAGTCCCTGTGTGCTACACAGCATCAGCATCAGGATCAGGCGTGCACACCACCAGCACACGCATGTGCAGTTCCACACTGTGGGGAAAACGCAGCGGGGGCTCGCAACTTTAAGCGGCTCAGCAGCCAGGTACTCTGTCGAGGCCTATATTCAGAGTGCATTAGATGTGGTCTAGTGGACTGCAGCCAGGAGGAGTCCATTGGGGTGGCACAAAATTGGCCATAGTGTTGCCCGTCAATGGATGGTTTAATTCTACAGGGTGCTTGTGTTATCATCAGGCAATAGCAACTCCTCTGGAGAAGGGGCACCTATGATTTGCTATGCAGCAGCTCTGCTGGAAAATAAGTGATTGGCTGGCTGCAACGATGGGAGGGGCTTACAGTGGCAAAGTGGCATAGCAAACTGGGGGTGAAATGTGATAAATTTGATAATGTGACATTGTACATGATCTCCTCTATTACAGGACTCATATGTGGTTTGCTCTGGAGCAGAGGAGGGCAATTCCGGTCCTGGAGGGCTACAGGTTTTTGTTTCTACCAATCACCCTGGCTAAATGAGCTAGATTAGATCACAGTAAAACGTTTCATATAGGGACACAAGAACAGTCTTCAGCTCTCATTCATGCTCTTATTAAGAAATGTAGCTAAAATGTCAGATGGCATAAATGTTAGGGCTAATAAAGTAATTAGGCCAGAAACAGATATGGCTCTCGCTCCCCACCTCTGCTGTGGATATAACCTGACTAATCTGCTTCAGCTCTGCCAATAATTTGGACTCTGCAAATGGCGGGCAGCTCTGAGCATCTCAAAACCACAAACTGTCGAAGTGTCTCTGTGGTGTAGCCTGAGAGCACCGTCTGTAGGCTCATTGTGAGCCGCGACATCTGGCGTTCGAAACCAGAGCCTTTGTCACATATCTTTCCCTCTCTCTCGCTCCCCATTCGTCCTGTCTCTCTACACTGTGCTGTCCAGTAAAGCTGAAACTCTCCCTCTCTCTCGCTCCCCATTCGTCCTGTCTCTCTACACTGTGCTGTCCAGTAAAGCTGAAACTCTCCCTCTCTCTCGCTCCCCATTCTTCCTGTCTCTCTACACTGTGCTGTCCAGTAAAGCTGAAACTCTCCCTCTCTCGCGCTCCCCATTCTTCCTGTCTCTCTACACTGTGCTGTCCAGTAAAGCTGAAACTCTCGCTCTCTCTCGCTCCCCATTCATCCTGTCGCTCTACACTGTGCTGTCCAGTAAAGCTGAAACTCTCCCTCGCTCCCCATTCTTCCTGTCTCTCTACACTGTGCTGTCCAGTAAAGCTGAAACTCTCCCTCTCTCTCGCTCCCCATTCGTCCTGTCTCTCTACACTGTGCTGTCCAATAAAGCTGAAACTCTCCCTCTCTCACGCTCCCCATTCGTCCTGTCTCTCTACACTGTGCTGTCCAATAAAGCTGAAACTCTCCCTCTCTCTCGCTCCCCATTCTTCCTGTCTCTCTACACTGTGCTGTCCAGTAAAGCTGAAAAATAAACAGTATAGAGTTTTTCAGCTAAACACACAGTCATTTACATACACAGTTGTGGGACCCTGTTGATTGCTTTCAGTTGAATTACGCATTTTATGTACAACACAATGAACAAGAGGAGCTTTTGCCAGAAACCTAGCAAACACAACACAAAATAATATGCCTCCTGTGGTATTTCCTGTGAGAATCTAGATTTGAATAATGGTTGACAATAATGGTTGCTTCTGCACCTGCAATGATATCCATACATTTGCATATTCTTAATATTGTCGCCAATAATCATATATTGGTGAATGATTGCACATTCACTTTTAAAGCACTAACATGTTATATAAAAAAATAAAAAGGCTTGCCACATGCATACATTTGCATGCACAATGATATAGGAGGCAAGAAGGGAGCATCACACACACACCTCAGGATCCACTTATCACACAGTTATCACATATCCAATTACACATCCCATAGCACGCAGGCATGCACGCAAGCACACACACACACACACACACACACACACACACACACTCTCCAGTGTAATGTCTGGATACTTCAGAGTCAGCCTTCTGAAGACATCTGCATGGCCTCAGGCCATAGTCAATGTCTATCTCCACCGCATGACCAAGCCAGGCAGTCACATGCGCTGCGTGTGTTATTAGGAGGATTCTGGCAATTCCATTTCCTATTTTCTCCGTTCTTTCTTGATGAAGAGCTGAATTGTGCATTCTTTCTAGCATATTCTATTAACTTTTTTAGTCTCTTCTTGGCCTGAATGATTCACGCATACACAATGTTCCCTGCTCTGTTCCAAAGCCTAGGAGTGCTTCAGGACCACGGACAGCAACTAACTCACCTCCAGCCCTCACCCATCTGCAAATGTGCCATGCATAAACTGCCAAGCTTATGTCTTATGTGAAAGGCAAGATGTTTTAATAAAAGGAACTATTCTGTCTGTTAGACTCATTCCTGGCTGCCTGGACTCACAATGTGGTTGGCAAGGAGACAAAATCATGTTGGGACTGGTAAAAGATCAATCAAGATTATAACGTTGTGTGTGGGTGTTTTTATTTGTGTGCTTATAAATTCAGCATGAATCTTCCCTTCCCATGCCAAAAACACACATACATGCATATAACAGGCGCACTCACACATGCATGCTCACTAATAGCTAATAGGCAGCATTTGAAGACAAGAAGGCATCGAGGCGTGTCTCATTCGAAAGTTTGCATAAAATGCTGCCTTCTAAGGTGCCTTAGAAGGCAGCATTTGAAGGCAGCATCGCATGTATCCTTCTCCGGTTATGATATCCCATAAATCTTTGCGATTACATCAGGGTTCTCACTTCCGTTAACTTGTCGAAAACAACAATGCAGTATTTGCCGTGGTCTGAATATGCAGTAAACTCCATCATTTGTTGTAGTTATATTTTAAAAATGCATTTTAATTATTTAATACACTGGAATAGTGTATCTGATGTTTTTAAGCCTCTGTGAGCTTTCCAGTAACTAGCCAGCTAACTTGCTAGCAATAATGAACAAACGTAAACACTGATCTCACGTGACATCATCCTGCCTTCGAAGTGTGTCTCAAATTTGTTTCCTTTTTGAGGTACCTTCAGAGGGAGCAAGACAGCAAAGCAGCAAGGCAGCAAGGCAGCAAGGCAACAAGGCAACAAGGCAGCGGGGCAGCTTCCTTCGGTTTGAGACACAGCCACAGCCTCCTACACACACATAAGCTCAGAATAAACACGTTCTTTTAAACATTAAAACTTTACTGAAGAATTGTGATGGGGAAAGAGAGCCCAGACAGCTTTAAATGGCTAAACCCTAGGTGGCACATCCAAACACCAAACAGACGTTCAAATGTTTTCAAATATAAGATTTTGAAAGGTAGATTGACACTGCAAGAGTGGGAGAGCAGCACTTGTTTTTGTCAATAAGCAGTAATGCTTTAAATCCAAATGACTCGTTTATGTTGTTAGTTCACCAGTACTAGCTCTGAAAATAATATCATCTTAAGCGGACATTAAAGTATTTATCTCTCTCTCTCACCCCATGACACAGCTATGCTGATACTTCCATTCAAAGCATGGTACTATGAGCTAACTCGGCAGCACAGCACACACAAGACAGCACTAGAAATGCACTTCCTGCTGGCCTCGTCTGATAAGATTAATAGGACACAAGATGAATTAGCTGAAGATGAATCAGCTCATCGCTAAGAAAACAATTGTCCCTTTCACCCAATCTCTGTTAAGCACATCAATCACAGTGTCTTCCTCTCCAATCTGTTCAAAGACATTCAATAGCATTAACAGCATTTAAATAAAGATGTTAGAAAGGATAAATAATCTTATCTCTGGGCTTCCTGTAAAGCCACCTGTAGCTTCATAATCCCCCATCATTTATCCGGATCTGAATGTTTGTGGAATCTCTCACATTTTCAAATTTCAGCTATTTCAGTCAAATGTGATTGCCTATGATGAATGCTTCATGTTACACTTCATAATGAATAGAAAACAGGAAAGTAGTACTGAACAAACAGAGATTTGAAAACAGGCAGTGCTTGCAAATTAAATGCTAAATTAATCCTCAGAACCTTCCAAACCCATAGGTGCGCGCTCACACACACATCTACACACAAACACACTCACACATCTACACACAAACACACACACACATATCAACACAAACACACACACACATGCAGATTGCACGCGCACACCCTCCTCCCGAGGACATTCATGCAGCCGCACCTCCAGGGGCCCTGGAAATAAGGTGAAGGAATGAGAGAAATTCCATAATCATTATGCTTACTTCATCACTCCAAGCAAAAATCATTTTAGTAAAAATAATCTGACCACCCACCACCCTTTGTAAACATGAATAATAATTATAAAACTGACCCCTCCAAGTCTGCATGGGAACACCCGAGTTGACCTACACTGATCCAGCATTTCATGCCAGCAGAAAAAATGCTTCATTGAAATGTATGGCTTTATTAAAGGGTTATAAAATGAGCTCTTCTGTTTTGTTTTCTTCAAATGAACGTCTGTCTGTCTATCCTATTGCTAAGCTAATAAGAGTTGCGGAATGAGTCACAAGGAGCTGGCGAAATAAGCGATGCCATTGTCTTCAGGGCACTTGGTGAGAGCGAATGTGCGTGTGTGTGTGTGTGTGTGTGTGTGTGTCTCTGTGTGAGTGAGTGAGAGAGCGCATGTGCGTGCGTGTGTGTGTCCATGTGTGTTGGTGTGTGTGAGTGAGTGAGAGAGCGCATGTGCGTGCCTGTATGTGTCCGTGTGTGTTGGTGTGTGTGAGTGAGAGAGAGAGCGCATGTGCGTGCGTGTGTGTGTCCGTGTGTGTGAGTGAGAGAGAGAGCGCATGTGCGTGCGTGTGTGTGTCCGTGTGTGTTGGTGTGTGTGAGTGAGAGAGAGAGCGCATGTGCGTGCGTGTGTGTGTCCGTGTGTGTTGGTGTGTGTGAGTAAGAGAGAGAGCGCATGTGCGTGCGTGTGTGTCAGTGTGTGTTGGCGTGAGTGAGTGAGAAAGAGAGTAAGAGAGAAAACGATGTACCTGTTTAAGGTTCAGCACGCGATTTATAGGTAAATAATAATCTAAAGCATATGCATGCTATAGGGACCGTGCATTAAATAAATATTTAAGTGTGTCTCTAACCCATGATTACCATTGAGCCTTTTTCATAAGAATGGACACAGCAGAACTAAACATGTGAAAGGGCATGAAAGGGCAAGAGGGACCAAGCGTACGTTCTGTGCTGTTGACCTTCAGTGATTGGGCTTAAAACCCTGCACCAGAAAGCACTCGTCCGCATCGTTTGCCTTCCAGTGTACAAAAGCCTGCCAGCCATTTTAGTCGTCGTCACGCAAGAGCTCGACGCAGCAGCGCACGGCACCTCGTGTAAAATGCCATTTCAACTAATCAAACTCACGTGAAAGAGAACTTCTAAGACATGTCACTCATCTAATCAAATCAAATCAAGTCAAATTTGACTCATATAGCGTACTACATGAAGAATTTGTCACAATACGCTTCACAGTTCACCCGGGCTCAAACCCCCACAAAGCAAGCCAAGGGACATGGAGGAAAGAAAAATCTCCCTGGAAGAAACTTTATGAGGAACCAGACTCAAGACGTAGAGGGTGTGAGTTCACAGAGACAAGACATGGTCAGGTCAATTTTCAGTCCATCTCAGTTCAGGACAGGGTGTACAAAACATCTGGAGAGGAGGACAATTCGCTGCTACACAACACCGGTGGTAGATCGCCACACCTTACCCAAAGGCGTGGCCCCTTGTGCTCCTGACCATAACTGACAAGTCTCCCCGCCGACACCCACCCGACTTCCCCGGGAGCGGCAGTCCAATTTTGCCGCTCCCCCAAAGCATCGGCCATACTCCGATCTGGCAGGACCCGGGCGCAAAACAAGGCCAATGCTTTTACCGCTGCGCCTCTGCGTCGCGAAAGGACACTTCGAGAACAGGGCATTCACATGGGAGCACTTTGTGATGCGTGTTGCTCACTCTTCCTCCTCTTCTCGGGTTAGTTATGGAGAGTAGCTTACAGCATGCCCTGGCCAATCTATATAATAATTATTATTATTATTATTATATGTCAACATAAAAAAAGGATATAATTGAAAGATATTTGTGAGTAAGATACAATGGAGAGCAAAAATAAGTAAGACTGAAATAGTGAAAGGAGTCTAAATGAATGACAGAGCAATATTGTGTAATGCTGAAGCAATACAATGCAACAACTCCCATTCTGAATAAGAACAACAACATCAACAATAGAACAATGTCAGGCGCAGGGGGCTGACGTACAGCACAGAAATAGTTTTGGGGACTCCTGGAATCACGTGTACGCTCCAACACCTGAGTCAACAAGTTAGGACCTCAATTAGGACCTTCATTAGTTGAATGAGGCTTTCCACAAGCTAACTGCCTGTATGTGTATACATTAAACACCATACTAGAGCTAACTGCCTGTATGTGTATACATTAAACACCATACTAGAGCTAACTGCCTGTATGTGTATACATTAAACACCATACTAGAGCTAACTGCCTGTATGTGTATACATTAAACACCATACTAGAGCTAACTGCCTGTATGTGTATACATTAAACACCATACTAGGGCAAACTGCCTGTATGTGTATACATTAAACACCATACTAGAGCTAACTGTCTGTATGTGTATACATTAAACACCATACTAGAGCTAACTGCCTGTATGTGTATACATTAAACACCATACTAGAGCCAACTGTCTGTATGTGTATACATTCAACACCATACTAGAGCTAACTGCCTGTATGTGTATACATTAAACACCATACTAGAGCTAACTGCCTGTATGTGTATACATTAAACACCATACTAGAGCCAACTGCCTGTATGTGTATATATTAAACACCATACTAGAGCTAACTGCCTGTATGTGTATACATTAAACACCATACTAGAGCTAACTGCCTGTATGTGTATACATTAAACACCATACTAGAGCTAACTGCCTGTATGTGTATATATTAAACACCATACTAGAGCTAACTGTCTGTATGTGTATACATTAAACACCATACTAGAGCTAACTGCCTGTATGTGTATACATTAAACACCATACTAGAGCTAACTGTCTGTATGTGTATACATTAAACACCACTAGGCCGTACAGCTAGTAAACATTGGTTAGCCAGAAAACTATTAATTTAGGTAGGTTCAAGTGATCAGAAACACCATGGTGTCCATAATCAAAAAAAGAAGGATTTGCGTGTGGGACAGTGAGTTTGGATACAGCAGAGACTAGATGCACATGACAGTAGCAGGAACAGCCGACTTTGTCATTATTGTAATATTCAGGAACTGAACCACAACCTTTCACTGAGATGCACGGAAGAAACTAAGATACAACTGATTGATTAATTGACAGTTCTGGCTAACTCACAATGCTGTTGCATGTTTAAGCAGGCATGTCTCAGAAAACATCATTTTAATTCTCAAACTTTTGTGAAACTGCAAGCTTTCAGTGTAATACACTGTGCTGTGCTGTAGTGCACCATCAGCAAGAACATTCCAGGATAAAGTTTTTTTTTGTTGTCCAAGGACAGTTTTTTTTTTTTTTTAAATGTATGTTTCATCTTGATTCATTAAAAATCCAGTTTGAATTTTACTTATTTTGACATAAAGGAAGTAAAACCCCAAAATTGCCTCAGGCAGCCCTGCAGTCATTCTTCAAAAAAAAAAAAAAAAAAACTTTGGCTCCCATGAAGTGGCTCTGCCAACTGCTCACAGTGTACTGGGGAAACATGCAACAGAAAAGCATAAATCTCACAAAGACATAAAGAATCAAAGAGAAATCGTATGTATTTACAGTACATTTATTCCTGCAGTAGATCATTTTTTCCAAAGTGACTTAAAAGGTCATGTCAAACACATATTGTGTCATTACATATGAAGTAAAATGACATAAATTTAGTGTAAAGCTGGTCAGCCATTACACAAGTGTGAGAAATTAAATATTAACCACGTGAACATGTGTGCGTGGATAACTTTACAAAATATTAACAACTAACTTCCTAGTGAAGAAGCTAGTTGTTCATACAAAGATTTATTGAAGTAAAATTAACAAAATAAAAAGGGAATGAGTGAAAGTAAGTGCTGTAATTGTACTTGAGGTCCAAGGCTGCTATGACAAAGATCAATTAAACTAGTCAGAAGTTAAAAGCGTGGAGGTCAAAGCTGTCTGCAGAGACCGCCTGAAGACTCAGCGACTTCCCCCTCTCTACTGAGTCACCTTTATTTATCATGTACTCCTATATGCCATGCAACAATACTGGGCTTATCAATTTATACACAGAAAAAAAACTTTTCAAGAGAGATGGTTTCTACATTGAGTAAGAACAAGCAAACTTTTCTTCATCACCTTAAAATTAATTTTACTTTCCCATTTTATTTGAGCACCCCCCCCCCCCCCCCTCACAAAAACACACACAAACTTTTTAAATCAATTATATTATTCAATATTAATTCATATTAAGAGTACTGTTATTATTATTTCTCTTTTATTTTATCAGGTGACTCCTATTGAGATATCCATATATTTTTCAAGGGAGCCCAGGCCAAGAGAAGCAACAAGCAGTCAGATTACAACATAAAACACCATACACAAAAGCAACACCAATAAAAGCACAAATTATACATGTACATATTTCAGGTAAAACAAGTACAAACATCCGTTTTTAAAGTCTCCAACTTAAAATCATCCAAAAGAATGAAGTAGTCCAGCTTAATGTCTGCCTGAAGCTGGTTCCAAATTCTGTGGACGGGCGAGGCACAGTAAAAATGTAGGCTTTGTGAACGTATAGGTTTTAGGAACTCGTGTTCCATTTAAACGGGCAATTAAAATAATTTGAGAATTGCCCAATAATGGCTTTATAAATACAAATGTGCCGGCATACCCTCTCCTTCCCCTTCTTGGTCCTGTACCTCTAAAATCTAGTCCATCCCTACAATAAACCCTGAACTACCATCACCCTAAACCCACACATCAAAGCTGCACCTCAAACCAATTTTGTAAATTTAACTTCAACCAAATATGACTGGACGTGATGTGTTCAGTGTCGCTATTCCAAAGATTTCACACCTGACGCAAAAATTGCATGTGGTGAAAATATTTTGCAAAAATCCCTGAGAGATTGTGTTGCGTGCGGCGGTCTGAGGGGTTGTGCTCTCTCAAACTCCCCCTTTCTCTCTCTACCCCCTCTCTTTATCTGCCTCTCGTCTCCCTTTTCCCTCATGCACTCTCCCGCACTGCCTCCTTACTGTCCTTCACCTCTCTCACTCACTCTCTCTCCATGCAGTCAGTAAGGATGCACAGAATCATCCCTGAGCGTTGCTTTACTCCACAAGCATGCCATCAGACGGGCCACGCCGTGACAGGGACCAACTAAAGGCTGCGTGCTCCTACCGAATGCAGGGCACCAGGGGAGGAGGATAAGGGAACCTCGAGAACAGGTAATTAACTCATAAAAATGGAATGCAGATCTCCTGCATGCGCAACGTTTGCTAAGTGTTGGCACAAGATGCCTATGATGATCTGGCATATGGCATTATTATAGAGACAGCGCAGCCCACTAGTGCATTCTGATGCATGACGGAAACTCGCGCACAATTACCAACAGACATGCAATACATGACAGCGAATTTGCGGACTTGCCGTCTTCTTATGCCGTTAATGTGCACGCGATGAACAGTTTTCCTCTGAAAGTGCCTCTCTGTTGTACAGGTTTATTTAAACATATTAAATGTACTGTCTCTAGCTCTACATGCTTACTGGTTTTAAAAAGTACATAAATACAAAGTAAAAATATTTAGCAGACAATCCAGAGCAATAAGTTCATTGCTCACGATGCAAATAATGAATTTAAGAATGCGAGTCACGTGCGACTTAGCTACTCACTGTTGAAGCAAGTTTTTCAGTGGTCTCCTGCCATATAAAATCGCGTTGACAAAATTACGCACTAATCGATGGAAAAATAATAGTCGTAAAGGGGTGTTTTTAAGAAAATATATGGTTCCAAGGTTTCACATGGTGTATACGTAATATCACATTGATAACTTAATATGGTCCAACTTATGTTAATTTTAATTTATCACAAACGTCAACAAGTAGAGTCGGCCATCCACAGTCTTTTAACACGGACTGTAGTCTACGTTCTTGTGCTGCTCTTGGTCTGAAATATTGGAGGAGGACTTCTAGATGAAAAGGGCATAAATAAACTTTCCACCTGGTGCTTCCGGGGCATATAGCAGATAAATAACCTTGGTGGTCAAAAGAATAACACTTACATTTGTATTGTAAAATTGCGAACAGTAAGTGAAGCGTGGGCAGTAAGTGAAGTGGGAGTTTTTGTTCCCTTTACGCACGCACTACGCACGCACGTATACCTACCAGGCGCTTCAGAGTACAGACCGCCGCTAACCACGGAATTGGGACAGCGTCGATTAATTTCGTACATAATGTCTTTCCAATGCCACAAAACGGGAGTGCCGGATATAAAAATAAAATGGGCAATAAAACGCATAATACAGGGACACAACTTTTCGTTCTGCACTCCCTCACTCCAGCAAATGTCCAGAAAACGTTGCACCAATCACAGAGTGTGTATGTTGCTGTAAGTAAATAATAATACCAGACCACATAGGCAGAATTAGCGCAACAGACTGACCTGAAAACCATCAGGGAGCGGGGATATGTCCATATAGCTAGTAAGTGAAGTCCTAAAGATCAGCACTGAATCATTCAAGTATCGGTATCTGTAGTGCTTAATTTATTAACTCATTAGCATGTATCATAACAGATACATAACCACGTACTTACGATAATCTTGGAGGGGGAAGAGGCAGAAAGCTTGGACGTATCAACCAAGACCGCCACAAGTCTCTTTGCGCTCGGCAGCAATCAGCACTCGCTGATGTTCCAACTTTGGTCCACACCCATGAGGCTCACAGTCAGCTACCCTCGTCTCTGCTGGACAATACGGATCCAGTCACACCAGCTCACCTGTAATCTCCTTTTCGCATCTTACAATAAATTATTAAAAATGTCTTGCTCTTCGGGTGCATGAGCAGTTTTGTCTATGACCCTTTCCGCATTGTGCATCAATTTAGTAAATTAATAGTATGCCGACTTAAAGCGTGTTATTTTCTTCTTATTAGGCTAATAATTATGAATTTCCCTGTCTAAAACAGACATGTGCCCGTTTTCATCCACAATGTTCTCTTAACGCTCCTAAATGGCTAAACATATGCGTATTCGTGGGGGTTTGGCGGTGGAGTAAAATACCCTTTTTCGTCACTGAGTTTTCTAGAGTTTTTGTCCTGTGAATCATGTCTTCATTTACCGGGTAGAGTTCGTTGTTCGCGTAAACGTAGGGTGACGTTGCAAGAGGGTAATTTTATACAGCACAGCGCTGTTTTATGATGAGGAATCGGGCGGGAGATCATTCAAGAAAAAACATTCAGAATAAAATACACTGCGTCACCCATCAAGGAAGAAAGATAAAACAAAGAGAATAGTTAAAAGGAAAAACAGAAAGCAAATGTAACGTTGATATTACAATTGTTGTATTAATAAAACATCCATTTCATACATAATTTATTATTTTACATTTGTGTCATTGCGAGAAATAATGTAACATTAAGTAATGTTCTTCGTGGTCTTCCGTGTCCTGTCCTTCTACTCCCACTCTACACCACCGCCCCCTCTACATTCCACCTGTACGCCTTTATACCCCTCCTGTGTTCCACAAGCTGTCATACCTATCAGCAGCACAGTTTCGTGTGTGGAAAAATATTCAATATTTTTTTAGGGCATTTAATTAAAGATACATACAATAATAAAAAGAAAAAACTAATCGTGGCAAGAACACACAAAAAAAGAAAAAGCTAAAAATGCAGAGCCAACTTTTATATGGTTGAGGACAAAGCGCTCAACAACAGGCTACGCGACCGAGGCTGGACCCTCACTGAGAGGTTCTGGGTGATGTTCATGCACAGGTGTAATAAGGTGAGGATATAATGATGAGAAATGAGCCCACAGCAAAAAGAACTGAAAAATCATGATCGTGAGTTAAGTCATGAGCATCTTTATCAAAAGCAGCCAGCTGAAATGCCCCGACAATCCTTCTCCGAGGAGTATCCTTTCTGACTCATCCCGCCCATCTTTCCTCAATTCCATCTGTCCCTTCCGATAATTCCGCAAAGTCACTGCAAAGAGTGACTCTGCTCAAAGATCATTATGTCCTGCGTGTGTCCTCTATGCGTGTGAGAGTGAGTGAGAGAGATTGTGTGCATGCATGTGTGTGAATGGGAGATGAGAAATGGATACTGTATGAGATACAGTATATTCCGTGTGTACACATAACTTAACCTAAAGTTGTTTATTGACCTTTCTAAATGTAGCCTTAACAGAAACATAATGCAATGCTACTTAGTAGGCTAACCGCTACTGTTAGCTTCAGATCAAAATGAATGTATCACAACTACAGCTTAACAGGCAGTTTAACTTGCAACAGGAAAAAATGTCAAATTTTAAAAATTACTAAAAAGTTAGCTTTTTTTCACCTGCTCATTGTTCTCATCAATGGTACGAAACGTGTCGCTGACAGCACTGGGATCTATGTGGCTTGTAGTCCATACCCCAGCATTCTATACGTTTTTATGCTCTCGTTTAAAAATACACCCTTCTATAGATACAAGGTTTGTTCCATTTCCTTTTTTTCCTCATAAATTCAGAAAAATATAGAAGAGCCATGGTACTCAAAGGTAAAACATTTGACAGTAACCAGTTTGGTTACTAAAATACAGCATTAAAAGCCTTGTGCCTTCATGACAAAGCTTGCTCTCACTCAATGGCCTGGGGAACAAGCCCCTGGAATACTCTGCCTCCATAGTGAGGGGAGACAAGAGACCACATTCTGTCATCAAGGCCTACAGCCAAGCTATAAATTACACATTTGGTTATTAAGGCCTAGAGCCAAGCTGTAAACCACTTCATATTTCCCCGACACCTCGCACTATTGCAACTCTTTACCTAAATTGGTTATGACAACTCAGACCTTGCGCTCCTTAATAAGAACAAGAGAAAAGGCTCACGCGCGCATGGTACCTTTTCCGTAAGCCGACAGCAGGGGAGAGCTATGAACGATGAGCTTTGAGACAGTGGAAACTGTGGAGGGAAAAAAAAGTGAAATGAAGAGGACAAATGTGAGTGTGGAGGCTTGTGATATCTGTGCCATTAAAACATTTCTCACAAAGGTCTATTCCATGTGGTGTGGATGAGGATTCAGTCACGACTTTGACTGCAGAAATTATTTAAGTAGCAAATAGAAACTGAGCAGAAGAGGGAGAGTTGCAACACAGACAGAACTACATTCCAAAAGGTTCCGAGTTTGCAAAGACGAGCTTTATGGTGCACATCGTCCTTCATTTATTTCCATCTCACCATCTTACTAGCTCTCTGTCACCCTTGTTCTCACTCTCTGCCCATCCATTTCGCTCACTCTGTCACCCACCTAATTTTAGCCACAGTGATTGGTAGAGGAAAGGGATTGGTTATATCGAGGCAGAAGAGAGTGGTTTATGAGGAGTTTATTCAAAGGAATTGTGTGATCACCACCTCTCCGTATAAATATTTTATGTCCTTGAATAGTTCACTATCTCTGCCGAATACCCTTCACTCAATGCAAATTATTTTACTAATCATGACTATAAAAAAGCATAATTTGCATACGATATACATATATATGCCAGCAATAAACAAAAAACAGCAGCCTTTTTTCCCCCAACTCAAAAACAAATAATTCCTGCTCTTCTTTCATCATTAGCTCGGTGTCCTTGGATATGAAACACGTCTGCTCAGGTAGTATACAAGGAAAAGTAGACAGTGGCTTAATGAGCAATCTGTCCTCTACACACTTCAGAACAACCTGTACTGCACAAAACAGATGTAACCTCTTCCGTATGTGTGTGCGTGTGTGTGTGTGTGCACGTGTGTTTGTGTGTATAAAATCAGTCGTATACCCATGGGTTCTACAAGAATCTTAAAAATCATTTGAATGCCTCTTCAGGAACAGTGAATGCACTCAAAAGAAGTGTTTAAAGGGTTGCTGGGTGGCTCTCTCATTGAAAGCCCCTCTTGCGGCACATGAGAGCACCACGGTCTCGGGTTGTATCCGGCCCATGCCAGCGCCGACTGTGGCCCGCAGGTCTGCAGGAGAGGCGCACAATTGGCTTTGTGTTGCGCAAGGGATATACGGAAGGGATTGATTAATTGCTCAGGTGAACCCTCCAGGCACTCGTGGCTGGCTCTCCGCCTCCGCTCTGCGCGTGCGCGGCTTGTGGCTGCCACGTGAGAAGAAGCAGCTGGCTGGCACCACGTGTTTCGAGGGGGAACTGCGAGTTTTCTTCACACTCCCGAGCTGGCAGCAAGGGGCATATATGAGCACGCTTTTGCGAGTACATAGTTTGCGATTTGGACATTGCGAAATCGGGTGGAATTGGAGATGGCAATTATTTATTTTTTTTAAGTGTTTGACATGGAAGCTACCCTCTTTATCTTGCTCAAGTTTTCTGCAAGTTTGTATAAAACAGCCAGAGTTTGCTTAACTCAATATATAGTATAGTCTTAAAACCCAATTCTTGGTTTTGTTAATGACAGCTATAATCAAATAAACCAAGATTAATTGGATCTATTAAATAATTCTGTTTGGGAATAATTAAAATAAATCCTAGTGGTTAAATTAATTAACCCCAGTTAGGTTCTAATTAATCCCACATGATTCCTAATTTTCCCTCTGGCTCTGAATCTTTTTTTCTCCAACACAAGAGATAATTACAGCGATTTATATTAGAATTTCCGATATTCTGTTGGTGTCAGTCATATCTTGCGTAGCATGTACAATAAAATGATTTGCCATTTTTTAAGGGTTCGAAAAAGCCTATGTTTAGCTGCAAGCAACATCATATGAGTGCATAACATTCTTAATACATGCATTCATTTGCACATACTTGCTACAATAAAAATATGATAACTGACTGACAGCATAACAATTCTACTACACCCATATTACCCCTCTATTACAGCTATATTATAGCTATACTGTATTGTGTCTTCTGTGTTGCAGGACCCCTTTAAAAATGGGATGTGACATCTCAAGGGGTATATCCTGCTTATAATATACACATGCGTAATATAGTGCAGCTGTTACAGCTATTTTATAGCTCTTTCGGAGCAATATTACAACTGTAAATAAAAGGTTGTATGTCCAGAGGAGCGGTTATTGTGAAACAGTATCTTTGGCAGATCATGAGTAGAAGAGGGCAGAGTTGATGGGAGATTTAGCTTCACAATAAAACTGCACCACCACTGACCTCAAAACCTTACTACCCTCCGCCCCTTTACCCCAGTGCCCTCCTACCAGTTACTCCCCCTTCCCACACACAATTTATTTTCCCACAATGCCCTCAGCAATAGTTGCTGTAAACAGGAACACACAGTGGCTCCCGCTCCCATCACAACCTTCACACACTTGACATAAGTTGAGTGCCTTATTCACTTCTGTACACAGCCAGAACGCCATTACTCATTGTGCCTTCACAGAACCTGCGCGGAATTTCCAAGAGACAGTTGCTCTGTGAATGTTGTTGAGACTAATGACTCCTCCCATTACGGACATTAATTAATCACTACAGCAGAGACACAGCTCCATTCCGCAGTCCATCCATAATTATGCAGCAGATGTAATCTTTAAACCGTCTTTTCTTTTTCACCGTGGCAGCGGTTTAATTCCATAAATTACTGGTGAAAGGCTGCGCACATTTGGCCTGCCCACGTGATTACATCATCACAAAACCGCAATCTCACTGGTTATGCTCTTGCTATTGCAAACGCAGGGTTCATAATGTATATCTCAGGTAATAGAGCAACTCATTTTACTCTGTTATCTGTGCAAAACTGTCAGTTAAATAGAAAAGAAAACTCCCACAAAGAAAATGCCCGTGTTATTTCTTATCTTCGTCATCTAAAATCTACAAAATCAGATTTCATAAAGACATTCTCTAAGATAAACCAGGCGGCCACATTTTGTCAAAATAGCAGGCGAGCCTGTCTTTAAAGGGTAACTAAAAGGGCTTTACTTTTATTAAAAACTGCTAAATTAGCCATGAATTAATTTACAATGAAACTTGTGGTAACTTTGCTAAATTGAATCATATAGCCACATTAAAACGCCATGGAACATTATCTAATTTCAGGCAAAACTTCATAAACATGAATATTGTCCAGTCATAACCATTTAACTGTTAGCCAAGTAAAGAACGTTAGATATTATTAGACTAGCTAGATTTCCCGTATCATAACCTTATACGCCTGTATGCCTTCAAAAAGCTGGAAAAAACATATTTCATATGGGCAAACCGTATGGGTTGACACCTATGCTATCATCAAGTACATACAAGCAAAAGATGCACCTGTGTTCACTGCACCAAGCTATCTCCAAGAGAGAATGTGAGTTGTCAAAAAACTAATTTATAGTTTAAGGTGGAAGGGCGTAGCCAGATGCACCCAGTTGGTGTGACATCACATGTACTGGCACATCATTGTACAACAGCCAATAGTAAATTACAATATTCTGCAATAGTCTACGTTTCACCACTGTGTCACTAGTTAGCCAAAATACACTACTCTTCCTATATGATGATACACATTGCGATAAAATGCTGTGATTTGCAACTAAATCAATCTCTAGTACCTGGACATAAAAAAGTGGTTTTAGGGTTTACTTATCCTTAACGCCTTTTGCATTAAACCCTGTTGGAGTTTATTTTGGGTCGTATACGAATATTGTACTGGGAGACGTATTCCAAATCCTGGACACTGGCGTTCGACATGTTCCTTTTGAAAATAAACAAATCCACCCCACACCGGATACTCACACCACATAGATGGCATGTCATCATCCCTCATTATATAGTCAAAATCAAAAACTGGTCAAAATAGCCCCTCCAGCTTGTGTTGATTCCAGCTGACTCTAATTAGACTTGATTAATCCGTTATGAGCTATAATTTAAATGGTATGTATATGGATCAGCGGTTCATCCATTGTTACACATGTGGCTCATTTGAGTCATCATTGTTCAAACAGAGAGATACAGGTGAAAGTGTATGAATTAATTGTTTCTGTTTACTTGATCCTTGAAAGCTAATTAGTATTAGAAATTGGTATTCAGCTCGGACTAAGAAAATGTAAGATATTCAATGAGGTCTAGAACAAAGAAAATGAAAAACTTAAGCGTAACTGAAACACTTTACCAAGATTCATTCAATTGACACATTAGCAAAATATGTTACATAACCAAATGTAACCATCACCCTCTGACAAAAAAACATTTAAGTAGTTCAACGTTCAAATTTTAAAATGAAAAATACTGCCAGGTTGTTCCAATTAATATGACATGGCAAGCCATTCAGATACAGCTAAATACTATGAGACAAAAATACTACGAGAGATAAAAAGAGAGAGCCAAGAAACAAGAGGGTTAAAAAGAAAGATGAAAAGAGACACAGAGGAGGACAAGAGAGAGAAAGAGAGAAGGTCTTAATTATTACCATGGTGTCCGAGAAGTCACAGGCAGTTAGATGATTTCAGCTTCCTTCAGGCCTGGGCTCCCCATGCCATGAGGTTCCAGGTGTTTCATTTCCTTAGAACTCAAACAGAATTTACTATTACCAGTCAAATAAGAGAAACAAGGGCAGTCTCTGAGGGCAGTCACCCTGAGAAATGGTGCCAAACACCTGTCACTGGGGGATACAAACACACCTGAATTCTCCTATCATCATTCTCCTAATCCAAGTTATTAACATCCAAACTCACTAGGAGTGCTTTTGATGCCGATAGATTTTCTTATGGATATTTGCTTTGAAACACAGAGATGGATAAAATAACATTGATTCATCATTCTAGTTCATGAATAAGAATAAAGGTGGCGCAGTGGTCAGCACTGTCGCCTCACAGCAAGAAGGTACCGAGTCTGAATCCCGGCCGAGGGCCTTTCTGAGTGCGTGTTCTCCCCGTGTCCACGTGGGTTTCCCCCCACGCAGGTTAGGTGAATTGGAGACTCTAAATTGTCGATAGGCATGAGTGTGCGAGTGAATGGTGTGTGTGCCCTGAAATTGACTTGTCCAGGGTGTATTCCTGCCTCTCACCCCAATGCATGCTGGGATAGGCTCCAGCCCCCCATGACCCTGACCAGGAATAAGCGGGTTAGATAATGGATGGATGAAAAATTCATCAACGATTAAGTGCAAAGTTAACTGTGCACATGTCACTAATGCAATGTAATGGTGTCTGTGACAGTGGCATCTGTCAAAGGCATAACATAACTTACAGCACAACAACTGTAATTGCCACAAGACAAAAACATCACAGGAACTTTAAGATATTTTGGACTTCTACTTTTCAAAATGACTTAAATTACATTTTTTGAATATAAATGTACGCATTTACAGCTAAATCTTCTGTTTAAATCTGAGAAAATTTATCCCAGAGGAATTGACTAGAAGGGAAAGCACAAAGCCGAGGTGAAATGTTCAAGCATTCTTGATCTAAGAGAAAAATATTTCTCAGTACATGCCTGGTTAATATATGTGCGGTTATTAAAATGTCATTAAACGGACCAGTGTGCGTTCCCAGCGAACAGGGCTTTATTCCCGGGGACTGTCTGGAAGCAGCTGATAGATTTCACGCCTGATATGAGGTCTGTTGTATCTCAGTCTTGTTTTAAAATGAACACATTCATGAGTATAAAACAGAACTGGATTTGGCTGGCGGGAGCGCTCACATTTCATCGATGTACAAGAGCGCACTGTAAACTAAAGCTGTATCTGATCGTGAAAAGACAGCACACGGAAACTAATTTTAAAAATTAAAAACGTATAAAAATGTTGACATGGTAACAGACTCAGTGAGTACAGACTGGCCGACACAGACGGACCGAGCTCTCAGGACACACAGCGAAGAACAAGAGGGTAAGCCACAAGAGCAATTCAGTACTAAAATATAACGCATACAACCATATAAAGCTAATGTATCCCTGGCAAATTCAAAGTTAATTGTACTGCCGATTGTGCTGAACATTAAAAATGTTCCCACACGCCTTGGGGAAGGAAAAACAAACAGGTGATCAGTACCGGCAGCTAAATACACAGCAGTCTGTCACAACCAGATGTCAATGGGTGACACGTATAGACTGAATTGTAATATTTGATGAGAACAGACAATTAGATGATTGCAATTTGATGTATATAATAAATACATAATGCATTTTGTATTTATAATATACAATGCAGTTTGTATTTTGTATTTTTAACTTACTATGATTAGTAGCAATATTGTAATAACTATGACTATTATTACATTTGTTAATTGGGCTGTTATGTTGAATATACAATTAAAATATGACCATTAGTCTATTTAAGCATAAACACCTCTAAGCTAAACATCAACTAACTTCCTGAAGGCATAATTCCAGCTAAATAATCAATTTTCGTTTTTAGGCTTCTGAAAATTTATTTTATAAAATATTTAAGAAATAACCACAATGCATTACTGTTACTGATGACTGTATAATTAAGTTATTTGTCACCTTCAGTAGATTAGACTGGTGATGGGGATACAGAAACACTGTGATTGCCACAGCACATCTTATTTCTACCCTGACTAAAACGAGGGCAGGGTCAGAGGGCATTGCAGCTGGTAAAGCACACGCTCTGTGAACTAAACAGGTTTAGGACTGCCGCAACGTTTTGGGAAAGTTGTTTGGTCATTGTTACGGTGTGGTAAGGATGTTGTGCAGAGGCTGGTTGGCAGACGGTGTTTGGATAACTCCTAATTAAAGATCTATTATATTTAACATTTTCACATAACATTTATTTCCACTAATATTTAGGCTTAGAACAAAGGTCAAGTACCTTTTATCATAAGTTCATAAATTCTCCACGCGGGACCTTTGCCAAGAACATCTGGTTATAAGCCTAGCATCCTAACCACAGCAGTACAGCCATGTTTGATTGCTCAGTCCATTGATCTGCACAATGTTAAGTGCTACAGACAGCTTGCAAAAAAACAAAAAAATAATAATAGGGGAAAGCTATTTACCTGTGCAAAACAATACAGTTCCCAGGTGTTGGCTGCAGAATGATTACCCAGATGTCAGATGTGCTTGGGTCAAAAGCAACGTGCATACGGCGTTTTTTCAAGATCTGTGTAGCATTCTCAAATATATATGGGGACTATACAAGTGACTACACAACGGCACAAATCACCACGGCTACTGAAGATTACACCCAGGAAAGGTAATTGGTTGGCCACAGGAATAATTTACAAATCAGCCTAGAATATACATAGCTGCAGGTTATAGCATTCGCAGCACAGTCAGGTCACTAGTAACTAAAACAGTGAAGAAAATGTCCCCAAAGCCAAAATCCCAAAATGTTTTCATCTTTAAAACAGCTTATACAAACTAAATTCTGGAAATGGGTCCATCAGCTATGTACATTTTCTAACTCAGAATATGTCTGGCTTCTTGTTTTGATTAGACAACCCAGTATGGAACACTCTCAGAAATAAAGGTTTAGCCTACATTTTTCATCTTTAAAGAACACATTTCCCAAATGTAGCCTGAAAGTAGAATACTGTTCTATTTGGGTACTAATAAGAACATTTTCCAAAAAAATGAAAATGAATTATGTATTGCTGGGCAAGAGTACAATTTCATGTAGCTACCTACAGGGTACCACCCCAGTGATAAGCATTTGTACCCGCTTTTAGATACTTTTTGTACCTATTTTTCTGAGTGAAGCAAGAGCGCAAGGAGCTCTTTTACAACAGGATCTACTATAAGCCTAACAGAAAAATGGGAGTGATTTGAACTGCCCCTCGAAATGCGTTAAAGTACCTACTTTTACTACTACTAAAGCTACTACTTTTGTATTAACCGCGGAAACTAGCTACTGGCAGTCAGCAGTCTTGTGGTTCGAAGACGGCGGAGATTGGCAAAGCCTTTAAAAAAAGAAACATTTATTTAGAGTTAATTATTTAGATTTGAGGCGACCCCAGAGAATAATTTACGAACATTACCACATTAGAATGAATATATGCAGTTACGTCTTTCAGATATCGTTTTAGCAAACTTGTTTTCTTGGAGAACGTAAAAACAAAACTGATAAAACGGTATAATAATACATTGTCATAATAAATATTCTACGTGGCTAGGTATATTCAACTTGTTTTATAAACACTACTTACAAAATGTATTTCGAAATTTCAGCGTTTCGCTCGAGAGCTTTCCTCGTTCGCCGTGTGCATTCAGTTTACTGCTCAAGTTTTCGCCGACGTTTTTAAAGGCAGTTAGATAGCTAAATACAGAAACTCTGAGCTGTATGGCAACACACCGACGTTGTTCCGTTTTTTACGACAAGCTACACGTTTCTTTAAAAAATAAAATAATTTTATAAACTGTAACTGACTGGCTTCAAACATGGCCAGTTTCCGAACACGCAATAAGGTAGGCTACACAGCAGCGTTCTGAATGCTCACGCGCCTGATAACGACTGCAGTCTTCGTTGGTAGGGTAACACAATTCATATATTCTTTCGCCACTTGGAACGAATTCACAGTGAGTCACATAGTAGTCACATTACATTGTGGAGCAATGTAAGGCGACATTGATGATAATATTTAATTGGAACGCTACGCTACAACATATGAATACGCATTGAAATAGAGCTACATGTCAATGAAAATATTTTTTAAATACAATTATGAAATCAACAAAAAGTTAGAGTGGACAGCTTTGATCATAGGCTACTCTTGTCTGTCCACTGTGGAGTCCAGCAGCCAAAATAAGTTTTCATTACAACCCTAATTTAATGTGGCACACCTGATTCTACTAATTAGCTGCTCAACAGATCTCTAGCTGTTGAATGAGGTGTGCTTTTTTGCGGTTGGAGTGAAAACCTACAGGATGGTAGATCTCCAGCAACGGGGTTGGGGACCACTGCATTAAGTGACTGAGAGATCAGTGTGCAGCAGTTGTGATGGATGGTTTTTAGGAATGGGATACTCTTTCACAGAGTAAGACAAGACTGCACAGCCAATTAACTGAACCAGACAGCAAGGATCAAACCTGCTTTTATTTGTCCAGCAGGCCGTTTCCGTAACAGTACACCTGCGCAGACAGTGGGACAGAGCAGCCTCTCACAGTATCACACATTCAGTATCACACATTTTTTTTATTTTTTTTGCATACGGAGATGATATAATTTGCTAATGCAAAGATAGGTTACCCTTGTATAGGTGAACACCTAGCCTATTAGACAAAGTTCACTTGTTCACAATGGCAGTGCTTCTTTTTAATTTTCCTAGGGCCATAAGGATTTTGTCTTGAGCTCTGAAGCAGGGGAAGAGTGAGCAGAAAGCTGGAAGCATCAAGAGGAAGGGCTGCCAGAATTCCAAGCAAAATTCCAACTGCCCTGTGGCATACTTTTTTTCTAGGGGCTGCAAGGTGCACGAATAAAAGTATGTCATACCTCCGTTTCCTTTGATGTGAATTACGATACAGAAAAATGAAAGGTTTTTTTTATTATTTTTTTTTATTTTTTATTTTTTATTTGTTTCTGATTTTTTTTTTTTTTTTTCTTTATTTTAGCCCAAAATTGAACCCTATTTTCAATTCAATTCCCCCGTGTAGCAACCTAGAGAGAGAACCCACCACCAACAAACCTTCAATCGGTTTTTAGGGGGGGGCGCTACGTCCTCGTCAGGGCGCAGCTCCTGACTGACGCGGACACTGCTGGGGTCCTACTGCTGCGCAGCCTCCTCCCCCCCCCCCCCCCCCCCCCCCCAGCGACCCGCCAATGTCGGCTTCACAGGCCACGGCCACCTCGGGCTATATGGCAGCCCCGGGCCGCGAACCCCGATCCCCTGGCTGACAACTGCGCTGACTGAGCTCAGCTGGCGAAAGGTGTTTTTTTAAAAGTATTTTTTAAAAGCAGAGATTCCACACAACAGGCATCATATATACAGTGCTGTCATGGATCATGCCTTTCTTTCCTTATCTCCGCGTTTTGCATTCCTTTTCTCATCTACCTGTAAATCTATCTGATTTTTCTGTGTTCCGCTACGGGTTTTGCGTTCGCCTCGGTGATGAGTGAGTTCACCTGTCCTGCATTTTCTCTCGCTATTTATACCCCGCTTCCTCCTGTTCTCGTTGCTTCCATGTTATTTCACGTAACATTCGAGCCGGTAAAAAAGGTATAGGTAGCTGCTATCAACCGCTTTGCTTCTCAACGCGGGACTTGTTAGCAGTACAATTTAGAAAGAAAGCAAAGTTATCTTTTCGCTCTTATTTCAGAGCAGAGGGTTTTCGTTTCTTTGTTTTTCCACTCATACCTACGAGTGCTCTTACTCTAAGCCTTAGGGGTTCTTTTGAGAGTTTCTTTTCTTTCTGTTGTTCGCTCCACAAACGGGAGTTAGATAAGCGTTACTGCTTATTTCTTTGTTTTGCTCTGATATCGAGTTCCTCGTTAGATAAGCGTTACTGCTTATTTCTTTGTTTTGCTCGGATATCGAGTTCCTCGTTCTTTCGCGAGGTTATTTGTGTTCCCCTTATTTCCCCCTTTTCCACTACGGATTATTGTCCATTTCAGTGGTGTTCATAGGAACACTTTAAGATTCCCTATCTGTCGCACCTGGACCTCCAATATTTCCTCCGTGTCTCTGGCACAGAGAACCCCAACAAGTGCAGTCCAAAAGTATTTGGACAGTGACATATTTTTTGTTGTTTTGGCTCTGTATTCCAGCACATTGGAGTTTAAATGGAACAGTGATCCATTCAAATGCAGAGAGGTTATCGTATCGCCTGTAAGATAACCTGAAAATAAGATGTCAAGAGTCATTTGATGTTGTTGGGTCACAGACATCAGGAAGTCATGGCATGCAAATGATATGCAACCAATTATTACATATTATGACTTTATTTAAGTTTATGTTAATTTGTCCAATTACTTTTGGTCCCCTAAAATGGGGAGACCATGTATAAAAAGGGCTACAATTTCTACACGGTTCACCCGGTATGGATGTCAACACCCTGATATTAAAGCTGAAGGTCTGCACTTTAACCTCACATTCACTGTTACATTTAAAATCCAATGTGCTGGAGTACAGAGCCAAAACAACAATAAATGTGTCACTGTCCACTCAAAATTTTGATTTCCTGTGAAACTGCTGTTCTACAGTGCCTGTTCTTGGTATAAACCTCATATGGAGCCCAATGAGTTACCAAAACCTTTCCCTCAACATTATATTTTATGACGACTTTAAAACCAAGCCTGTAATATCTGTACTAAACTGAAAGAGTTTAAACTTCTTTTGACGCTCAGGCATATTACTCCTATGTAAATTGTGTCCACAGCAGTCTTTGAGTATAGATGACCAAACTGATGTGCTGAACTGTTCCAGGGGCACAGCTCTACACAGGGACGTACACGGAAGGTTCTGAAGAACAGAATACACTGAAGGCCCCCATTTTGACATTGCCCCCATAAAGACACTTGCACGGGGTCTGGGTGCGTATATGCACTCAGCAAACAGAGCTTAGCCTTAAACTTGTATCATACATTTAAACTGAGACTAAACTGATACATTTAAACTAAGACCTTTCGTGTGTGCAAAATTTTTTAAGCACACCAAAAACCAATAACACAACCAACGATTGGTGCAAAGCAAATACCATGACCAATCATTGGTCATGTTATTGCTTTTGCGTGTGCTACAAGGTTTTGCACATGCTAAAGGTCTTAGTAAATCAAGCCCATAATGTTTTAATGTAGGCCGAGTTATCTTTGCATACCACAATGCCAGATAGGGACTGTAAGCCCAGCTCAGAGAAAAACTCACATCTTGTGCTCACAGTGAAATTATCCGGAGCCGTTATCTGGAGCTTGAGTCAAATTAATTCAAATATTTTACATTATATATACAGTATACGTATATATATACACACATATTTTTTAATCAATTTATGTTTTGAGAGGGAGTGGTGTAACAGACTGGAAAGACAAAGCTTTATTTTCCATATAAATATAACATATACGTATAAACATATATACATAGTAGTATAATGGTTAAGGAACTGGAATTGTAACCGAAAGGTTGCAGGTTCGATTCCCAGGTAGGACACTGCCGTTGTACCCTTGAGCAAGGTAATTAACCTGACTTGCTTCAGTATATATCCAGCTGTATGAATGGATAAATGTAATAAGATGTAATAAGAAATTGTGTCAGTCACGCTGGATAAGAGCATCTGCTAAATGCCTGTAATGTAATGTAGTTTCAACAAAAATATTAATATTTTGTTTGAAGGTTTAGGGGCTCAGCTGACAGCTGAAGACTCAGCACGAACAGAAGAGATGGAGTTGAAAACCTTCAAGCTTGCCCTCTCCACCTTCTACAATGTCTCTAACTCCTCAGAGGGCAATAACACAGCCACGCTGCTACCAGCTGCCCCCTACCAGCCAGTGGAGGTGCTGTTCATAGTCCTGGTTTCAGCGTCTCTCAGCCTGGTCACGATTATTGGGAACATCCTGGTCATGCTTTCAATAAAGATCAACAGGAACCTACAGACCATCAACAACTACTTCCTCTTCAGCCTGGCATGCGCAGACCTGATAATCGGGCTAAGCTCCATGAACCTGTACACAATCTACATTGTGATTGGCTACTGGCCTCTGGGACCCGTGGTGTGTGACCTGTGGCTTGCCCTGGACTTCGTGGTCAGCAGCGCCTCTGTCTTGAACCTCCTCATCATTAGCTTTGACCGCTACTTCTGCGTCACCAAACCGCTCAGCTACCCGATGAAAAGGACCACCAAGATGGCGGGCATGATGATTGCGGCGGCCTGGGTCCTTTCCTTCATCCTGTGGGCCCCGGCTATCCTGTTCTGGCAGTTTATCGTGGGTGTGCGGACCGTGCCGGAGACGGAGTGCTACGTCCAGTTCTTCTCCAACGCGACCGCCACCTTTAGCACCGCCATTGCTGCCTTTTACCTGCCTGTCTTTATCATGATGATACTGTACTGGAACATCTCCAGGGCCAGCAAGAGCCGTGTGAAGACGAGCAAGTGCGAGCCCTCTGGGCCAAAACAAGAGAACCCGTCCCCCAGCGAGGTACAAAATCACATTGACGACGTGAAAACCCAGGGCACAGACAGGAGCCAGAATGGCGGCAGGGAGGAGGCGCCGGGAGGGGCAGAGAGTGACAGGGGGCCGATGCAACCTGGGAAAAATGGCACAGCTGGGGCCATCCAGACGCAAGCCAACCCCCAGGATCCTGCAGGCCGCAGGGAAAGCCCTGCTGCGTGCACGATCATTACGACGACAAAGCAGCCGCCCAAGAAGAAGAAGGCGCCGCCGTCGCGCGAGAAAAAGGTGACGCGTACCATCACGGCCATCCTGGTGGCCTTCGTGATCACGTGGACACCCTACAACGTCATGGTGCTCATCAACACCTTCTGCTCAAGCTGCGTTCCCAACTCTATGTGGACCGTCGGCTACTGGCTTTGCTACATCAACAGCGCCATCAACCCAGCTTGCTATGCACTGTGCAACATCACCTTCAAAAAGACCTTCAAAAAACTCCTGCTCTGCCAGTATAAGGACATTCGCTTGGGTAGATAAACAGAGATGTGTGTGTGTATGAAGCAGGTGGTGGTATTTTCTGTCATTGCGTTTAAAAAATATATATACATCCTCTTGTATCACTTCATAGAACTGCAGCTAGAGGCTCAATAGCTAGACAGGCTTAAGAACTACCTACACATGTAATATAAAACCACACATTTGTAAGCCTACAAAAACTCCATTTGAAACCAAGCACATGTGCAGCACAGCTGAGATGCAATAAGATTGTACACACATTTACAAAACAAAAACAGTGCTCAAAAACAGTGCCTCAATAAGTAATATACAGTTTCGTCTGATTTGAATGTTGTATCCTTGCAAATACTTAGCCAAGAATACTAAAGTCATAGTTGCTCAACTAAAACTATTCACTGAAAGAATTATATTTACAAAACTATAAATATAAGTTTCCACTGTCCTTTAAAATGATCTTTTTGAGGAAAATAAAGGTAAATGTAAAGCCACAGGAAGCAGAGAGAGAGATGGAGGCAGCTGATTGGTTCAAAGGGAATCTTCTGTGCTTTCTAATGAACTATGGGGATAATAGGGCTAAACTGAACACACTAACACTGTTTGTAATTCAGTATACAAGAAACAGTGTGTGTGTATGTGTGGAATGTGCATGCATCCGCATACATGTCATTGCGTACGTTAAGAGTGCGTGTGTGTGAATGCGACATATTAAATGCACATGCAAATTCAGTGTATTCAAAAACGTATGAAAGAAAAGGAATGATTTACATATGTGTTTGTGGGCACGTCTTGGTGCTGGTGTGTGGCTTAAAATGTTTAATTTTGACTCAATTAACATTTTAGATGTCAAGTCAATAACATCATGGAATTCAAAACGATTCACTGTTATGAACGTGGAAAAATGACCATCAATCATCAACTTACAATCTCCAAGGCGCCGAGCAATGTCACCTGCGTTGTCAAACACATGGATTCTTTCCCTCAGGATAGCCATAACCCGCAGAGATGGAAGACATGGAATTTTGAGTCTGTGTGCATGGTACACACACACACACACACACACACACACACAGTTGAAATGTACATGCATAAATATGTTTGACAAATGCTGGATGTTCACACCCCTGCTGGATGTTCCCCTCTACCTTCTTCTGGAGGATGTCCCAGGCCATATATGAGGCTTGTAATATTAGTTAAATTAATAAAATGTATCATAGATTACAAACATGTTGCCATATTCTGCAGAAAAGGCATCCTTGAAATGAGAAATAAAGCAGATATTTGTGAATGATGTTGTTCCTCTGTTTTCTTCTCTTTCACTCTATGGTATCACTGGGTTCTAGTTAGTTATGATCTCATTATCATATAAAGACCTATAATGATGACTGAGATGGTAGGCATTAGTCAATTTATGAGTTGCAGGGCATACCTCATTCCTATACGGCACCAAGAGTTTGGCTATATAACCACAGGCTCTCACTCCTTACAAAGATTAACTTATGCCCAAGCTGACTTAACCTGTAAACAGATATAAAAATTAAAGCTTCAAACTATGTTTGGGCTAATTTCTCTGTATTGACTAATTTTCGTACCAATTACATCATCCCAAATACCTCTGTCCTGTGGTTATGAATCCAGTCAAACAAATTTTCAAGTGAGCTGTTTTTTTTGTGTGTACAGTATGTGGAACGGGAAATCCAAGGGTCAAGTTATGTTCATAAAAGTAGCAAAATCTGGGTAGTATTGCTTTGGTAAATGGCCTGTTGAATTTTTTGTTGTAACTTGCCATTATTTTGATTCAAAGTAATTTGGAAACAAGAAAGGTTTCTAGGAAATGCATTTTTATATACAGTATATAAACTATAGACAGTAGTTATCTGCTTTGTGTACGTGAGTACCTCAGGTTTTTATTTTTATTTTTTTAACTGAAAACGTTTTCTTGAATTACAAATAAATACACATCTGACTAACTGGGCAATAGGTTATAAAACAGCTTCTGTGTTTGGCAACCTTTTATCTGGCCTATATGGTCACCTGTTACAGCCACCAAACTATATAGGGGGAAACCAGGGATGGATGTAACTAATGACCATTACAAAACCTTGAATATTTCTAATCTAAAAACAAGCTAGAGTGATGAAACTCACTCTGTAATGCTCACTTAGGTTTTCTTCTGTATAAAATGAGACCTGTATCATACTCCCTGAGGGAATTATAAACAAAGGTTGTTTTTTGATATCTAAAAAATGTTTTTTTCCATCAGATTAATTAATTAATTTGAGCAGCTACAGAAACGGTTGTAACGCCTTGTTACAACTGTCCCTGAACCAAGTACTCAGAGACGCTCTTAAAACAGATAAATTAAATAATAAATGTGTACACAAATACCTGAGTTGGTTCCTTAGGGGTTCCCCACCCCCACCCCCACCCCTCTATTATAAACCACACAAAATGCCAGGGCATTACTTTCATATTCTTGCAATGGGATCTGTGTATTTTCTTGTCTGAATGACTCAAAAAGGCATCCATGCATTGTCAAGCTGTAGGTGGTTGTGCATTGTGAAAAGGCAAATATAAGCATATGTTCTTAAAATAAAAAATTCTGTTTATACTTTATCAAAGAATTTGATTGATTTATACATTATATTTTAGACACGTTACAGTAGGTTTAAACAATGGAGTAGCCTAATGGTCTTCAATGTATTTTGTAACCAGTTCCTTGTTTATGGAAATACTTAAACATAATCATTCAGCAGCATAGACACATAAGTATATAAAATAACAAATTTGGTCTGCTGTAAATAGGTTTTGGGGTATTGTGAAAATTGTGTTACAACTGTCCCTGGACTCACACAGTTATCACGTAGCCTACGCCAGAGCGTGAGTTGGTTATGTTAACACGGAGGGCAAGTTAACAGACTGGCAGCCACTTCGATCTTTCTTTTTGAATGCGATTAATTACAGAATAAAAAGTTAGTCACGTTATATAGCTTGTTGGTTTAAAAAAGAATCATAAAGACCAAAAGCTGCTGACAATGCATTTAATTTTAAACACACAGCATTTTAACTGCTAGTCTTGTTGAGCAAAACAGTTGGCCGGTTTGTTAGCTATCCAGTCTGTTTATTACCAAACAGAACTGTTGTGGTTGAATAAGCCCATGTGTCATTTTAAACAGAAGCATCCATTAAACGCAAAATGCTTGAAGAATTTGAAATACAAATGAATGTATACCTTTGTTAGAGAATGTTACTGCAGCTCTGCCGTAGGTAATTAACAATCAATGACAGGTGTTGGGCGGCGTGGGCGTGGGCGCAAGCTCAGCAGATTGGCCTGGAGTAGGGGACTCTAGCCTGGAGGTTGTAAGAGCGCCCTCTTCTGTATGCTTTAGCAAACAGCAATATCAACTGTTGAGGCCAAGCATACGATTTCAGGAACATTTCAAATCTAAATGTCTTGACACAGCCACCTCCCTCATGCCAAGTCATCAATAATGAAGTGAGGTGACAGGCGGGAAGACAAAATGCATAAAATATAAACTGTGTAGTTCCTGTGATTATGTTCTTTATTCGGGACTGACAGGTTGTCTTCACCCCACATACATGTTAAATATTTTTTAAATAATTTATTTTAGAACAGATTTACACACAACAATACACACGACAGTGTATGACAACAGAAGTGCAGGGTATGCAATGAGAATAGCAATGAAATATACCATTATATATACGTTCTACCATGGTCTTTAGAAATGTAAACCTGACAAAATATTATAAAACCTATAGGTACAATTAGGATATACAAACCCCAATTAAAAAATTAAAAAAAGTCAAGAGAAAAAACTTTCAAGTGATTTTCTGCCTTATGAATGTATCATCATCATCGGCGGTCACTCGAGGTCGAGTATGACTGTCCTCCTTCTTAGTCCTTGTGGGTCTTCAGGTGGGCGAATATGCCAATCCTGGAGCACGCCTGCTCGTCTGTCTGGCAGTGGACATGGCCAGCCACCTGACTGTGTGCCAAACCGGCATGACCGTCATAAATGTTGTCACTTGAAGGTAGCAGTGCAAGACCATAAGGTAAGCAAGACCTACATGTCTGATGACATGAGGGTTGTACTTGCCTTAGTGTGGAATTGCTTATTCTGTAAATTGGGTTCAAAAAGCCATTGCGTAACAGTATCACAAAGCTGTTTTTTGTTTTTGTCTTTGTCTTTCTCACACACACACACACACACACACACACACACACACAGTACCATTACTTACACTGCTGCCTTTAGGGTTATTCCAGTACCATTACTTACACAGCTGCCTTTAGGGCTATTCCAGTACCATTACTTACACTGCTGCCTTTAGGGTTATTCCAGTACCATTACTTACACTGCTGCCTTTAGGGTTATTCCAGTACCATAACTTACACTGCTGCCTTTAGGGCTATTCCAGTACCATTACTTACACTGCTGCCTTTAGGGTTATTCCAGTACCATTACTTACACAGCTGTCTTTAGGGTTATTACAGTACCATTACTTACACTGCTGCCTTTAGGGCTATTCCAGTACCATTACTTACACTGCTGCCTTTAGGGTTATTCCAGTACCATTACTTACACTGCTGCCTTTAGGGCTATTCCAGTACCATTACTTACACTGCTGCCTTTAGGGTCATTCCAGTACCATTACTTACACAGCTGTCTTTAGGGTTATTACAGTACCATTACTTACACTGCTGCCTTTGGGGCTATTCCAGTACCATTACTTACACTGCTGCCTTTAGGGTTATTACAGTACCATTACTTACACTGCTACCTTTAGGGTTATTCCAGTACCATTATTTGCACTGCTGCCTTTAGGGCTATTCCAGTACCATTACTTACACTGCTGCCTTTAGGATTATTCCAGTACCATTACTTACACTGCTGCCTTTAGGGTTATTCCAGTACCATTACTTACACTGCTGCCTTTAGGGCTATTCCAGTACCATTACTTACACTGCTGCCTTTAGGGTTATTCCAGTACCATTACTTACACAGCTGTCTTTAGGGTTATTACAGTACCATTACTTACACTGCTGCCTTTAGGGCTATTCCAGTACCATTACTTACACTGCTGCCTTTAGGGTTATTCCAGTACCATTACTTACACTGCTGCCTTTAGGGCTATTCCAGTACCATTACTTACACTGCTGCCTTTAGGGTCATTCCAGTACCATTACTTACACAGCTGTCTTTAGGGTTATTACAGTACCATTACTTACACTGCTGCCTTTGGGGCTATTCCAGTACCATTACTTACACTGCTGCCTTTAGGGTTATTCCAGTACCATTACTTACACTGCTGCCTTTAGGGCTATTACAGTACCATTACTTACACTGCTGCCTTTAGGGTTATTCCAGTACCATTACTTACACTGCTGCCTTTAGGGTTATTTCAGTACCATTACTTACACAGCTGCCTTTAGGGTTATTCAAGTACCATTACTTACACTGCTGCCTTTAGGGCTATTACAGTACCATTACTTACACTGCTGCCTTTATGGTTATTCCAGTACCATTACTTACACTGCTGCCTTTAGGGCTATTCAAGTACCATTACTTACACTGCTGCCTTTAGGGCTATTCCAGTACCATTACTTACACTGCGGCCTTTAGGGATATTCCAGTACCATTACTTACACTGCTGCCTTTAGGGCTATTCCAGTACCATTACTTACACTGCTGCCTTTAGGGCTATTCCAGTACCATTACTTACACAGCTGTCTTTAGGGCTATTCCAGTACCATTACTTACACTGCTGCCTTTAGGGTTATTCCAGTACCATTACTTACATTGCTGCCTTTAGGGTTATTCCAGTACCATTACTTACACTGCTTCATTTAGGGCTATTCCAGTACAATTACTTACACTGCTTCATTTAGGGCTATTCCAGTACCATTACTTACACTGCTGCCTTTAGGGCTATTCCAGTACCATTACTTACATTGCTGCCTTTAGGGTTATTCCAGTACCATTACTTACACTGCTGCCTTTAGGGCTATTCCAGTACCATTACTTACATTGCCGCCTTTAGGGTTATTCCAGTACCATTACTTACACTGCTTCATTTAGGGCTATTCCAGTACAATTACTTACACTGCTTCATTTAGGGCTATTCCAGTACCATTACTTACACTGCTGCCTTTAGGGTTATTCCAGTACCATTACTTACACTGCTGCCTTTAGGGCTATTCCAGGACCATTACTTACACTGCTGCCTTTAGGGTCATTCCAGTACCATTACTTACACAGCTGTCTTTAGGGCTATTCCAGTACCATTACTTACACTGCTGCCTTTAGGGTTATTCCAGTACCATTACTTACATTGCTGCCTTTAGGGTTATTCCAGTACCATTACTTACACTGCTTCATTTAGGGCTATTCCAGTACAATTACTTACACTGCTTCATTTAGGGCTATTCCAGTACCATTACTTACACTGCTGCCTTTAGGGCTATTCCAGTACCATTACTTACATTGCTGCCTTTAGGGTTATTCCAGTACCATTACTTACACTGCTTCATTTAGGGCTATTCCAGTACAATTACTTACACTGCTTCATTTAGGGCTATTCCAGTACCATTACTTACATTGCTGCCTTTAGGGTTATTCCAGTACCATTACTTACACTGCTTCATTTAGGGCTATTCCAGTACAATTACTTACACTGCTTCATTTAGGGCTATTCCAGTACAATTACTTACACTGCTGCCTTTAGGGCTATTCCAGTACCATTACTTACACTGCTGCCTTTAGGGCTATTCCAGTACCATTACTTACACTGCTGCCTTTAGGGTTATTCCAGTACCATTCCTTACACCACTGCCTTTAGGGCTATTCCAGTACCATTACTTACACTGCTGCCTTTAGGGTTATTCCAGTACCGTTACTTACACTGCTGCCTTTAGGGTTATTCCAGTACCATTACTTACACTGCTGCCTTTAGGGTTATTACAGTACCATTACTTACACTGCTGCCTTTAGGGCTATTCCAGTACCATTACTTACGCTGCTGCCTTTAGGGTTATTCCAGTACCATTACTTACACTGCTGCCTTTAGGGTTATTCCAGTACCATTACTTACACTGCTTCATTTAGGGCTATTCCAGTACAATTACTTACACTCCTGCCTTTAGGGCTATTCCAGTACCATTACTTACACTGCTGCCTTTAGGGCTATTCCAGTACCATTACTTACACTGCTGCCTTTAGGGTTATTCCAGTACCATTACTTACACTGCTGCCTTTAGGGTTATTCTAGGACTAAGGATCCAGGAAGTGGAGAGCCTTCCTATCTAGGTCAGTTCCTACTCTTGGTACCTGGACTTGAATTATGGATTAAGAGCTCAGATGCTTTTAGTGTACAAATATATGATGGTTGAGTGACCAAGTATGGCTTTGTATCCAAGTCCAGGTTTGTGGCAGAGTCCATAGTTCAATCTCAGTTTAGTACTGCGGATGAACGTCTTGATTCAGTACCTTTCGCTGTGGTGTTAAACCATGTCTACACCTAGCGTGTTGGTACGATTGATTCTCCAGGTCCAGTTCGAGAATCGAGACCCTCTTCACACAAGTATTCAGTGTTTACTCTCTTCTTTCTGGAAGTTTGTGAAAAAATAAATGTTTTCTCAGCTGTCGCGCTGAAATGATTAATTCACAAAACCGTATGTGTGCGGCCATTCCAAAGTGACAGCAATCAGGGTGTTGTTCAGTCTCAAGAGATAAAGGTTAATTTTCTTCAGAAGAAACCTTTCCTCATGGTACTGCAACAATAGTAACACACCAATACAGAACACGCACTTCAATTTTTAATGCCACATAATTTAAATCGTATACATGTTTCAGAGTATGTTAATGGTGATGCTGTAGCATAACTATTTCGTGTTACTTAGGCCTCTTTCATAAAATAATACAATCAATAAAAGGTTATGAAATAGGCATACATGCATCGTTTGCTAGATGAACAGATTAACTCTGTTATTTACATGTATCTGTGGGTATTTTAACTGGTGGGCTGTCTCTAGAAGTAAAACCAGTGTAAGGAAGGTTTTGGCCCCACTGTGCACACAATTAAGAGTAAATATTAATTTAGAAGAGATTTACAGTCAAACAAAAGACACAGACTGAACCAGGTGCTCTCATACTGTGCTGTTTACTAACTGAGTCACTGCACAGCAAGCTGCTTCGAAATGTTTTCATCTTCTGCTTTTCAGGACCCAAAGATTCAGTCTCCACTGAATTTTAAATAGAAAAATCTCTTTCCTGTAAGATCTGTGGAAGCTGCAATTGGGGGACTGAACACTAGAGTGTGCCCTAAACCATCTGGAGAGAAGGGAGCAGTTAATGTTCTCTGTGAACATTGGCCTCAGTTTCACTGCTGGAAACCCAGTGCAGCCCGCAGTGGAAAGGGACTTGATTTTTGACATTTTTATTTTCTAGTCTAAGAGGCATTCCAGAGACGGGAGTTCTTGCATTCAGGAAGTCCAAAGCAAATACCACAAAACAGGAGCTGTACCCCCGGATAAAGGGTTAGACACGCAAGGCTGTTTCTGTACCCCCAGATAAAGGGTTAGACGCGCAAGGCTGTTTCCAGCCATGAGGCATTGGGGAATCATTGACATGAATACTGGGGGGACGGTCCAAAATCCACACTGGGAATTGTTTATATAGACGAAGAGCGGAGAACAGTGCTGTGCTGTATTTGTGCATTAACTTGATCAAGACTTCAGTTTGATAAATAAATGCCAGTTGTGTGAGTTAATGCAATCCCCTGTATGAAACACTAAACTCAGTGTTTACATGACATGAGGGGAAAAACGGAGAGTTCAGTAGTCTACTCTACTGGATGGAGATAGTGAAGAATGTCTTTAAAATAGTGGCAGTTACATCTTTTAGTCTGCCTACTTGAGCCTTAGCAACCATGAACTTATGCTAAAACCATTCTGTAGGTGCAGTGTGTTATGCGCACGGTTGTGTGTGCGGACAGACGCTGGGAGAAATGCTCTCGTCACAATTTCTATACTTTCTGACCCGGCATGTCCAGACACGGGCTGCAGGCTCTTTCAGATTCTAAAGGTTCTTTGTTTATAATATCTCTGATCCAAGGGTCTTTGCTCTGATTTACTATGGACAGCTTTGATAGGATTCAGGAGAGAGAAATAATTGATTTGTTAAATAGAGATTATGGTGTTTGGAGAGTTGTCTAATGCAAAGAACAAAAATGCATAGAAAATGCAGGCTTCCTTTTTGACCTCTCAGGCTTCAAGTGCCCGAGAGGACAAAGTAGCTACAGCAAGTGGGACAGGTGAGACATAGGACAGATGTACGAGATTTCTTGTTTACACGTTTCTGAAGTGAACCTATCAGAATGATAGATTCTCCACCTGCATCATTTCTCCAGCTGCATGGGATCTGAGCAGTGATTGGTCAGCCACTGGAGTCCGAGTCACATGGAGTCCGAGAGACATGCTTTTATCCAGAATATCTCCAGACTCAGTGAAAGGCTGGAATGTGAACAAACTCCACGCCAGTCGCGATCGTTTACACACAATTTAACCTGGAGCCGTAGCTGTCTTACAGTCGGCCGTTATTTTAAGCTATCTGGGGAGAAATCCAGAAGGGTTATGAAGGGATAATGATCTTTGTTTTGTCTCGTTTATCCCAATATTCTCAGAACATTCTCATGGGATGTGGATTATTTAACATAACAAGCTTTTTGCGGGTTCACATGATGTCGTAAAATTCTTCACCCACTGTAGTTATTCAATTATACTTCCTCACCAAGAAAATCTATGATGTAGTAAAAAATTATAATAATACAAAAAAGTCAAATGAGCGCAATGCAGTTTCACTTCACTTCAATTCACTTGGTTTTTACTTGGGGTTTTTCCAGTTAAATCAATAAATATCATACTGTGTCCACCGTCCCACCTTCCGTCCACAACAACAGGAAGTGGCAGGAAAACCGTTTTTTTTTTTTCTCTAAACTCCCCTCTCCCCCTCTCTGGTGAGCAGTTTCTTTTTTTGAGATACTCCACCAGGGGCTTCTGCTACTCGGCTACAACAAACCCCACGTAACACTAAGAGAGTTACTTTACACTGGAGCGTGTGTCAGTATTGCTGTATAATAATGCTGGAAGCTTGAGTGGCATTACAGCATTTTCCATTGCAGTGGAGTATTTATGCTTTCTGTCCTTAGAGAAAACTTCCCTTGAGAGAAGGAACATTTTTAGAAGGGACATATTAGCACAGCTGGTACTGTATACATGTACTGTTTGTAGGTTCACCCTGGGGGGTTGTCTTAGGTGGATTAGGGTGTGGCTGTAGTTTTATGGGGAGGTACTTAATGACTGCCCTGAGACATCCAGAAACTGGATGAATTTGGAATTGGGTAAAGGCAACTACATTTCCAAACACAACCAGAATGTACTAGTATAGTAGGGCCTCCCAAGACTGGTGTAATATCTCAGTTATACTGTATTAATATCACTCCAGACAAGAAGGACATTTTGTCTTATTGCAAAACCGATAGTTCTGGTCCTAGATGACGATTGTTCCATATGGAGATGACTACAGCTATTAAAACTTAAATAAACAAAAAAAAGGGCTAAATTAATAAGATCCTGTGTGAACACTGGCTGAGTCCAATAATATTTTCTGTGAAAAATGGTCTTGTACTTTTCTGTGCTTATGTGAATATCTGTGGATGGATCTGTTTTATAAAAGTGATATCAAGCTTAAACCCATTCAATATCATCAATATCTACATGGGCGATATTCTGTATGTAACAGGGGTTCTAGTTCATTATCGCTTTAAATCAAGGCATTATCACTCAAGACATGAGCGCAGTGTCACAGTATCACACAAGACAAGCAAGTCATTATTACCCAATATTACAGTAATGCCAATTTAACTATTACAGCAGGTATCACTGTGCATGTCACTGAGTACAAGATAATATCACAGAAATAATAATATCACTCAGTTCAACAGAAGAACATCATTGTAATATCTCTTGAGATGAGAGAATTTGCACAGTGATGATATAGTAATATAATTTTATCAGTAATCACAAACCTCAAAAATCAGATGCCCTGCATTCAATTACTTTAACAGTTTTATCTATGGGGGAAAAACTCAGAAACAATATAAATCAAAATATATATTGTAAACAATATATATTATTATAAAAATATATATCAATTTATTAGGTTCCAATATAATACCATAGATGTTTCTGTCATTGACAGATCATCTTCAGGGTCTGGGTGCCATTCATTGGTCGATATATTGTATTCTAATATTTGATTCTAATTGGTCAGTTTATTGGTAAGATTACTGATAAAATTATATTACTATATCATCACTGTGCAAATTCTCTCATCTCAAGAGATATTACAATGATGTTCTTCTGTTGAACTGAGTGATATTATTATTTCTGTGATATTATCTTGTACTCTTGTACTCAGTGACATGCACAGTGATACCTGCTGTGATAGTTAAATTGGCATTACTGTAATATTGGGTAATAATGACTTGCTTGTCTTGTGTGATACTGTGACACTGCGCTCATGTCTTGAGTGATAATGCCTTGATTTAAAGCGATAATGAACTAGAACCCCTGTTACATACAGAATATCGCCCATGTAGATATTGATGATATTGAATGGGTTTAAGCTTGATATCACTTTTATAAAACAGATCCATCCACAGATATTCACATAAGCACAGAAAAGTACAAGACCATTTTTCACAGACAATATTATTGGACTCAGCCAGTGTTCACACAGGATCTTATTAATTTTGCCCTTTTTTTTTGTTTATTTAAGTTTTAATAGCTGTAGTCATCTCCATATGGAACAATCATCATCTAGGACCAGAACTATCGGTTTTGCAATAATACAAAATGTCCTTCTTGTCTGGAGTGATATTAATACAGTATAACTGAGATATTACACCAGTCTTGGGAGGCCCTACTATACTAGTACATTCTGGTTGTGTTTGGAAATGTAGTTGCCTTTACCCAATTCCAAATTCATCCAGTTTCTGGATGTCTCAGGGCAGTCATTAAGTACCTCCCCATAAAACTACAGCCACACCCTAATCCACCTAAGACAACCCCCCAGGGTGAACCTACAAACAGTACATGTATACAGTACCAGCTGTGCTAATATGTCCCTTCTAAATATGTTCCTTCTCTCAAGGGAAGTTGTCTCTATGGACAGAAAGCATAAATACTCCACTGCAATGGAAAATGCTGTAATGCCACTCAAGCTTCCAGCATTATTATACAGCAATACTGACACACGCTCCAGTGTAAAGTAACTCTCTTAGTGTTACGTGGGGTTTGTTGTAGCCGAGTAGCAGAAGCCCCTGGTGGAGTAAAGTCTGGATCATCTCAAAGATACTAACTGCTCACCAGAGAGGGGGAGTTACTTTAAGAGAATAAAAACACTCGGTTTCCTGCCACTTCCTGTTGGCTGGACGGGAAGGTGGGGACGTGGACAGTATGATTTATTATTGATTTAACTGGATAAAACCCAAGTAAAAACCAAGTGAATTGAAGTGAAGTGAAACTGCATTGCGCTCATTTGACTTTTTTGTATTATTATAATTTTTTACTACATCATAGATTTTCTTGGTGAGGAAGTATAATTGAATAACTACAGTGGGTGAAGAATTTTACGACATCATGTGAACCCGCAAAAAGCTTGTGATGTTAAATAATCCACATCCCATGAGAATGTTCTGAGAATATTGGGATAAACGAGACAAAACAAAGATCATTATCCCTTCATAACCCTTCTGGATTTCTCCCCAGATAGCTTAAAATAACGGCCGACTGTAAGACAGCTACGGCTCCAGGTTAAATTGTGTGTAAACGATCGCGACTGGCGTGGAGTTTGTTCACATTCCAGCCTTTCACTGAGTCTGGAGATATTCTGGATAAAAGCATGTCTCTCGGACTCCATGTGACTCGGACTCCAGTGGCTGACCAATCACTGCTCAGATCCCATGCAGCTGGAGAAATGATGCAGGTGGAGAATCTATCATTCTGATAGGTTCACTTCAGAAACGTGTAAACAAGAAATCTCGTACATCTGTCCTATGTCTCACCTGTCCCACTTGCTGTAGCTACTTTGTCCTCTCGGGCACTTGAAGCCTGAGAGGTCAAAAAGGAAGCCTGCATTTTCTATGCATTTTTGTTCTTTGCATTAGACAACTCTCCAAACACCATAATCTCTATTTAACAAATCAATTATTTCTCTCTCCTGAATCCTATCAAAGCTGTCCATAGTAAATCAGAGCAAAGACCCTTGGATCAGAGATATTATAAACAAAGAACCTTTAGAATCTGAAAGAGCCTGCAGCCCGTGTCTGGACATGCCGGGTCAGAAAGTATAGAAATTGTGACGAGAGCATTTCTCCCAGCGTCTGTCCGCACACACAACCGTGCGCATAACACACTGCACCTACAGAATGGTTTTAGCATAAGTTCATGGTTGCTAAGGCTCAAGTAGGCAGACTAAAAGATGTAACTGCCACTATTTCAAAGACATTCTTCACTATCTCCATCCAGTAGAGTAGACTACTGAACTCTCCGTTTTTCCCCTCATGTCATGTAAACACTGAGTTTAGTGTTTCATACAGGGGATTCCATTAACTCACACAACTGGCATTTCTTTATCAAACTGAAGTCTTGATCAAGTTAATGCACAAATACAGCACAGCACTGTTCTCCGCTCTTCGTCTATATAAACAATTCCCAGTGTGGATTTTGGACCGTCCCCCCAGTATTCATGTCAATGATTCCCCAATGCCTCATGGCTGGAAACAGCCTTGCGCGTCTAACCCTTTATCCGGGGGTACAGAAACAGCCTTGCGTGTCTAACCCTTTATCCGGGGGTACAGAAATAGCCTTGCGTGTCTAACCCTTTATCCGGGGGTACAGCTCCTGTTTTGTGGTATTTGCTTTGGACTTCCTGAATGCAAGAACTCCCGTCTCTGGAATGCCTCTTAGACTAGAAAAGAAAAATGTCAAAAATCAAGTCCCTTTCCACTGCGGGCTGCACTGGGTTTCCAGTAGTGAAACTGAGGCCAATGTTCACAGAGAACATTTACTGCTCCCTTCTCTCCGGACGGTTTAGGGCACACTCTAGTGTTCAGTCCCCCAATTGCAGCTTCCACACATCTTACAGGAAAGAGATTTTTCTATTTAAAATTCAGTGGAGACTGAATCTTTGGGTCCTGAAAAGCAGAAGATGAAAACATTTCGAAGCAGCTTGCTGTGCAGTGACTCAGTTAGTAAACAGCACAGTATGAGTGCACCTGGTTCAGTCTGTGTCTTTTGTTTGACTGTAAATCTCTTCTAAATTAATATTTACTCTTAATTGTGTGCACAGTGGGGACTTGCCTTTCCAAACAAATCAGACAACAAAGAAAATGCATTAAAGTGCAGTAGCTATTAAGGGCCAAAACCTTCCTCACACTGGTTTTACTTCTAGAGACAGCCCACCAGTTAAAATACCCACAGATACATGTAAATAACAGAGTTAATCTGTTCATCTAGCAAACGGTGCATGTATTCCTATTTCATAACCTTTTATTGATTGTATTATTTTATGAAAGAGGCCTAAGTAACACGAAATAGTTATGCTACAGCATCCCCATTAACATACTCTGAAACATGTATACGATTTAAATTATGTGGCATTAAAAATTACTTGAAGTGCGTGTTCTGTATTGGTGTGTTACTATTGTTGCAGTACCATGAGGAAAGGTTTCTTCTGAAGAAAATTAACCTTTATCTCTTGAGACTGAACAACACCCTGATTGCTGTCACTTTGGAATGGCCGCACACACACGGTTTTGTGAATTAATCATTTCAGCGCGACAGCTGAGAAAACATTTATTTTTTCACAAACTTCCAGAAAGAAGAGTAAACACTGAATACTTGTGTGAAGAGGGTCTCGATTCTCGAACTGGACCTGGAGAATCAATCGTACCAACACGCTAGGTGCAGACATGGTTTAACACCACAGCGAAAGGTACTGAATCAAGACGTTCATCCGCAGTACTAAACTGAGATTGAACTATGGACTCTGCCCCAAAGCCACAAACCTGGACTTGGATACAAAGCCATACTTGGTCACTCAACCATCATATATTTGTACACTAAAAGCATTAAGTCATAGTTCTTTTAATCTGAGCTCTTAATCCATAATTCAAGTCCAGGTACCAAGAGTAGGAACTGACCTAGATAGGAAGGCTCTCCACTTCCTGGATCCTTGGTCCTAGAATAACCCTAAAGGCAGCAGTGTAAGTAATGGTACTGTAATAGCCCTAAAGGCAGCAGTGTAAGTAATGGTACTGTAATAGCCCTAAAGGCAGCAGTGTAAGTAATGGTACTGGAATAGCCCTAAAGGCAGCAGTGTAAGTAATGGTACTGGAATAGCCCTAAAGGCAGCAGTGTAAGTAATGGTACTGGAATAGCCCTAAAGGCAGCAGTGTAAGTAATGGTACTGGAATAGCCCTAAAGGCAGCAGTGTAAGTAATGGTACTGGAATAGCCCTAAAGGCAGCAGTGTAAGTAATGGTACTGGAATAGCCCTAAAGGCAGCAGTGTAAGTAATGGTACTGGAATAGCCCTAAAGGCAGCAGTGTAAGTAATGGTACTGGAATAGCCCTAAAGGCAGCAGTGTAAGTAATGGTACTGGAATAGCCATAAAAAGGCAGATGTGTAAGTAATGGTACTGGAATAGCCCTAAAGGCAGCTGTGTAAGTAATGGTACTGGAATAGCCCTAAAGGCAGCAGTGTAAGTAATGGTACTGGAATAACCCTAAAGGCAGCAGTGTAAGTAATGGTACTGGAATAACCCTAAAGGCAGCAGTGTAAGTAATGGTACTGGAATAACCCTAAAGGCAGCAGTGTAAGTAATGGTACTGGAATAACCCTAAAGGCAGCAGTGTAAGTAATGGTACTGATATAGCCCTAAAGGCAGCAGTGAAAGTAATGGTACTGGAATAGCCCTAAAGGCAGCAGTGTAAGTAATGGTACTGGAATAGCCCTGAAGGCAGCAGTGTAAGTAATGGTACTGGAATAGCCCTAAAGGCAGCAGTGTAAGTAATGGTACTGGAATAGCCCTAAAGGCAGCAGTGTAAGTAATGGTCCTGGAATAGCCCTACGGGCAGCTGTGTAAGTAATGGTACTGGAATAACCCTAAAGGCAGCAGTGTAAGTAATGGTACTGGAATAGCCCTAAAGGCAGCAGTGCAAGTAATGGTACTGGAATAGCCCTAAAGGTAGCAGTGTAAGTAATGGTACTGTAATAGCCCTAATGGCAGCAGTGTAAGTAATGGTACTGGAATAGCCCTAAAGGCAGCAGTGTAAGTAATGGTACTGGAATAACCCTAAATGCAGCAGTGTAAGTAATGGTACTAGAATAGCCCTAAAGGCAGCAGTGTAAGTAATGGTACTGGAATAGCCCTAAAGGCAGCAGTGTAAGTAATGGTACTGGAATAACCCTAAAGGCAGCAGTGTAAGTAATGGTACTGGAATAATCCTTAAGGCAGCAGTGTAAGTAATGGTACTGGAATAACCCTAAAGGCAGCAGTGTAAGTAATGGTACTGGAATAGCCCTAAAGGCAGCAGTGTAAGTAATGGTACTGGAATAGCCCTAAAGGCAGCAGTGTAAGTAATGGTACTGGAATAGCCCTAAAGGCAGCAGTGTAAGTAATGGTACTGGAATAGCCCTAAAGGCAGCAGTGTAAGTAATGGTACTGGAATAGCCCTAAATGCAGCAGTGTAAGTAATGGTACTGGAATAGCCCTAAATGAAGCAGTGTAAGTAATGGTACTGGAATAACCCTAAAGGCAGCTGTGTGAGTAATGGTACTGGAATAACCCTAAAGGCAGCAGTGTAAGTAATGGTACTGGAATAGCCCTAAAGGCAGCAGTGTAAGTAATGGTACTGGAATAACCCTAAAGGCAGCTGTGTGAGTAATGGTACTGGAATAACCCTAAAGGCAGCAGTGTAAGTAATGGTACTGGAATAGCCCTAAAGGCAGCAGTGTAAGTAATGGTACTGGAATAACCCTAAAGGCAGCAGTGTAAGTAATGGTACTGGAATAGCCCTAAAGGCAGCAGTGTAAGTAATGGTACTGGAATAGCCCTAAAGGCAGCAGTGTAAGTAATGGTACTGGAATAGCCCTAAAGGCAGCTGTGTAAGTAATGGTACTGGAATAGCCCTAATGGCAGCAGTGTAAGTAATGGTACTGGAATAGCCCTAAAGGCAGCAGTGTAAGTAATGGTACTGGAATAGCCCTAAATGCAGCAGTGTAAGTAATGGTACTGGAATAGCCCTGAAGGCAGCAGTGTAAGTAATGGTACTGGAATAGCCCTAAAGGCAGCAGTGTAAGTAATGGTACTGGAATAGCCCTAAAGGCAGCAGTGTAAGTAATGGTACTGGAATAGCCCTAAAGGCAGCAGTGTAAGTAATGGTACTGGAATAGCCCTAAAGGCAGCAGTGTAAGTAATGGTACTGGAATAGCCCTAAAGGCAGCTGTGTAAGTAATGGTACTAGAATAGCCCTAAAGGCAGCAGTGTAAGTAATGGTACTGGAATAGCCCTAAAGGCAGCTGTGTAAGTAATGGTACTGGAATAGCCCTAAAGGCAGCTGTGTAAGTAATGGTACTGGAATAACCCTAAAGGCAGCAGTGTAAGTAATGGTACTGGAATAGCCCTAAAGGCAGCAGTGCAAGTAATGGTACTGGAATAGCCCTAAAGGTAGCAGTGTAAGTAATGGTACTGTAATAACCCTAATGGCAGCAGTGTAAGTAATGGTACTGGAATAGCCCTAAAGGCAGCTGTATAAGTAATGATACTGGAATAGCCCTAAATGCAGCAGTGTAAGTAATGGTACTGTAATAGCCCTAAAGGCAGCAGTGTAAGTAATGGTACTGGAATAGCCCTAAAGGCAGCAGTGTAAGTAATGGTACTGGAATAACCCTAAAGGCAGCAGTGTAAGTAATGGTACTGGAATAATCCTTAAGGCAGCAGTGTAAGTAATGGTACTGGAATAATCCTAAAGGCAGCAGTGTAAGTAATGGTACTGGAATAACCCTAAAGGCAGCAGTGTAAGTAATGGTACTGGAATAGCCCTAAAGGCAGCAGTGTAAGTAATGGTACTGGAATAGCCCTAAAGGCAGCAGTGTAAGTAATGGTACTGGAATAGCCCTAAAGGCAGCAGTGTAAGTAATGGTACTGGAATAACCCTAAAGGCAGCAGTGTAAGTAATGGTACTGGAATAGCCCTAAATGAAGCAGTGTAAGTAATGGTACTGGAATAACCCTAAAGGCAGCAGTGTAAGTAATGGTACTGGAATAACCCTAAAGGCAGCAGTGTAAGTAATGGTACTGGAATAGCCCTAAAGGCAGCAGTGTAAGTAATGGTACTGGAATAACCCTAAAGGCAGCTGTGTGAGTATTGGTACTGGAATAACCCTAAAGGCAGCAGTGTAAGTAATGGTACTGGAACAGCCCTAAAGGCAGCAGTGTAAGTAATGGTACTGGAATAACCCTAAAGGCAGCAGTGTAAGTAATGGTACTGGAATAGCCCTAAAGGCAGCAGTGTAAGTAATGGTACTGGAATAGCCCTAAAGGCAGCAGTGTAAGTAATGGTACTGGAATAGCCCTAAAGGCAGCTGTGTAAGTAATGGTACTGGAATAGCCCTAATGGCAGCAGTGTAAGTTATGGTACTGGAATAGCCCTAAAGGCAGCAGTGTAAGTAATGGTACTGGAATAGCCCTAAATGCAGCAGTGTAAGTAATGGTACTGGAATAGCCCTGAAGGCAGCAGTGTAAGTAATGGTACTGGAATAGCCCTAAAGGCAGCAGTGTAAGTAATGGTACTGGAATAACCCTAAAGGCAGCAGTGTAAGTAATGGTACTGGAATAACCCTAAAGGCAGCTGTGTAAGTAATGGTACTGGAATAGCCCTAAAGGCAGCAGTGCAAGTAATGGTACTGGAATAGCCCTAAAGGTAGCAGTATAAGTAATGGTACTGTAATAGCCCTAATGGCAGCAGTGTAAGTAATGGTACTGGAATAGCCCTAAAGGCAGCAGTGTAAGTAATGGTACTGGAATAGCCCTAAATGCAGCAGTGTAAGTAATGGTACTAGAATAGCCCTAAAGGCAGCAGTGTGAGTAATGGTACTGGAATAACCCTAAAGGCAGCAGTGTAATTAATGGTACTGGAATAGCCCTAAAGGCAGCAGTGTAAGTAATGGTACTGGAATAACCCTAAAGGCAGCAGTGTAAGTAATGGTACTGGAATAGCCCTAAAGGCAGCAGTGTAAGTAATGGTACTGGAATAGCCCTAAAGGCAGCAGTGTAAGTAATGGTACTGGAATAGCCCTAAAGGCAGCAGTGTAAGTAATGGTACTGGAATAGCCCTAAAGGCAGCAGTGTAAGTAATGGTACTGGAATAGCCCTAAAGGCAGCAGTGTAAGTAATGGTACTGGAATAGCCCTAAAGGCAGCAGTGTAAGTAATGGTACTGGAATAGCCCTAAAGGCAGCAGTGTAAGTAATGGTACTGGAATAGCCCTAAAGGCAGCAGTGTAAGTAATGGTACTGGAATAGCCCTAAAGGCAGCAGTGTAAGTAATGGTACTGGAATAGCCCTAAAGGCAGCAGTGTAAGTAATGGTACTGGAATAACCCTAAAGGCAGCAGTGTAAGTAATGGTACTGGAATAATCCTAAAGGCAGCAGTGTAAGTAATGGTACTGGAATAACCCTAAAGGCAGCAGTGTAAGTAATGGTACTGGAATAGCCCTAAAGGCAGCAGTGTAAGTAATGGTACTGGAATAGCCCTAAAGGCAGCAGTGTAAGTAATGGTACTGGAATAGCCCTAAAGGCAGCAGTGTAAGTAATGGTACTGGAATAGCCCTAAAGGCAGCAGTGTAAGTAATGGTACTGGAATAGCCCTAAATGCAGCAGTGTAAGTAATGGTACTGTAATAGCCCTAAAGGCAGCAGTGTAAGTAATGGTACTGGAATAGCCCTAAAGGCAGCAGTGTAAGTAATGGTACTGGAATAGCCCTAAAGGCAGCAGTGTAAGTAATGGTACTGGAATAGCCCTAAAGGCAGCAGTGTAAGTAATGGTACTGGAATAGCCCTAAAGGCAGCAGTGTAAGTAATGGTACTGGAATAGCCCTAAAGGCAGCAGTGTAAGTAATGGTACTGGAATAACCCTAAAGGCAGCAGTGTAAGTAATGGTACTGGAATAGCCCTAAAGGCAGCAGTGTAAGTAATGGTACTGGAATAACCCTAAAGGCAGCAGTGTAAGTAATGGTACTGGAATAGCCCTAAAGGCAGCAGTGTAAGTAATGGTACTGGAATAACCCTAAAGGCAGCAGTGTAAGTAAGTAATGGTACTGGAATACCCCTAAAGGCAGCAGTGTAAGTAATGGTACTGGAATAGCCCTAAAGGCAGCAGTGTAAGTAATGGTACTGGAATAACCCTAAAGGCAGCAGTGTAAGTAATGGTACTGGAATAGCCCTAAAGGCAGCAGTGTAAGTAATGGTACTGGAATAGCCCTAAAGGCAGCAGTGTAAGTAATGGTACTGGAATAGCCCTAAAGGCAGCAGTGTAAGTAATGGTACTGGAATAACCCTAAAGGCAGCAGTGTAAGTAATGGTACTGGAATAGCCCTAAAGGCAGCAGTGTAAGTAATGGTACTGGAATAGCCCTAAAGGCAGCAGTGTAAGTAATGGTCCTGTGTAACTGGGCTTCTGCCTCAGATCTCCAGCCAGAGCCCTCCTGGTATATCCTTGAGTAATGCACTAAACCTCAACTGCTTCACTAAAAATAGCCAGCTGTATGGCTTGTAGGCAAAAGATATAGGGCCAAATCCACAAAAGGGCACCCCTCTCATTTAAATGTATGTAAATTAGGTACTTGCCTGCAAAATTGCCCCAAGGAAGCCTTGCGTGTAATCCACAAACACCATGAGCTAATTGCCACACACAGTTAGAGAGGTGCAAATACCACTTTTGAAAAGCAGGTATTAACCGGACGAATTGGATGATAAACCTCTTAAGGCCTATTTTGTCGCGAATTAGCGACAAACCAACTCTTTTCAGAAACGGCCTGATATGAATGTGCATTGAATAATATAACACAAAACCTCAATTTATTTTTTTTATATTGTGTTCTTGGCACAAGCCAATATATAGGCTGCCACATGGCTAATTGCAATCATCAGTGCAAAGTGCAGACAGGTGGCAAATTTGTGGGTGTGTTTGCCCGGGCATATCATTGGAGCAAAGTCTTTTGTGGATACCGTGGTAAACTGGTGAGGATTGCTTTTGCAATCTCTGTATTAACTTTGAGCTAATTGCCAGGAGCAATCCGTTCTTTGTGGATTTGGCCCATACTGTCTTAAGCTCTGGAAAGGAGCGTGTGCTGAACGCTGAAATGGACAGTACATGTAAATGTAAAAGCTTCTGTTCATTGAAATGTAAATGAATAATTCAGGAAACAATGCTGGAAGTGTGCAGTTGTTTTTAACTATGGCTACTCTTTGTTTCGATTGTGTATCATTGATGTCTGTCATTGCATGATCATTAAATGTATTAAATGAATGGTTTGTGCTGTTTTGTGCCAGGTCTCCTTTGTAAAATAGATTCCAGCACTTAATGCAGAAAGTGCTAGAATATACTAACACGATAATATAGAAAGCAGGTCACAGAAAAAAAAGAAAACATGTTTTAATTTAAAATACTGAAACAAGCAGCATTTCTGAATTCAGCCTAACATAAAATCCACTCAGGCCTAGAAGAGGCCCAGTTGAAGATCCAAGTGATTTTTAATTAAAAATAGTCACAGGCTTTGGTTAATGTCTCATTCCATCCTGAAGACAGTAATTTCCTGAGAAGGTGGCGAGGAGCCGGGATGCTCTGTCAGAGACGCTGATTAACTGCAGTGACTCATCGAGACGTGTGCTGACAAGTAACTGCAATCACGCCACGAGCGCAAACTTGATGAGTTTGGTAGTACGGCTTCATTCACCTTTTTCAGTTTAATTCAAAGTGAGAAAGAGCGCACATTCTGTACGTCCACAGTAATAGGCTTCACACTTTTTAATCACCCATTTATTTATTTATTTATACACTTTAGTTTTTCTCACAATTTGGAACTGGCGCTTTAAATTGCGACCTCAAGCAGTCAAAAAACGGAGGCTACCAGGCTGTGCAGATGTCAGGAAAACATCATGAAAATCAACCCCCGTTACTCAAATCAAAGTGGAAACATAAGCTTCAGTTAAGCGTTCATTATGAGGCCATTGACAGGAGAAGCAAGTTTCACGCTTAATATAACAACACTGTTAACGGCATCAGATAACTAAGATGTGAAAGAAAATCTCATAAAATAATCCAAACTGGCACAGAGCCAACTAACAGAACATCTCTCCTGACTCAAACACTGTCTCTACTGGTTCCCAATGCACAGAGCCAACCAACAGAACATCTCTCCTGACTCAAACACTGTCTCTACTGGTTCCGAGTGCACAGAGCCAACTAACAGAACATCTCTCCTGACTCACACACTGTCTCTACTGGTTCCCAGTGCACAGAGCCAACTAACAGAACATCTCTCCTGACTCAAACACTGTCTCTACTGGTTCCCAGTGCACAGAGCCAACTAACAGAACATCTCTCCTGACTCACACACTGTCTCTACTGGTTCCCAGTGCACAGAGCCAACTAACAGAACATCTCTCCTGACTCAAACACTGTCTCTACTGGTTCCCAGTGCACAGAGCCAACCAACAGAACATCTCTCCTGACTCGAACACTGTCTCTACTGGTTCCCAGTGCACAGAGCCAACTAACAGAACATCTCTCCTGACTCACACACTGTCTCTACTGGTTCCCAGTGCACAGAGCCAACTAACAGAACATCTCTCCTGACTCGAACACTGTCTCTACTGGTTCCCAGTGCACAGAGTCAACTAACAGAACATCTCTCCTGACTCGAACACTGTCTCTACTGGTTCCCAGTGCACAGAGCCTAATTTTCATTTTCATAATTTCAAGTCATACTGTATGTTCTCTAAACAGAATGTTCTTACATTCTCATGTTGTTAAACATACCCAAACACATGCACACCCATGAAAAACATACCCAAGCATGCTTGCACGCACACACACACATATGCACGTATGCACACACACACACACAGACATACGGACACACGCGCAAGCACGCAAACACACATGCACGCAAGCATGCACGCACACAAGTCAGGGTTTGTTCACCATTATATAGACAAAATATGTACTATGACAAGTATTACTACTTATTTGCTTAGCATGTTTGCCAAGGCAGAGAGATTTATACAGCTAACATTTAACACCTCATCGATTTATACAGCTGGAGGCTTATCAAAACAATTAGAGGTTATGCAACTTGTTCAAGGGTTACAACCGCAGTGCCCCACCTGGGAATAAAACTGGCAAACCCTATGGGGATTGTGTCCAGTCCCTTTATGACTTAGCTCTCTATTTGCAGCTCATTGCTGTTAAAACTCCCACCATTCATTTAGATTCTTTCAGGAATAGAGAGAGGCACGGCAGCAGGGCTGCGCAGGGCACTGAATCCAGTTCACATGGCTAACGCTTTTCACCCAAAGACTAAAGCAATGTCGCAACTGAGCACGTGTCAAATCAGAAAGCTCGGGATGCATTCAGTTCCACACAGGGCTTCACACTGCGCACAGAGAATGCACAGCCCCCTGCCGTGGCTCAGATTGACAGTGTATGCCTTAAAGTGAATTAAATCCAAACATTGCTCTCCTGCAGCGATAATCAAGCACACGTGTAATATCAAAAGAAATATCAAAATCTGCTGTAGGGGAAAGTCTGTATGTCTTTAAGCACAATGAATGGGCCAGGAAGTATAACTTTTACCACAGTGCTGTGGGAAGCTTACCAAACTCTCGCCCAAAGGCACTTTTTACGGTGTTAGAGCAGCAGAGCCAGGCTTTCGTAAACTGAATACGCATTGGTCCAGTGTTTGGCCGACTGTGCGATAAAGCGGTCCATGTGTGTCTATGCTAGCATCGTCGTGTGCCAAATGAAAATCGTAATGTCTGTGCTAGCCTGCATCAAACTGCAACCCTCCCGTGTCTGTACTAGCCTGACTGTGCCATTCACTATCACATGTCAATGTACAATGTACATTCCTGATCAGAGAATAGTGGGGTGGCAGTTAGTATAAAGGGTAATTAACGTAAGGGTAATGGTTTGTAACCTAAAGGTTGCAGGTTCAATTACCAGGTAGGCCACTGATGTTGTACTCTTGAGCAAGGTACTTAACCTGCATTGCTTCAGTATATATCCAAGTGTATAAATGGATACTATGCAAAAAAATATATATTAATAACTGTGTAAGTGGCTCTGGATAAGGGCGTCTGCTAAATGCCCGTAATGTAATGAAATGGAATGGAATGTAACTGGAATAAAGAATGGGTACTGAGAGCATCTTTTACCAGTTTTGTCCGGATGTCCTCAGAGACCAGTCCTTGGTGTTACAGCCTGGAGCCTCTGTGTCCAATAGTCTGGCACTAGCATTTGAGACACGCAGAGGGAACTGAAACATGGACCTGTTAGCTTCAGCAGAATTTCACAGGAGAACTGGACCTGTTTTGCAGAAATACTAGAGAAAGAAAAGTTTGCCTTCAATCTAACTGCTGTGGTCCTCCGACTAGCACATTTTAGCCAGTAGTGATAATTTTTCTACGTAGTATTTTTTCCACTGATATCAGTGACTGCCAATGTCCAAGTACTACAATAATAATGCATGGGACTGCGATGCCAGCAGCGGGAGAAGAGGAGCAGAGAGACCCGCTCAGCTCTCCCTGTTGGCTGGGAGGCCTTCAGGACCGTGAACGACGTTGGACTCGCCTACAGGCAAGCAAAGCTAATTGGTAATTAGCCCAGCTGCTGCTCGTTGCTTTCGTCAGGCTTTCGTCAGCTTTTACCAGGAGGGGAGCTTCACAGATGCCCCGCCGAACACACGCACAATTCCCCAGGTGGACCAAGACCTGCCTTTCTAAGCCCCCCTTGTGTGTGTGTGTGTGTGTGTGTGTGTGTGGGGGGGGGTTCACTTTCAATGTACTGTTTTCTGATTCGCTCAAGCACTTAAGATGCCACTGACCGATTTTGCTGGGACTTTGCCGAATGCATCTCGTCCGATCCCCACCTGACACGGTGGTCGCACCGGCACCGCGTTATACAAGGACTGACAATCTTCTGTGCCACAATTTCCTCATAATCAACCAATCAGGTTACGATGTGGATTTACAGTCCCTGTGTGCTACACAGCATCAGGATCAGGATCAGGATCAGGATCAGGCGTGCACACCACCAGCACACGCATGTGCAGTTCCACACTGTGGGGAAAACGCAGTGGGGGCTCGCAACTTTAAGCAGCTCAGCAGCCAGGTACTCTGTCGAAGGCCTATATTCAGAGTGCATTAGATGTGGTCTAGTGGACTGCAGCCAGGAGGAGTCCATTGGGGTGGCACAAAATTGGCCATAGTGTTGCCCGTCAATGGATGGTTTAATTCTACAGGGTGCTTGTGTTATCATCAGGCAATAGCAACTCTGGAGAAGGGGCGCCTATGATTTGCTATGCAGCAGCTCTGCTGGAAAATAAGTGATTGGCTGGCTGCAACGATGGGAGGGGCTTACAGTGGCAAAGTGGCATAGCAAACTGGGGGTGAAATGTGATAAAATTGATAATGTGACATTGTACATGATCTCCTCTATTACAGGACTCATATGTGGTTTGCTCTGGAGCAGAGGAGGGCAATTCCGGTCCTGGAGGGCTGCTGTATATACAGGTTTTCGTTTCTACCAATCACCCTGGCTAAATGAGCTACCTGGCTGTACATACCAACACTGTTTCACTCATAGATTAGATCACAGTAAAACGTTTCATATAGGGACACAAGAACAGTCTTCAGCTCTCATTCATGCTCTCATTAAGAAATGTAGCTAAAATGTCAGATGGCATAAATGTTAGGGCTAATAAAGTAATTAGGCCAGAAACAGATATGGCTCTCGCTCCCCACCTCTGCTGTGGATATAACCTGACTAATCTGCTTCAGCTCTGCCAATAATGTGGAGATGCAGCTCTGAGCATCTCAAAACCACAAACTGTCGAGGTGTCTCTGTGGTGTAGCCTGAGAGCACCGTCTGTATGCTCATTGTGAGCCGCGACATCTGTGGTTCGAAACCAGAGCCTTTGTCACATATCTTTCCCTCTCACTCGCTCCCCATTCTTCCTGTCTCTCTACACTGTGCTGTCCAGTAAAGCTGAAACTCTCCCTCTCTCTCGCTCCCCATTCTTCCTGTCTCTCTACACTGTGCTGTCCAATAAAGCTGAAACTCTCCCTCTCTCTCGCTCCCCATTCTTCCTGTCTCTCTACACTGTGCTGTCCAGTAAAGCTGAAACTCTCCCTCTCTCTCGCTCCCCATTCTTCCTGTCTCTCTACACTGTGCTGTCCAGTAAAGCTGAAACTCTCCCTCTCTCTCGCTCCCCATTCTTCCTGTCTCTCTACACTGTGCTGTCCAATAAAGCTGAAGAAAAATACACAGTATAGAGTTTTTCAGCTAAACACACAGTCATTTACATACACAGTTGTGGGACCCTGTTGATTGCTTTCAGTTGAATTACGCATTTTATGTACAACACAATGAACAAGAGGAGCTTTTGCCAGAAACCTAGCAAACACACAACACACAACAATATGCCTCCTGTGGTATTTCCTGTGAGAATCTAGATTTGAATAATGGTTGACAATAATGGTTGCTTCGGCACCTGCAATGATATCCATACATTTGCATCTTCTTAATATTATCGCCAATAATCATATACTGGTGAATGATTGCACATTCACTTTTAAAGCACTAACATGTTATATAAAAAAATAAAAAAGGCTTGCCACATGCATACATTTGCATGCACAATGATATAGGAGGCAATAAGGGAGCATCACACACACCTCAGGATCCACTTATCACACAGTTATCACATATCCAATTACACATCCCATAGCACGCAGGCATGCACGCAAGCACACACACACACACACACACACACACACACTCTCCAGTGTAATGTCTGGATACTTCAGAGTCAGCCTTCTGAAGACATCTGCATGGCCTCAGGCCATAGTCAATGTCTATCTCCACCACATGACCAAGCCAGGCAGTCACATGCGCTGCGTGTGTTATTAGGAGGATTCTGGCAATTCCATTTCCTATTTTCTCCGTTCTTTCTTGGTGAAGAGCTGAATTGTGCATTCTTTCTAGCATACTCTATTCACTTTTTTAGTCTCTCCTTGGCCTGAATGATTCACGCATACACAATGTTCCCTGCTCTGTTCCAAAGCCTAGGAGTGCTTCAGGACCACGGACAGCAACTAACTCACCTCCAGCCCTCACCCATCTGCGAATGTGCCATGCATAAACTGCCAAGCTTATGCCTTATGTGAAAGGCAAGATGTTTTAATAAAAGGAACTATTCTGTCTGTTAGACTCATTCCTGGCTGCCTGGACTCACAATGTGGTTGGGTGAGTAAGAGAGAGAGCGCATGTGCGTGCGTGTGTGTGTCCGCGTGTGTTGGTGTGTGTGAGTGAGAGAGAGAGCGCGTGTGCGTGCCTGTGTGTGTCTGTGTGTGTTGGTGTGTGTGTGAGTGAGAGAGAGAGCGCGTGTGCGTGCCTGTGTGTGTCTGTGTGTGTTGGTGTGTGTGTGAGAGAGAGAGAGAGCGCATGTGCATGTGTGTCCGTGTGCGTTGGCGTGTGTGAGTGAGAAAGAGAGTAAGAGAGAAAACGATGTACCTGTTTAAGGTTCAGCAAGCGATTCATAGGTAAATAATAATCTAAAGCATATGCATGCTATAGGGACCGTGCATTAAATCAATATTTACGAGTGTCTCTAACCCATGATTACCATTGAGCCTTTTTCACCAGTATATACATAAGAATAAAAAACTCCTGGCAGGACACAGCAGAACTAAACGTGTGAAAGGGCATGAAAGGGCAAGAGGGACCAAGCGTACGTTCTGTGCTGTTGACCTTCAGTGATTGGGCTTAAAACCCTGCACCAGAAAGCACTCGTCCGCATCGTTTGCCTTCCAGTGTACAAAAGCCTGCCGGCCAGTTTAGAGTCGTCACGCAAGAGCTCGACGCAGCAGCGCACGGCACCTCGTGTAAAATGCTATTTCAACTCATCAAACTCACGTGAAAGAGAACTTCTAAGACATGTCACTCATCTAATCGAATCAAATCAAGTCAAATTTGACTCATATAGCGTACTACGTGAAGAATTTGTCACAATAAGCTTCACAGTTCACCCGGGCCCAAACCCCCACAAAGCAAGCCAAGGGACATGGTGGAAAGACAAATCTCCCTGGATGGCACACAGGAAGAAACTTTATGAGGAACCAGACTCAAGACGTAGAGGGTGTGAGTTCACAGAGACAAGACATGGTCAGGTCAATTTTCAGTCCATCTCAGTTCAGGACAGGGTGTACAAAACATCTGGAGAGGAGGACAATTCGCTGCTACACAACACCGGTGGTAGATCGCCACGCCTTGGGCCCCTTGTGCTCCTGACCATAACTCCATCACTAAACAGGGCCACTGTGCGCAACAAGTCTCCCCGCCGACACCCACCCGACTTCCCCGAGAGCGGCAGTCCAATTTTGCCGCTCCCCCAAAGCATCGGCCATACTCCGATCTGGCAGGACCCGGGCGCAAAACAAGGCCAATGCTTTTACCGCTGCGCCACTGCGTCGCGAAAGGACACTTCGAGAACAGGGCATTCACATGGGAGCACTTTGTGATGCATGTTGCTCACTCTTCCTCCTCTTCTCGGGTTAGTTATGAAGAGTAGCTTACAGCATGCCCTGGCCAATCTATATAATAATAATTATTATTATTATTATATGTCAACATAAAAAAAGGATATAATTGAAAGATATTTGTGAGTAAGATACAATGGAGAGCAAAAATAAGTAAGACTGAAATAGTGAAAGGAGTCTAAATGAATGACAGAGCAATATTGTGTAATGCTGAAGCAATACAATGCAACAACTCCCATTCTGAATAAGAACAACAACATCAACAATAGAACAATGTCAGGCGCAGGGGGCTGACGTACAGCACAGAAATAGTTTTGGGGACTCCTGGAATCATGTGTACGCTCCAACACCTGAGTCAACAAGTTAGGGCCTCAATTAGGACCTTCATTCGTTGAATGAGGCTTTCCACAAGCTAACTGCCTGTATGTGTATACATTAAACACCATACTAGAGCTAACTGCCTGTATGTGTATACATTAAACACCATACTAGAGCGAACTGCCTGTATGTGTATACATTAAACACCATACTAGAGCTAACTGCCTGTATGTGTATATATTAAACACCATACTAGAGCTAACTGTCTGTATGTGTATACATTCAACACCACTAGGCCGTACAGCTAGTAAACATTGGTTAGCCAGAAAACTATGAATTTAGGTAGGTTCAAGTGATCAGAAACTCCAAGGTGTCCATAATCAAAAAAAGAAGGATTTGCGTGTGGGACAGTGAGTTTGGATACAGCAGAGACTAGATGCACATGACAGTAGCAGGAAGAGCCGTCATTATTGTAATATTCAGGAACTGAACCACAACCTTTCACTGAGATGCACGGAAGAAACTAAGATACAACCGATTCATTAATTGACAGTTCTGGCTAACTCACAATGTAGTTGCATGTTTACGCAGGCATGTCTCAGAAAACATCATTTTAATTCTCAAACTTTTGTGAAACTGCAAGCTTTCAGTGTAATACACTGTGCTGTACTGTAGTGCACCATCAGCAAGAACATTCCAGGATAAACTGACAGTGGCAGTTAAAAATCAAACTGCTGTTGGGTCGGTACTGTCAAATTAACTTTTGACAGTTTTTTAAATTATTTTTTTAAATGTATGTTTCATCTTGATTCATTAAAAATCCAGTTTGAATTTTACTTATTTTGACATAAAGGAAGTAAAACCCCAAAATTGCCTCAGGCAGCCCTGCAGTCATTCTTCAAAAAAAATAAAAATAAAAATAAAAATAAAACTTTGGCTCCCATGAAGTGGCTCTGCCAACTGCTCACAGTGTACTGGGGAAACATGCAACATAGAAAAGCATAAATCTCACAAAGACATAAAGAATCAAAGAGAAATATGAAAATCATACGTATTTACAGTACATTTATTCCTGCAGTAGATAATTTTTTCCAAAGTGACTTAAAAGGTCATGTCAAACACATATTGTGTCATTATGACCAGAGAGGATGACTTATAAAGTAAAATAACACAAATTTAGTGAAAAGCTGGTCAGCCATTACACAAGTGTGTGAAATTAAATATTAACCACGTGAACATGTGTGCGTGGATAACTTTACAAAATATTAACAACTAACTTCCTAGTGAAGAAGCTAGTTGTTCATACAAAGATTTAGTGAAGTAAAATTAACAAAATAAAAAGGGAATGAGTGAAAGTAAGTGCTGTAATTGTACTTGAGGTCCCCCCTCACAAAAACACACACAAACTTTTTAAATTAATTATATTATTCAATATCAATTCATATTAAGAGTACTGTTATTATTATTATTTCTCTTTTATTTTATCAGGCGAGTCCCATTGAGATGTCCATATATTTTTCAAGGGAGCCCTGGCCAAGAGAAGCAACAAGCAGTCAGATTACAACATAAAACACCACACATAAAGCAACACCAATAAAAGCACAAATTATACATGTACATATTTCAGGTAAAACAAGTACAAACATCCGTTTTTAAAGTCTCCAACTTAAAATCATCCTAAAGAATGAAGTAGTCCAGCTTAATGCCTGCCTGAAGCTGGTTCCAAGACTACGGGCCATCTTTCCAAATTCTGTGGACAGGCGAGGCACAGTAAAAAGATAGGCTTTGTGAACATATAGGTTTTAGGAACTCGTGTTCCATTTAAACGGGCAATTAAAATAATTAGAGAATTGCCCAATAATGGCTTTATAAATACAAATGTGCCAGCATACCCTCTCCTTCCCCTTCTTGGTCCTGTACCTCTAAAATCTAGTCCATCCCTACAATAAACCCTGAACTACCATCACCCTAAACCTACACACCAAAGCTGCACCTCAAACCAATTTTGTAAATTTAACTTCAACCTCATATGACTGGACGTGATGTGTTCAGTGTCGCTATTCCAAAGATTTCACACCTGACGCAAAAATTGCATGTGGTGAAAATATTTTGCAAAAATCCCTGAGAGATTGTGTTGCGTGCGGCGGTCTGAGGGGCTGTGCTCTCTCAAACTCCCCCTTTCTCTCTCTACCCCCTCTCTTTATCTGCCTCTCATCTCCCTTTTCCCTCATGCACTCTCCCACACTGCCTCCTTACTGTCCTTCACCTCTCTCACTCACTCTCTCTCCATGCAGTCAGTAAGGATGCACAGAATCATCCCTGAGCGTTGCTTTACTCCACAAGCAGGCCACTCCGTGACAGGGACCAACTAAAGGCTGCGTGCTCCTACCGAATGCAGGGCACCAGGAGAGGAGGATAAGGGAACCTCGAGAACAGGTAATTAACTCATAAAACTGGAATGCAGATCTCCTGCATGCGCAACGTTTACTAAGTGTTGGCACAAGATGCCTATGAAGATCTGGCATATGGCATTATTATCGAGACAGCGCAGCCCACTAGTGCATTCTGATGCATGACGGAAACTCGCGCACAATTACCAACAGACATACAATACATGACAGCGAATTCGCGGACTTGCCGTATTCTTATGCCGTTGATGTGCACGCGATGAACAGGTGCCTCTCTGTTGTACAGGTTTATTTAAACATATTAAATGTACTGTCTCTAGCTCTACATGCTTACTGGTTTTAAAAAGTACATAACAAATACAAAGTAAAAATATTTACATTTAGCAGACAATCCAGAGCAATAAGTTCATTGCTCACGATGCAAATAATGAATTTAAGAATGCGAGTCACGTGCGA